>JAJLZD010000007.1:0-478791 GCA_030571975.1 Yamadazyma olivae
TTCAAAGTTTGATTCTGACATTGATTTGTGTTTGTGTTTGTAGAATTTGCACCCAGCGGTTGTTAAAAGTATGTATACTCAGACATTTTAAGGAAGGACATTTGAAGATCGCGACATTTTCAGCATTTGCAAGCTAAAGATTCCAAAGACGCTTTACAAAATTGGTCTAAGTTGGCCAATCTGTTATCGGGATTCTTTTGTGCATCTTTGAATTTCATTGATGATTCCACCACTACTTTCCCTATAAACTCGTTTAGTAGTAAATCGTCGAGTTATAAATCAGTTTCATCTAATAAGTTGTTTTTGATGAGAGCTGCTTTACCAAGTGAGCCAATTTGTACTGAAAACTAAAAGATTGTATTCGGTTCTTGAAGACTATTTGCAACGTAACAAGACGGGCAGTGGTTTTTTAGTTGGAGACCACATTTCAGTAGCAGATGTTATGAATATCAGCTGGGCAGTGTTCTTACCAATGGATATTCCATTCTCAGATTATCACTTGGTTCTTAAGTGGGCTAAACAATTGTTGACTATCCCTGATAGCCCTTCCTTCTGGCCAGAAGAATTAGGTCCTTTAGATTAGATTGTAACAGTTAATCATGACATGTCTAAAATATAGCGCCTATAGTAATTCCAGTCAAAACTTTCCTAAAACAAATCACACCAATCAGTTACCCTATTGAGACAATATATTGTTTATTGTTATAAATGTTTCATCAACTAATTACTGCAAAATTGCTATGATCTCATTTACCCCTTACCTCCTATTCATAATGTATCACGGTTGTAGCTCTATTAGTACAATCTGTTGTATCTACCATTAATACTGAGAATGCCAAACCTTAAACAGTTGTTAGTCTCAACCACTCTTATTATTGTTATATTGGTGAAGGAACATTGTATAAGGTTTCACCCTGCATGGCCCATTCTTGAGTTACAAGGTTGCAATTGGATAACTCTAGAGTTCACTGTATATGGGGTCGTACAAGCCATGTTGATCTCATCTAGAACAAGCTCATTAGTGCATCACTCGTTTATCGTTTAGTTCAAATTTATACGACCTTATAGTGTGATAAAGATAAGACATTTAACACCACACTTTGGGTAAACAGATGAGCTCAAAAGTAAATACGTATTATAGTAAAAGAGATTATAGAGCTCTAGAGATAAGATAATTCTTATTATTCTTATTCTTATTATGCATTAATGTACTTAACCCCACCCGATTATATCACAGATATAATATTATGTTCCAATTGAGCTATCTGGCTCTTTCATCCTTTCTAGGATAATGATCTAAAAGCTATTCAAGTCATTAATAATAAACTTTAATAGATCTATAGGTTCGGATCGAACCATTTGTATCATCATGTTAGAAATTCTAAATCTTGTTAAACAAACTTCTATAATTGATGTTTCCTTTAGCAATTGACAGCCTATATAATTCCAGTTGTTTATAGGAAAATAAAAATGGTAAAGTAAGGGAGACAGATAAGTAACTTAATAATATTGTTGTTTTCACTGTTTTAATCATCTTCTATATTCTTTCTTATACTTTTTTATATAATCTAATTAAACTTATAAAAATGAACGGAAATGTAGAATATTTATAGTCCAAACTGTGGTTACAGAATAATCAGATCATTGCATGTCGCCCCAACAGTTATGTCGTCTCTCTCGCTTCTTTTTCCTTTGGGGGTTCCAGTGTCGCACCACTTTAACTTCAGTCCCCCCCAACAGTTGCAAGGCCAACTTCGGTGCACCGATAAGTTGCTCCTTATTTGCAACAATCGGGTTTATGTTGATATATAATTATAATTCTAATCTGGTAATCAATTCTTTATTATGACTTGTTAATATTCCAGATGTCTCGTTTCAATCAATTTTTGATTATGGTTAGTGGCCTAATTCTCAGTGTTTACTAATATGTTTACTAAATTATGTCCTTGTGCTATATCCTAAAACACAAATCTAAATCCTATTAATAATGAATTCGAGTCATCAGGTTAAGAATTATTACTAGTGAATGGAGTTTAAATCAAATGCATGTGTGGTGCCTGGAGTCTATGTAGAATTCTAGGCTTATTTCGTTCAAGTCTACGCTTATTTCGTTCAATTATACGAATTATTCATGTAACTGAAACATCCGGCTTGCTTAATTACAATGAATGACTGATCAAGTCTGTTATCTGCATAATTACTACATTGATACAATTCCCCGTTAATCTTTTCTCCTGCAAACTCCTAAATCTCTAGTCCATGGCCTCCAATGGTCTATAAATAGCTTGCAACTTACATGGCATTTTGGTTCCAGTAACCTTAAACTATAAACCTAGAATTCACTATATGTAGCATTGACAATTACTATATACTTTGCATTGTAGACCAAAACTAAGTTTTCACTCAAAGGTTAGATATTCTTACGTAATGCAACATGTTGTAGATTCAGAATTAAAGAATAAGTATTGTTTTATGACACTCATTGGGATTATTTAATTCTCTCATTTGTCGTTACTTTCGAGGCTTGCTCTTGAGGTTCTTACTCCGTATCATCTAGCATTCTAAAGATCTTGCATTCTCGGTGATTACTGCCGTACGCTCAAATACCATCGACTAAATAAAATCCACCAATGGTACCAGCCCCCCGCCTCTCGCGCCATTTCCACCACCCTTCTGGTACCATTTTAGTACCATTTGAGCCTGGTGTCCAATTACACAAAAACGAGTCCCGGGTGCGCACACGACTAATAAAATTTTTCATTTTGTGGATTCTAAAAACCAATAAAAAATTTTTCAACAGTAGTAAAAAAGTTACAAAAAAGATAATATTTTTCTATAAAATATTGTGATACTCAAGTTTTAATTGGTTTCAATTGATAACTGGTTTGGTTTATTCATCTTATTTGTTCACAACTTGGATTTAAAGTTCATTTACCCTAAGATTTTTTTTGTCATACATCTGTCTGATCAGTTTTTTTAACAACCAATCTGGGCCTTTTATTTAATTTTTTTAGAAATCTTTTATTGAATAATGTCAATTTCTTATGCAAATATAGTTGCCAATGGATCTAATGGTTCAAGCAATGGTTCCAGTCTTTTAATCTCAAACCCAGAAATCGATGTCAATGGTAAAGCTGATGAAAATCTGTCAGTTGATCAAATTACTAACGATTCAGTAGTTGAGAATGATCAAGCTAAATCCGATTCTCCTAGTGATGAAAATGATTCTAAGGATATTCAATCTCCAGAAACCGTTGAAGAAGGTTCTAAAAACGATGACAAGATAAAACCAAAAGATAAAAAATTGGCACCTGCTCCTGTACCTCAAACTAACGCTTGGGGTGCTTCAACTACCAATTCAAATAATAACACTTCAAGCGACGATTATAAATGGCCAACCCCTCCTCAAGAGTATAAATCCAAACCCACCAGTAATCAAAAGTTTATTAAGCCTATTACTAATAAATGGGTTCCATTAAACGATGCAAAAGTAATCTTACCAACTGCAAGAAATAATTCAAATTCAAATAACTCATCGAACTCAAATAACAAAAAGAACAAAAATAAGAATAAAAACAAAAATAAAAAATCAAAAGATAATAAAGAGAAAGAACCAAAAGATAAAAAGGAAAAGTTTGAAAAAAAGGAAAAATCTGATAAATTTGAAAAATCTGTAAATACTCCTTCTCCAACTTCAAAGAAATCAGAAAAGGATATTCCTTCCGCAAACAACTCGTCATCTGTTAACGACACTCCTATCCAACAACCTTTATCAGCCACTGAAGTTGATAAAGTATCAGAAGATGTCAAAAACATGTCTGTTAATGGTAATGCCACTAATGCTAATGGTTATTATCAACCTCAACCATACCCAGTAAATTATAATAATAGACAGTTTAGAATGCCTTCAAATTATAGAGTTAACCGTTATTCTTTACCTAACAATTATAATAATGGTTTCATCCCAATGGCATATCAACATCACCAATCATTACCTTTAAATCAATACTACCCACCACCTCAACAGTTCCAAACTCCTCAACAAGCACAACAATTCAATCAATACCCTTACGCAAGCCAACCACAATATGTACCACCTCCAATTTCTCCGAAACAAGATCCTTTGAATGCTTTGACTCAACAATTAGACTATTATTTCTCTTTGGAAAACTTGATTAAAGATATTTACTTAAGAAAGAAAATGGATAATAATGGTTGGATTAGTTTGGTTGAAATTTTAAACTTTAAGAGAGTTCAAATAATTTTAAACAACCTAAAATTGACTAACAAAGATAAAGATTCCAATAATTTGATTGTCAATTCTTTAAGTAACTGTTCAAATATTGAAATTCTTAACGAAAACAATAATTTCGAAGAGATCAAATTAAGAGTTAAAGAAAATTTCAAACAATGGGTTTTGGAAAATTGATTAGTTCAAAACTAATAAATATGAAATTTATGAATCAAAGTGGATTATAAGAAAAGTAAGAATGATTAGTATGAATTGTTAAAAAACGAAAAAAAAAAACATCTTGCAAATATGTAATTTAAATGTAAAAAGTATATTTTGGAAAATTAAGTTATAAAGTCAAATCATTAAAAACAATTTAAAATTAAGAATACCCCAGTCTGAATATTGCATATAAATCCAATAAAGATTATTATCCTGATTTTCTTTTCTTATAATTATTGCATTAACAGAAGTCATGTACTTCACAATAAGAGGAAATGTCAATTATGACCTTCAGTATCAAAGAGGACTCACTGATGTTCATTTATTTATTTATATAATAATAAGATGTTCGCCTTAAAAGACTCTTACCAAGCCATTTTTGCTGCAATACTTTTAGGATATCTTCTTACTAAAAGCTTCCTGATTTCATCAAATACCACCACCAACGAACCAAAGCCTATGGAAATGAAATAATATTCCACTCTTATTGAGTCAGACGAAATACTCTTTTGAATTTGAGGGATATAATTCCAAATAAAGGTGGAAGCAAAAATAGGCAACACTATTAAAACTTTCCAGTTGAGATTATGGAAACAACTAATGTATCTGGTTCTTACTACCAACAAGTGAAATGCTTGCAACACCACCAAATTCACAAAATATATAGAAGATGACGATGCCAAAATATCATTGATCTTTGTAGGGTCTTCATAGTCCCCATAACTGTTCAAAGACCCAAAGGAAATACCTCTTCTGGTATAGTTCAAGAATGCTAAGAACATTGAAGTAGCAGTATAATATGTTCCTAAAAGTATGTATGAATGAAACAATAACTTTCTATCAACAAGTCTTTCTCCAGTAATACTTCTAGGTTTCTTAAGGAGTAAGTTCTTTTCACCATCTTCAAAACTTATAATTATAGATGCAACACAGTCAGTAATACAACAGATAATTATCATAAGAAAACTGGACAACATTTGAGGAAACCCAGCAGTTACATTCAATATCACAGGCCAGAGTTCACTGTATGTACCTGCTGGGATAAGGTAACATATAGTCTTTCTTAAATTCTCGAAAACCAATCTCCCATACTTAACAGCATCAACAAGCGAAATAAAAGAGTCTAAAAGAATCAAATCGCTTGCTTCTTTGGCGATTTCATTTCCATCAATCATAGAAATCCCAATATCTGCTTGTTTGATTGATGGTGAGTCGTTGACCCCGTCTCCTGTCATACCAACGATGAATTTTCTTTTTTGAAATTCTTTAACAATCTTCAACTTCTGTTCTGGAGATGTTCTGCTGAATACAATTTCATTGTATTGAATGAGCTTGTCCCAATCTACTTCACTTAATCTTGACATGTCAATCCCGTTGATAACAGCAGACCTATCCTGGACATTTTCATATCCCAAATCATCAATAGTATCAATGCTATCATGGGTTATGATCCCGCATTTTTTTGCAATACTTTTCGCAGTCGTTTCAAAATCACCAGTAATCATTACAAGCTTTATACCCGCCATTTGTAATTGGCTGATGACCTCTGGGATCTTGTCTCTTAAGGGGTCGCTTATACTTATTAAACCATCGATGGTTAAATCTTCGACAAGTATGTTCTCCTTTTCATCGAAGTTGTCCAACATTTTAGAGCCAATAAGCAAGACTCGTTCACCATTGTTACTCCAGTTCAATTGGGTTCTTATCAAGAGATCTTTTTGTTCGCTGTTCATCGCTACCGAAACTCCATTTTCTTTGTACTGGGTACATTTTGGAAGTAGAACATCAGGGGCCCCTTTTATTGTCAACAAGTATTTTGAAGTGCTTTCCACCTTAAAGACTCTTACCATGTATTTCAATTTTGAAGTGAATGCAATCTCCTTGACCAACAGAAAGTCGTTCCAACTTGAAATATCAGTTTCATTGTTCAATGAAAATTTCATTATTGCTTTATCGGTTTGATTTCCACCTTCGACTTCACCACTATCGATAATAGACTCGTTACATAGACCTCCGATTAATGCTAGCGAGTCTTTATCTCCACAATAGTCAGTTACTGTCATTTTTCCTGATGTCAATGTACCCGTTTTATCACTACATAAGACACTTATAGAACCCAAAGTCTCAACAATGTTCAACGACTTGCATAAAATATTGCTAGTCTTCATTTTATGGGCTGTGATTAACAAACAAACTGACAATGCTATAGGTAAACCTTCAGGTATAAAAGCAACCGCAACAGAGACTAAATCAACAATCAAGGTGGGCACATTGATCCAATTTGGGTATTTTTTTTTCAACCAAGCACCCCAAAGTATACAAATCAATACTATTAAAGTTATTATAACAACTACAACAATAGCGATGAATCTAAATAATTCCTTTTGTAAAGTAGTCAATTCGTTCTTTGGAGTGGAAGCCAATTTGGCAATTTCACCAAAAATGGTATAGTCACCTATTGAAACAACAATACCTTTTCCATTACCACCTACACAGTAAGTGCCTTGCATTGCAATACTTTCACTTTCTAAGTAATTTGGATTTGAACTTATCAATTTACCGGGACATGGTACAGTTTCACCTGTCAATATCGACCTATCAAAAAGTAAGTTAGTCAGTTCTGTAATTCTAATATCTGCTGCAATCTTGGTGTTATTCTGTATGATTATAATATCACCAGGAACAAGATTTTCACTTCTAATAGTATCTATGACTCCGTTTCTGACTACTTTAACGTCCAAAGGTAACATATTGTTGATTGATTTCATTACTTGATTACTTGAAAAGTCTTGAATAAAGTTAAGAAACGCCTGGATGATGAAAACCACTAGCAAAACTATCCCCAATGCTAAATTTGCAGTTGCTGGAGGATTTCCTAAAGGTTTCCAGCAAATGATAACCAAAATTCCACCTGCTAATAATAAAGCTCCAAACCCACCGAAAAAATAAAAGAAGATCTTCCACAAATAATTGGTAGGAGGCTTACTTTGAACATTGATTCCAAATTTCTTAGTCTTCTGTTGAACTTGGCTATCAGTTAAGCCTGTGGCCAAATTAGACTCCAAATTTTCAACAACCAACTTGATATCATCACTATGCCATGTAACTCTTTGAAATTTAGCTTCTTCTTCTTCAACTCCGCTATTAACATCATCAATAGTATGACTGATAGTCTTAAATACTGTTGGTAATACCTTTTCCGGTTCTGCACTGTTGACAGTAAACAATGAGTTTGATCTTCTTATCTGAGGCTTTCTGCTAGCATCCTCAAACTTGATAACTCTAGAATTTGTTTGCGATTCGATTTTGCTTTCTTCCTCCAAATCACTATCTAAATCCATGTTTGCCATATTCTAATGCCTCAAACAAATCGCACCATAGTTCATCTTTTATACTTAGTATATACTTGTCTTTGAACAACAGTACGTACACTCCAAAAAAACTTTGCAGTCAATTTTTCGCAGCCTCTTTTCAAAAAAATAACTCAAATTCCACAATAGTTTCAGCAACAAACTATGCGTTATTTTAATTATTCTTTATAAGGTTGTCCAATAGATTAAATACCTCATTGCCATATCCTCGTACCACAGTCATTACGTTAGTTTGAAATGTTACATTGGTTAATGTTTACTATGTATATTTTCCTATTAAATTCTATAATCCCTCACGTAACAACATTAAATTAAGGACTGGTGAAAATTTTTCCTCTTGGTCAAGCGGAATCGTTCAACTCTATACTATCTTCACTATCATCACCCTTTTCAATCGAACGGCGCTTCTTAATGTGATTGACTATCAGTAAATTCTTGATAATTAAGTCATCTGCAACCTCAGTATCTAGAATTTCCAAGTATTCCTGTGGTATAATGTAGGGCCATAAATATTTCGCTGCAAATGCAAAGAAAAGCAAAACCCCTGGAAATCCTACCGCACCTTTTGTCATGGTAATTGCAACTTCTGCAGTGGATGCTATTAATAAAAGTCCCAAATAGATGATGAAATGTTTTCTACTCGGAAATTTTGCATAATCTTTAAATTCCTGAGGACAAGTTGGATCATTTTCTATGTAATCTTTATCAAGAAATAGGAATCTTATCTTATTCATAACTGGATTTTGATGCAACCCTGTTATAGCCATAATGAAAAATAATCCTGATAATACTGCTTGAGGGATTAATCCCAAAACAGTTAAAAACGGAGGACTCATCATGACAAAAGTTAATAATCCTTGGACTGTGTTTGTGACTCTTTGCTCCACAACTGATAATGCTTGACCTGTTTTTAAATCGTGCACCACCAAGGAATTTGTATGTAAGGGAGCTTGAGGAATTAATCCATTAGGAGCAGGAATTCCTAATATTCCTGCAACTCCTGTAGTAATACCTAATAAAGCAAAGTCCCAATGAAATGAAGAAGGCTTTTTCAAAGGAAATTCCTTCAGTTGGCACATTAAAGAACTCACATTATGATCAAAGTAAAATAAAAAGGTTAATAAAATTGCAAATGGAATTGCTAAAAACATATCACCTACTGAGATATTTTCATTGGGCCAAAAATGAATAAACCATCCATGAGGACGATGAGAATCCGATTTCGTAGGTTGGAATGTTGAAGATACTGGCAATTTTGCCATTTCAGTTCCATTTAAATAACTACCAAAATGTATAAACCCCGTGAAAAAAATAACCGATAGAGGAACACCATAATCAACAAAGATTTTTCTAATCCAAGGTTTGAAATAATGTAAATATTGACCAAATAAAAAGGAACCAACTCCACAAATAATCATCAATATACTAACCAATACCGAAAGGTATCCACTTTCTACACTCACCTCTCTAAATTGATTACTTAAAATTTGAATACCTTTGTGAATATAAACAATATTGATGAAGAATCCAAATACATCACACGAAAAGGTACTAATAATACTTAAAAAGGATGTATAATTTCCTAAGGCAAGTATCAAATGAAAAACCATTGACCACAAATAAATCCAACACATGAATGGGAAATAAGGCGTGCCTCTTGGTTTCATTATATCATAGACTGTATAACTGAAAATAGATATAGGACCAGTAACTCCCACAATACATAACGGTTGACCCGAAAACAACCCAAAAACCACTCCCGCCATAGCAGAACTCATAAGCACTTCATTTAGTCCATACAGGTCATCAGTATTATCAAACATATCTTGAGCAAAGGCAATAGCTGGAAGCAAATTAGTGAAAAAAATAAATGTGGTTGAAGGTATTACTCTATAGTTCCAAGCATCTTTGAAATCACTCACGTAGTAAGGTATTACTCTACACTTGAAATCATTATAGATCCCATACCCCCAATAATTAAAGTATCTGAATCTCGTCATGATTTAACCGCTTATCAGTAAAAATCTCAATCGATGAGATGGTATATATAATTTTGGATATCACAATTATAAACGTGATTGCTAATTATTTATATTTAAGTATATTTAATGTCCCTTGGCTTCTATATTTAGTGTATCATATACTTTTGTTGAGAATTTTTCAGAAAAATCTTGTTCTTCACGTGGTTTACGGTTGCGGTTTTGCATCTTGACAGAATCTCGCACACAATACTGAACTATGGAAAACAGAACACTAAAACTATATCGATTATTAAGTATATACAAGAATTATAATTATGCTGAGTCCACTGCAGAACCTTCTTTCTTTGGAGTATCCCCTTCAATGGTTACTTCCTCGGCATTAATGTCTTTGTCAGAAGGATCTTCTTGTTCAATTTGACCCTTTTCTTCACCCCTATCCTGGACTCCAACATCACTTTTCTTAGGTATTCTTTTATTGGTAATAAAGAATGCAGTGACAAAACCAATAGCACAAATTCCAAGTAACATGTAAAAAACATTTTTAATTGATGCCATCATGATTTGTTTGATAAATTCGACAGCGTCTGCTGGTAATTTCTTCAAGACTTCTGTTGAAGAGCTTAATTGTTCTGGGCTAAAATTTTGTAATTCCTTAGCTAATTCAGGATTGGCGTCTACTAAATTGTCTAATGCTGTACTTAATTTATTTTTCAAGGATGAATTATAAGCAACATCTGCTAATATTCCTCCAAGTGTACCTCCCAAGTTTCTCCAGAACATAAGGTATGAAGTAGTCATGATTGTTCCTCCATTACTTACGGGGGCTTTTAATTGAGATGCTGAAATAGTCGATTGCATAATCAACCCATTACTTATCCCTCCGATGATTAGTAAACCGATTCTCTTTGAATTTGGACTATGGACTTCCAATAAGCAAAATAATCCATTACCAACCATTAATAACACTACACCAATAATTACAAAAGGTTTAACATATCTTGTTCTATTTAATAAAATACCTCCAATAATGGAAAATAAAACCATTGAAATAATGTATGGTAATAAACTTAACCCAGTATGAAGAGCATCTCTACCACAAATATTCTGGAAATAGATAGATAAGTATAAAACCGATGGAATAAAAGCACCAAACATACCAAAAATTGTTATTGCTGCGGCGTTGATTTGAGGTATTCTTGCAACCTCAAGTGGGATTAATCTATTGGGACTGAATTTATGATTCCAAACAATAAATAATCCGATAACAACAGTACCAATAATTATACAAGCAATAACAGCAGCAGAATCCCAAGAATATTGTGAACTTGAACCAAAGGTCAAACCTAATAAGAATATCACTAAACCTGCAGCTAACAAAATAGTTCCAATATAGTCAATCATCTTTAATTGTTGACGTAAATTGAATTTTGGTTTTGGAGGATTGAAGGAAAAGAAAAAAATAACTGCAGCAGCTCCACCAATTGGTAAATTAACATAAAAACACCATCTCCATGTAACGTTTGATGTAAGAGCACCTCCGACCAACGGACCAATAACAGCACTGAGTCCCATAACAGCTCCAAAGCATGCAAAAGCTAAAGGCCTTTTAGGTATAATGACCACTTCACTAATAATAATGAAAATAATTGATTGAATACCAGAAGCTCCAATTCCTCCAAGAACTCTACCACCAATTAAACAATTCATATTTGGAGCTAATGCACATAATAAAGACCCAGCTTCGAAGATTAATACAGACACCAACATCACATACTTTCTACCAAAAATAATCGATATTTGACCCCAATTTGCAGCAAATACCGTCATTGGTAAAAGGAAACCTGACATAATCCATCCAATTTTGTTGAAGCTATTAAATTGATTCGAAACATCGGTTAATATAGTAGCAACTATAGTTTGATCTAATCCAACCAAAAACATGTTAAGAAATAAAGATCCTAGACAAGCAGCCAATTTTGCTCCATGTAAATACTGTTCTTCTCTCTTAGTCCCATCACCTGCGTCACTTTCAATGAACTTTTTCTTTTGTTTTAATGATTCAATATCTGCCATTGGATAAATATATCTTTAAACCGGTTTTAATCTTTAATATTATGATAGACTTTCTTTAACATTTTACACCAGAATCAATTCCATTTATATAGGCAGCTAAATAGTCCGTCGCCGTGTTGACTAACGGAGACGGGCGCGGATATCTGTCGGAGAAGGCTGGAGTAGATGCATCCTGCTTCCAATGTTCCGCCGCATCTTCACCCACCGTATGACTAGATTTAAATATACGTCAAATACAAAAGAATTAATAGACTTTTAGTAAAGTCTCAATAATATTGATGAACTGGTAAATCCAATGGGTGAACTGCTGGTGCCGAAGACTATAGACCTTAGATTGAAAAAAAAGAAAAATAGATTCAAAAAAAATAAGCCTCTTGTTAAATTAGTCATCATCATAATATTATTATATTTCACCTCAGTAGTTGACGGATTTGGATAGCTTGTAATGGAGTTGATGGACGTTGTATTACTAATATCAGCTTGCCCCGATACCAACCAACAACTGAAAGAAAGAGAGGTTACATATATGTCCGGGTAAGCTTTCTCTGTTTTCATTACATATCAGTCAGATGACCTTTTTGAGCTATAGATAATTTGGTCCCTTGGCCCAGTTGGTTAAGGCGCGGTGCTAATAACGCCGAGATCAGCAGTTCGATCCTGCTAGGGACCATTTTATTTTTTTTTTTGCATTTTAAATATAATATCATAGTTATTATATTTCTTTAATTATGATATAAATTCAATTGTATTTTGTATTCATCAACACTATTACTCTGTCAAAACAGCTATCATCAATACTATCCTGACATGAAGAAGTGTAGAATCCATTTAACTAACTTGTGAATCTTACAAAATTTGTACAAAACCCATTAGTACCATCTGTGTTCAAGAAACTTGTCACCACATATATGTTATCATTCTTTTCTCCATTGCGAACAGAAATCATTCTGATGTTCACAGAAGATGCTTCAACTTGTTGCAAAATTAATTTTAAGCATCCGCATTATTTTACATATGGATGAATTGTTAGTAGTTCATATTGGTGCTGGAAATCATTCAGTTAAGTTCAATGATAGTTATTTTAAGTTGATAAAGCATTCACTTATCCTGAAAGCTGCTGGTGAAGAAAACAAGGAAGTTATACAAGAACATTTTGAATCAGAGATTGGTTTTACAACAATAATAGAGTCAAGTCAAGTACTTGAAAAATCTCATTTAACTAATACGGGGTATGGTTCATCGCTAGATATTAATGGAGATGTAAGTAACGATTCCAGTTATCTACAAGCACAAAATGGTAAGCTTCTCAAGTATGGCTCTTTGCATGAAATTCAATCATTGTTTCCAATAACTGAAACCATTGACTTTTATAACAAAGTAGGGACATTATTTGAAAAAGAGAAGTATACAGCATTAGGTATTACAAAACCTTTAGTATTGAATTATTCGGTTAAACCAAAAATATATAACTTTTTAAACTTAGAATTGACCCCCACTCCAAATTTGATTCTGGACTCTCAAAGAGCCAAATATGATATATATAAAGAAGGTTTCTTGGATCTAGATAAAGAAGATATACAAGACACGATTGGGGTAATACATCAAATTAATAATACAACCACTGTAGCTGCTTCCTCGGGTGGTAACTTTTTAAAAATACCCACTAGAGTTGGTTGTGCTGGTATAATAGGTTCAGGAATTGGGTTCAAATCAAATGAAGAATTCGAAATAAGTTGTATGTGTAGTGGTAATGGTGAAGATATTATATTGCTCAACTTGGCTAATTCAGTTAGCGAAGAGCTTTTAAGAGACCCCGGCATTTCAATCCACGATTTTTTGAAAAAGAAGTGTGAATACATTGAACTAAACATAATATCTGATGGTAAACCAATATTGTATATTGGATTGATTGCAGTTATTAAATCTAGAATGACCAATAAAAATACGTTGATTTATTATCATACTACAGAATCATTCTATTTTGGATATATGACAAACAAAAAGAAGAAAATAATTCAAAGCAGAAATGAAGGAAGCTATGTTTTAGGAGAGATTAGAGTTTAAGTAGAAATAAGGAAATAAATGAGTTACGTATACAAAATATTTATTAACAGTTATAAAAGATCATAAATTAATAAACATTATTAACGGGAGGTAGCTTGGACTTTTTGGAAAGCACCTTTTTGTTGTTGTTTGGAGACTCTACCTTGAGCGACGTTAGCAGCAGATTTAGCTTTTTCGGCTTTTCTGGCAGCTTTAGCAACTTTTTTAGCTTCTTTATCTTTAGCTAATTTTTGATCTCTAGCAGCTTTTCTGTCAGCAGGTTTTAAGTTTCTTCTTTCTTTGATTAAATCTAATGAAGCACCAACAATAGCTCTTTGGTTTTTAACGGTTTTTCTGGTTCTTCTCTTTGATGATTCTTCAGAAATACCTTTTTTGTGTTGTCTTCTGTATAAAACAGTCCAAGCAATTCTTCTTGGGTTCTTTCTTTGGTGGAATAAAGAAGCGGATTTAGATGATTGGAATCTGAAGATTTTAGAATCACCTCTAACGAATAAGGTACCTCTACCTGGGTAAATTTTTGAACCTGAAAATGAATCAATTTCAACCTTCACTAAAAATTAGTTAGTATTAGTTTTATGGGTATGGGATATCTGGAATGTAAATGAAAGGTCAATATGAGACTATGCCGGTATTCATACCATTGGTATACTATATATATACTGTACCTGTGCGTTGTCTGCATTATATGTGCATTTATACAAATAATGTTCAAAATATATCCATTAATCTAGTTGCATCTTCAACCTTACTTCAACCGTTTTCTATTGTATAATTCACGGACATTTCATTTAAATTATATATTCCATGTTTATTTGGTCTATTATATCTCTCATATTTTCCTTATATTCATTCACAGATTCCTTATAACTTCTTATTCAACATACTTTTGTTACTTACTTGATATTAAAAATGTTTTTCTCTATTATAACTTTGAGAATTTTTTAAAATTTTCAGTCGTGCGAAGCTCATGCTATTTTTTCAATCTATGGTGATTGGGTCTCCAGCCCTGTGACTGCGAATACATTGAAGTGAAAATTGATTTTGGCATCTCAAAAAATTTTCATATTACAGTTCAAGACCGGAGTGTATTGATAAAATAGAACACAGAGATGGTCAGTATAATTTCGGATAGTGATTATTGTGTGATATAGGAAACTTATAAGAAGGTTCCTATATAATATAGGGTTATAGAAAGGTAATAGCAGGCCTATTATCTAGTATAATGTTTTATGAATTTTACATTATAAATCTACACTTTAATTGCATATGTCCTCAACATATCAAAGTTAACTTTGTTACTAACATATTAGGCCCCAAAAGCAAGAAACCAAGAAACCATTAACTCAAAATTAGGTTTAGTTATCAAATCTGGTAAATATACCTTAGGTTACAAATCAGTTGTTAAATCTTTAAGAACTGGTAAAGCCAAATTAATTATTATTGCTGGTAACACCCCAGTCTTAAGAAAATCTGAATTAGAATATTACGCTATGTTATCTAAAACTCAAGTTTACTACTTCCAAGGTGGTAACAATGAATTAGGTACCGTTTGTGGTAAATTATTCAGAGTTGGTACTTTAGCCGTTTTAGATGCTGGTGATTCTGATATCTTAACTTCCCTTAATTAAGTAGTTCTTGTATAATAGATATCCCTTAATCTAACTATTACTTCTTTGTCTCTTGTTTGTTTATTCATTATACATTTTCTTTTACCCATTTAATATACAATTATTTCCTTTGTGATAATTGAAATTCTAATTTCTTTTCCAATTCTTCTATTTCCAATTCTTCTTGCTTTATCAATTCATCTAAGTTTACTTCTTCATTGTCACTAGCTAAATCACTAAAATTGCTTGAATATAGCTGATCCTTTTGCTCTTCTAAAACTTTTTCAATATTTTCTATATCTTCAATTAATTCTTCGAACTCAGGTTTCAATTTCTTTATTTCATTCAACAATATTCCATTTTCTTTTAAATTTGGAATTTTACTCATCGTATTGGTTAATAAATCATAAATCTCGTTGATCTTCGTTGTTTCATGGATTAATTTTGATCTTGTAGGAGAACTGCTACTGAAATCAACTTCACTGGGGGATCCTTTGGCTGGAATTTTACTTAATTGAGGTACTAGAACAGCGGTTCTTTTATAGTTCTCTCTGCTACCTTCAAACTCGTTATCGTCATTTATGTATTCGTCAACATTAGTGTCAACAAAATACGATTTCCCATCAACTCTTTCGGGTTTAACGTCCACTTCGTATGAATCAAGGTATCTGTTTTCTATCTTCTTTTCAATCTTGTATAACATTTGTTCATTGCCGTTTGCATCTTTTAATAATGTTGTTATTGGTGGTGCTTTGATAAACGCATTCGTAAATATTCCTGGCGATTTGAATTCAAGTTCTTGAATAGTGTCATTCAGGTTTTCTATTCTCTCCAAAAAGTATGATAATGACAGCATAGCTTTATCTATTTCTTTATGATCAAAAGTAACACAGTTATCAAATATAATCACTATGTTTATTATTTAGTTCGCGCTATCAAATTGCGAACCTCATCACTATGACAGTTGATCTTGATAAATACCAAAAGCCGGGAAAAGACTATTATTTGGCGCTTGGGCTAGAAGGGTCAGCCAACAAGCTTGGTGTTGGTGTCATAAAGCATAATTTGGGTCATTTATCAACCACGAATCGAGCTGAAGTATTGTCTAATGTGAGAGATACATATATATCACCACCAGGTGAAGGTTTTTTACCAAGAGATACGGCACGTCACCATAGAAATTGGGTAGTCAGGATTATTAAGAAGTCGCTTGTTGATGCAGGAATAAAAGGAAGTGATTTAGATTGTATTTGTTTTACTCAAGGACCAGGTATGGGAGCTCCATTACAGAGTGTGGTGATTGCAGCTAGAACTTTATCACAATTATGGTCCTTGCCTTTAGTTGGGGTCAACCACTGTGTTGGTCATATTGAAATGGGAAGGGAGATCACTGGTGCTAATAACCCAGTGGTATTATATGTTAGTGGTGGTAATACTCAAATTATTGCATATTCAAGACAAAGGTATAGAATTTTTGGTGAAACTTTAGATATTGCTATTGGTAATTGTCTTGATAGATTTGCTCGTACTTTAAAGATTTCAAATGATCCGGCCCCGGGTTATAATATAGAACAAATGGCTAAAAAGGGTAAACATTTGGTAAATTTACCTTATACTGTGAAAGGAATGGATTTATCAATGTCAGGAATACTTGCATATATTGATACCTTGGCTAAAGATTTATTTTCACCTAATCCAAAAAAGAATAAAAATCTCATTGATGAAGAGACTGGGGAGATAATCACTCCGGAGGATCTTTGTTTTTCGTTACAAGAATCATTATTTTCAATGTTGGTTGAAATAACTGAAAGAGCAATGGCCCATGTACAAAGTAATCAAGTGTTAATTGTAGGAGGGGTTGGTTCTAATGAAAGATTACAAGAAATGATGGAATTGATGGTAAACGAAAGGAAAAATGGATCAATTCATGCTACAGATGAGAGGTTTTGTATAGATAATGGAATCATGATTGCCCATGCTGGTTTATTAAGTTATAGAATGGGACAAACTATTGACATTAAAAACACTGTATGTACTCAAAGATTTAGAACTGATGAAGTGTTTGTGAATTGGAGAGATGATTAATATGATATTTTTATTTTATTTCTTTCAAAATCTATGATTTGACATTTCTATTACTGAATATTTTATAGTATTTAAGAATAGGTCGTCAAAAAATAAACTGGTTTTCAAAAGTCTTGGGTATTTATATTTACATATTTAGGTCAGATACGAACCAGACATCTCTTTATTGATTATATTGATCATTCTATCATTAATTATATCGTTATCGGTGAAAATATCGTCTTTAATTTCACTTTTCGATTTATATTCCTTGAAATTTGGATTTAATCTAGTATTTTCAGTTTGAGGCTTATAAATCCTACATTCTCTCAATAAACTAGCTAGTTTTCTATAAGGTGTCCCATCCCATAATGATGCACTTTTCTTGTAATTATGACAAACAGCTCTGTCTACATTTTCATACTTCTGAAATTCCAATAATGCAGCTTCATATTTATCTTCATCGTTAGGATAGTGCTTGATTGACAGGACAGGTCCAAAAACTGTCATTATGTCTTTTATAATATCCAAAGTCAATTGGCCCCGTAATTCAGGTCGACTTTTCCATTTCAATAGAACTATTGTAGATTTATCGGAAATGTCAGTAACATTGATAAAGTGCTGAATTGGAATATCCTTGTAGGAGACATATGTCTTATTATTATTTAGAAGTTCACTTTCTAGTTTTCTTCTTCTTTGAATTCCATCTTCCCTTATTCTTTCGAGTTCTACACTGTCAACTTTATTAAAAGTATAAGTACTATTCAAATTCTTTTCGGCATTCAATAATTGTTCTTTGAATAACTTTGTCCTTTCATCTAATTCGTTATGTCTTTTCTGTTTCAACACTCTATTCTTTCGTATGTCATTATATGTTTGTCTTAACTTATTGTTACTCAAGACCTCGTATACCTGGGATAGTAACTGAAATTTATTGATTGATTCTGGATCCAGATTTTTATCGGGATGATGTTGAAGAGCTAATTTTCTAAAATTCTTTCTAATTGTAGATGGATCAGCATTCTCATCTACTTGTAAAAATTCATAAAGGTCCAAATCCCCATTGATTATTTGATCTACGGTTGACATTGGAATATGCGAATTCGAACCTGCTATCAGTTATATAGTTAGAGAGTGTTTAATAAGAGTTAGTTGAAAAATAGAGATAGAAATAAACTTTCTAGCTGTTATTAAAAACTAAATCAGTTTACAGGAAGTATAACATATGAATATGCATTTCTACTTTTATCATTATCTAATGAATACATAAATTTTCTATGAACATTTAAATATCTAATTGTTAACGGTCCTTACTCCATAATTACCTCTGAAAACAGCGTCACCTTCAGCATAACCTCTACCTAAACCAAAACCAACTCCGATCCAAACAGGGAATGATCTTCTTTTAAATAATAAAACTGAAGCTAAAACACCTCCACCAAGACCTAACCCGGTTTTAATTAAAGTGTTGGATAAGACAACGTCCCATTTATCGTTTAATAAGTTTTGTGATGGGGCTAATACTTTTTGTTCAGACATCTACATTAGTTAGTATCTTTCTTCTATCTCATATGCTTCTGATACTTTGTCAATAAGCACTTGTAATATTCAAAATTGTTTCAAAGTTTCAAAGAGTGTTCCTTAATGAATTATGATCAATACTCAATTCCAATCAACTCCAATTCATTACAAACACTGCTTGGTCTCTCTAATCATCTCTAGCTTTTACATACTTCTCTTGTTATTCAAAACTTTTCAGTCGATATTTTGAGAAGTTTATTGGTCGAGAAAAATCGCGAACGGTTTACAGATCACAATTGATAGAGATGAGATGAAATATTACAAGTTCAAAGTTTTGGATAAAAAGGACATTAAGTCGGTGAAAAATGATTTGGAATCACAAGGTATGCTTAATAAGTCTTTGAAAATTGAAAAAGATGGGAACTTTTTTGTATTGTATACCCTTATTCCCTATGATGAACCTTTAAAACAAGACGCTTATAACTTAGACTATGATACTTACGAATTTAATTCAGTTGGACAAGGATTAGAACCCATAATTCGAGAGTTTTATAGTGAATTGAAATTAACATTCAATGAGGATTTAATTGAGTATATTCCCAAAAAATGGATCGTTTATGAACCAATGGTATTGTTTAATACTGGCACTTTCGATGCTCAAATATGGCATCTTGAATTTGAAAAGTTCAACTCTGGCCATTTTTATTTATATTTGTTGAAACGTAGTTTCCCTAAATTGACTCATATTGCTATAAACAAACCTATCATTGATGAAAATGTCATGAGAATCCCCTTGAACATTTTGCCAATCTATGGTGATTTTGGTCCTGAGTTATCATCTCAATTACTTGAAAATCCTTCAGAATCTGATTTCAAACAAGCTTTTTGGTGTCACACGATTCAAAATGGTATATACCAAACTTGGGCTCCTAAATTCACTATGTTCTCTAGAGGTAATATTAAAGAAAAGAAAAGAATTCTAGATAATTTCAAAGGTCTTCATGATACCTGGGTTTTTGATCTTTACGCTGGAATCGGATATTTTACTTTGAGCTATTTACACAACGGTGGTAAATTAGTTTGTTTTGAGTTGAATCCTTGGTCGATCGAAGCCTTGAGAAGAAATTGTGTTGAAAATGGCTTCAAATATAAACTTAATGAGAATATTGAAATCGATGACGGTACTCAAGTCTTCATATTCAATGAATCGAATGAACAAGTATTTGAAAAATTTGATTTTAATGTACCGATAAGCCATATAAATTTAGGTTTGTTGCCATCTTCAAAGCAATCATGGGATATAACCAAACAGTTGCTCGAGTATTCTACAATCAACACATTTATTCATGTTCATGAAAATGTCCACATTGACGAGTTTGATAAATTTCACAACATTTTGACTACCCAGTTCCCAAACACTTCCGTTGAACAGACTGTTAAAGTCAAGACTTTTGCTCCTGATATATGGCATATAGTGGTTGACTTGTTGAAATTGGTGTAGAACGGTTGTTAGATATCAAAACTGGAAGTAAAAGTTATTCCGGTCATTTCATGACCCTAAAGTGGAATATATCAATACCTTTCACTGATCCGACTTCAAACGGTTGCAACTTTTTCTCCATCTTATCTTCAAATATCAATTTTGGAGCTTATGTAATAATTATGTAATCGGTTGACGTATTTTTTAGATGAGATTGATGATGTTAAAAGGAAAAAAAGACTAAAACCCTCCGTTTGGAAAAAAGACACATGCATATATAAACACCGTGAGACCCACCTCAGTTCTTCTTCATATCACATAAGAACAAAAGAATGAATGTGGATAAGGCAGATAGAGAATCACATTCATCTCAGGGATCATCTCGACTACAGCCAAATGAACGAAAGACTGGTGATGATAGATCACTAAACGATATAGAAAAGAATGAACCAGACCATACAAATGAAGAACCTCCTTATTCCATCTTTAGTACCCGTGAACTTTATTTTATCGGGTCTTTCATTGCATTATCTTCGGTTTGGTCAGTTCTATCATCTTCATTATTTTTCCCTGCTATTCCTAACATTACTAAAGAATTTGACGTGTCTGTGGGTTTAGCTAATTTAACAGTGGTAGTTTACTTTGTTTTTCAAAGTTTTACTCCTATTATTGTATCATCGATATCCGATTTATATGGAAGAAGACCGGTTAGTTTGGGGTTATTAACTGCCTTTACTGCAACATGTATAGGAACAACTCAAGTTGATGTGTTTTGGGCATTGATTGTTTTACGTTGCGTCCAAGCAACGTCAATAGCTTCGATTATTTCAACCACTTTTGGGATGGTTGGAGATTTGACACCAAAACTGACTAGAGGTGGTTATGGAGGTTTTATTCTGGGAATAACTTTGAGTGGTCAAGCATTTGGAGGTTTGATTGGGGGTTTATTGGTTTCTAGATGGAATTGGCCAGGTATTTTCCTGTTTTGTGCCATTGGAGGTGGACTTACCCTCATTCTTAACTTTATTTTTGTCCCAGAAACAAATAGAACTTTAGTTGGAAACCAATCATTTGTTCCAAAGTATTTTTGGAGGAAATGTCCCATTTTATACATTCCAAGATTTCGTAAGAGATTAAATAATGATGAGTCTACACTTTTAATAAGAGGTGAAAGTAAATCTAATGTGCTTAATACCTTGAAAATATTTTTCAATAAACTTGTATTCTTTACAATGTTACCAGGAGGTTTACAATTTGCTGTTTGGTCCATTTCACAATCTGCATTGTCAACTATATTGAAAGAAAGCTATAATTTTAGTGAAATCCAAATAGGTTTGTGCTATTTACCATCAGGATTTGGTAGCATATTAGCATCAGTAGTTGGTGGGAAAGTATTAAATTGGAATTATAGAAGAAGAAAAGCACAATGGGAAAGTTTACCTGATCCTAAACCTCCTTTCAATATCCACCAAGTAAGATCCGAATTTTCCACAAGATTAATGATTATAAATGGGGTTTCGGTGATTATTTTTGGTTGGTGTATTGATAAAGATGTCAATTTGGCACCCATATTGATTGCCTTGTTTGTACAATCAACATGTACAGTATTTGCATTATCAGTTTTACAGACCTTACTAGTTGATTTATATCCCGCAAATGCTTCTGCATCTTCTGCCTGCCTAAACTTGATGAGAGGTTTATTATCAGCGGCAGGAGTTGCTGCTCAAGACAAAATGATGACTTCTATTACAATAGGAGGCACATTCACGTTGTTAGTTGGCCTTTTTGCAACTGCATTTTGTGTATTCAAAGTCGTAGTATATTATGATAGAAAAGCTCGTGTAAAAGAATACGAGTCTAATGATACTAATAGTAAATAGAATAATACACTATAATAACTATAATCACTATAATCACTAAATCTGTTGATGATAAATCCTCAACTTCGCATTTTCAACTCTAAACTTTGTCACCGATCAATCACTCGCACAATATTCATAAAATACAAAATCCTATGCCACGTTTAGAAGATTGGGAAATCAAGAAATATTGGGAGATTTTCCAAGGCTTGAAGCCACAAAATAATAAACTTGATGGTGATAGAGTCTCACCTATCTTAAAGAATTCAAGGTTACCAGATGCACAGTTGTCACAAATTTGGGAGTTGAGTGATATTGATAACGATGGTAAGTTGGATTTCGAAGAATTCTGTATTACCATGAGGTTAGTTTATGATTTGGTCAATGATTCCAATTCGTCCGTACCTAGTGAATTGCCTAGTTGGTTAGTTCCAGCTTCCAAAGCTCATTTAATTCAAGCAAATCAAGCAGTTAATACTGGGAATAATAGTTTTCAAAGCTCTGGTAGTGAAGAAGATGATGACCAATTGTCAGATAATTTTGATTGGTACATTAGCCCTACTGATAGAGCATCGTATGAAGCAATTTATAATTCCAATTGTGACGAATATGGTAGAGTCAAGTTCGATTCTTTAGAGAGTTTATATCAAACATTGAATAAAGTTCCAAGGTTAGATGTGTCTTCAGCTTGGAATTTAGTTAATCCTAAACAATTTGAAACTATCGATAAAGATCAAGTATTGATATTTTTACATATCTTGAACCAAAGATCTAATGGTAAAAGAGTTCCAAGGGGTGTTCCAGCTTCATTAAGAGCGACTTTTTCAAAAGAACAACCAAATTATGATTTAAATTCGGTCAAAATTAAACAAAATGATTCAAATGTTAGTGTTGGTACTAAAGGTTTTGCCAACGAATATTTAAATAAAATCGGACAAACTAATATTAAAGAAAGTGGTACTGACTTTTCAGCTACTGAAGGAACAGATTGGGAACTTGTAAGATTAAAACGAGAATTGGCCAATTTAGAACAATTATTAGATAAAACCAATGAAGTTACCAAAAGCAGCAATGATGAAACAGCCATAATAAAACATGAATTAGAATTATTATTGAATTACAAAGAAAATAAATTAAATTCATTAGGTAAAGGTTCCAAAGATTTGAGCGATGTCAAAAATGATATCGAATTAATTGAAAGTCAAGTCAATACATTACAAGAATTTTTAAAACAAAAGGAGAATGAATTAAGTAATTTACAAAATGAAATAAAAACATTAAAGACATGAAAAATTTATATTTTTTTTATATAAAATAAATATATGAACTAAGTGTACATTAAGTCTATGCAAGAATCTAATTATAATATTATTTTTTATCACCTTTTTCTTCAGGTTCTGGTTCGGGTTCAGGAGTTGGTAATTTAAAGGTATCAGGAGTGAAATCTTTACCTTCACCAACTTGTTCCCAAGAAGAATGAGGAACAGTGAAAGATCTTGAAGCTTGAGTTAATTCCAATGGTTCATAAATAACTCTCTTCTTTTCTTCATCATATCTAACTTCAGTAAAACCAGTAGTTGGGAAATCTTTTCTTAAAGGATGACCTTCAAAACCATAATCAGTCATTATACGTCTTAAATCAGGGTGACCTTCGAAGAAAATACCGAATAAATCATAAGTTTCTCTTTCGTACCAGTTAGTACCTTGAAAGATTGGAACAACAGAAGGAACAGGGCTAACTTCGTTTGCATAAGTTTTAACTCTAATTCTTGAGTTGTGACGAACACTTAATAAGTTATAAACTACATCGAATCTATTGGTTCTTGAAGGATAATCAGCAGCAGTAAGATCCATACAAGATTTGAATTGAGAAGAAGTATGATTCTTTAAAAAAACCATAGTTTGTCTTAAAGCAGAAGGAGCCACATAAATAGTTAATTCATCTTTCCAAACACTAAACTGTTGGATATATTTTGGTAAACATCCCATAATATATTTACCGAATTTATGTAATTCTTCACTGGTTTCTTTGTACTTTTCAGTAGGATTTATTAATGGAACATGAACATTTTCTGGGGTTTTTCTGGCGATCTTGGAATAATCAATTAATTCATGGTCATTCAATACAATTCTACTAGATTGAAACCATCTTCTGGAAATTAATGGCGTTAATCTATTAGTTAACTTTATCATTATATTTATTACAATTATTATTGGACAAAAAATTTTCTCAACATTACTAGCGTCTCACGGAATCAGTAACGTTAATCTAGATCCCGTGCCATGTCACGGGTGTATTTTTTCTTAGCTCCACTCATAAACCTATTCGCAAATCCGTTAGATCTTACAATCTAATTTAAAAAACCTTTTTCCTTTACAAATTTCAGGGTTGAGAAGGTCCTTATTTCACTTGCTTGAAGTATTGAGTTTATATTATAGTATTGCCGCTCGTGTTTATTTACTTTGGAAGAGTAAACACTTGCCGTAGTTGCGATAGATTACGTGAAGGGCTATATTTGAATTGGATTGTGCTCGTTCAGCAGTGAGCGTAATAAAACCGATTAAAGGTGCATAAATACGATATTTTTAGCACTACAAATTCCAATAATTGTAGGTATAAAAGTATTTGTCAAGAGCTTTTGAACACTGCAGACAGTCGAATAGTTGTTGCTTTTTATCTACGTTTTTGTCCTGGACCCTTTTTTAGACTTTATTAGTACTTTTGCTTTCATTTGTTATTTTAGACATTGCTTTATAAATTCACTGTATTTTTAATAGATTATAATGCTGGGGAAGAAAAGACAAAGAAGAAGTTATAGCTGTGGGCCATGTAAGATGCTCAAAATAAAATGTGACTTACAAATGCCATGTGCCAGTTGTGTCAAATTTAAAAGAGAGGATAAGTGTAAAGCCGAGCCACCTAATCCACCTAGTGAAGAAGAGTTGAAACTTATCCAAGAAAGGAAAAGTAGAATGAACAGGAGAAAAAATGAAATGGACATTCAATCTACGTCCCTGACTCTGGGTAATCAAATTCCCCAGTTTGGCTCTGATAATGTCCATCGTTTGGTGCCATTATTGCCTCAGATAAATGAAGAAAGTGTAAATCCACCAACCATCCCACATGAGACTCTTAATTCAAATACTTCTCATATTAGTATACCATCAATGACTCCAAGCATACATAATTTGCAATCTGAAACTCCCCAAGATAATTATCATAGTACATTAACTAATATTCGAGACACTACCACTCCTGATTATTCAAGTACTTCTGACTCCATGTCAACCCCAATTTCTCCAGAAGCTATTAAGGAATCCGAATATAATAAGCGTAAAATCAAAGAATACCTCAATCTGAAAGATATTCCTTTCCCATACGATGACGTACCACCCCATATCCTTGAACTTTATGACCTGGGTAAAGGGGACTATATTTTCAGAGCTCCTATTCTTGAACAAAGATTTATCACTGTCATTCTTCCGCCGGAAGAGCTCAATCAACTTAAACTTTTTTTCCCACCAGTCAATTTGATATATCCGATATATTACCAATTTTTCAAATGTTTCAATGAAGACCTTCTTGAATTGATTGATTTCAACATTTTAATTCGTTGTTCGTTTGAGATCCGTGATAAATTGGATGCTGCTGAATTCAACCAAGAGTTTGAGTTGGGACTTTTCCATTTTAAACTTGTTTCATTTATTTTACCAACAATTTCCTTAGGTCTTTTGTCTAAACCTAGTTTAATGTCTGTTCCAAACTATTCAACACAACATATAGTCAAAAGTTGGATTTCATTGAGTAAAAGCTTTAAAGATCGTTATAAAAAAGCTGATTCTTTATTGGATATTGTAAGTCTAATGATTTGGTATTTACTTATTGAAAACTATTATGAATACGAAAACAACTTACAAGATAATCATCTCGAATATAATAATTTGTTGTCTCTCTTATTATTCAACAAAGAATATATGGAATTAATTATGAACAAGAAGGATTACGTGGTGAAAAACAGAAAAGAATTGTTAAATACTAAAGGTTTTAAAATCGTGTTGAAGTTTTGGTTAAGAATCCGTACTGTAGAACTTGATGTTCTTTATTTCCAATTCAAGTCATCATTATTACAGCTGAACCTCAGATTTAAGAATTCCATCGTTCCAAACAAAGAAATTTTATCCATTATTTATGGAGATGCATCAACGTTGGAAAAAATCAAAGACGAAAATCAAAGGTCTATCTTCAGAATGGCTGAAGGTTATTATAATCAATTTCATGATAACGTGAGCCACGAAATCAAACCTTTGGTCAAATCATACTTGTTGATTTACAGTTCATTTTGTAGTGTCAGCCGTGATGCCATTAGAGCTGAGAAAAGGGACTACACCCGAGTTTCAAGAGATGAAATATTATTATACTACAAAAATCAATACATCAGTACCGGGTTTGTAAAATGGTTAAGCTTCTTGAAGATTGAAAAAAGTTATTTCCCATCATTAAGGTATACCTCATACTTGACAACCATGATATCCATGTTTAATCATTATGCATATTTAGATGATTTAGTAATGAAACAAAGTGAAGGGAAAGATAATTTGTTAAATCTTCTCGTCTCAGAAATGTCATGTTACCCTTTGAAATATTTGATTCATGCTGTAGTGATTAGTCAGTTCTTTTTGCTTTGTTTTAAAAACGTTCTTAATTATCTGAATTCTGGTAAAATGGTTTTAGATTTGAGGGAGCTATTCAGTAAAATAGATTATAAATTCAATAAGTTTTATCAGAAATTTTCGAAAGATTTTGAAGGCTCACATATTACATTATTACCATGTTTTAGACAATCGATGGATATTTTAAAAGAACTTAACGACATTTATTTCACAAAAACGATATTTAACTCCAACCTCAATATTCATGAATTTTGTAAAATTCTACAAACGAATCTTTCGTCCAATTACTACTCCTTGTTGATAGATGTTTATTTTGGATGCAAGAATACGATGATTAATTATATAAACAAAATATGGGATTTATTTAAATTTATTAAATCCACTAATGAATCTTCAATTGTTCATGTAACAAAGGACGTAAAGTTTAATAGTGAGTTAATATTTTCCTATGAAAACCGATTCGTTGGCTTTCAAATAGATGATCAAATAGTTGATGACTACATTGAAACTGTAGTTGCCCCACTGATCGAATAAAGAAGAATGTAATCTATGTATAATATACGATAATATGTCGTCTACGCAAGTCCTGTCGATCTGTGCATGATGTATAGAATAAGAATAACGTGTATAAATCTAGGAAAGAGATTAGTTTCTAACTTTTGTAGCTTTGACAAATACAGGGATCATACCACCGGTTCCAAGTGGGAATGCTCTGTGGTTTAAAACCAATAATTGTGATCTAATTGAACCTGAATGACTGGTGATGTTAATGACTTGATCTGGATAATTATCAAAAATAAATTGAAACCCTTTATTAAGCCTAATTGATTGTTCTTCGATGGTTTCTCTATAATCATCTTTGAAATAAATATCTTCTTCAACAAATCCGTCTTCTATGACAAATCCTTTTGGTTCATATTTGGAAGCAATGACTGATCTAGTAGATCTTCTATCACAAGTATGAACACCGATGGTTTCTCTAAAATCTTCTTTGATTAATGGCTTAACTTGTTCTAAATCGACGATGTTTTGCCAAGTATTGATTAAAGTGTCGACAGATCTTGTAAAAGGTGAAGAAAACCATTTAGTAGGGATTTTACAACCTTGTTCGATTTGTTGTTTCCAAACAGCTTCGTTATCTTTAGCTTGCAGGATCCCCAATTCTGTTAATTCGGGATCTGGTCCCCAGACCATTTTACCATCACCATTTAATTTAGACCATTTTTTGTCCCAGGCATCTTGTCCATAGACAGAATTGGCCAAATTATGATAACCTTGTCCATGTCTAGCTAAGAAGAACACTTTATATTCAACATCTTCAGGGGCATTGTCATTCAATTGCTTCAATTGGTCAAAAGTTTCTTCCCAACTGTTAATACGTCCAAAATCTTGTCTTAAATAGTCAAATTTTGTAGCATCTGTTTCTGGCTCAGATTGTTTGAAAAATCCAGGAACAATCTCAAATTTCCAATAGTGTGATAAACTGGATTGGAATTCCTTTAACATGGATTGGTAATTCTCCTTGCTATCGCCGTCTAACTCTCCAGCAAGAGTATCATAGATATCTGGTACACTCATCGGATCTTGAATTCGCGATCAACGTTGCAAATGAGTAATTAATAAGATTTGTTTCATGTTCAAATAGCCAATGCACACCAAAATATGAGTTTGTTTCACGATTTAGATTGTTTATTGATTACAGGCCGATTAGAGACTCTTGAGTAGAATTCATATATTGAAGTTAAAGATAGAAGAAAAAAATGAAGATAGTGTGATGAGGCAGTAGTACCATGTTCATGGCCCTCTCGTTCTAATCTCTCTCTAGCGTCGCCCTACAGGAAGACCAACCATTGATTTGACTTCTCCACCGGTTTCATACTAATTTGGCATCAAAGTGAGAAACAGTAAAGCACCAAGCTCGTGTGGAAATCGCACCGCTACCACTACTGCTAATGTCATTTACTGCCATTCTCGCCCAAAGCCTGGGTCAGTCCACGACCCGCGAATATTGTCGACCAAAAATCACAAAGGATAGAAAGGATTGATATAGAGATCAGAGAGAACGCCAAATTCAAACATATAGAGTGAACAAAAGACAGAAAAAAAGGATGGAGAACTTAAGTGACGATTTATATCCATTGGCGTTGTTAATGGATGAGTTAAAGCATGATGATGTTAGCCATAGAGTGGACGCTATGGAAAAAGTTGATACAATTGCTTTAGCATTGGGGCCAGAAAGAAATGTTAATGAATTATTACCATTTTTAAATGATGTCGCCCAAGATGATGAAGAAGAAGTTTTGGCTGTGATGGCTGTCAAATTAGGTGATTTTTTACCTTTAATTGGTGGTCACGAAAATTGTCAACCTTTGATTCAAATTTTATTACATTTATTACCAATTGAAGAGCCAATTGTTAGAGATAAAGCTATCGCTGCTGTTAATAAAATCCTGGAACAATTGACTAATGAAGAATTAGTTAATGTCATTTTACCTATTATTCAAGATTTATCTCAAGGTAATTGGTTTTCTAAAAGAATTGCTAGTTGTGGTTTATATAAACTGATTATAGTTAAAGTAAATGCTGCAATTAGATTGGATTTATTGAACTTATATTTCAATTTAATCAAAGATGAAGGTCCAATGGTAAGAAGAAGCGCAGCAACTAATTTACCAACAATCATAAACAAATTGACTGATTTTACATTATCAATTCCAAAAGATGATCCAAATCAAATCACTAATAGTGATTGGGAAATTATTAGTGAAATGTTCCAAAGTTTAACTTCTGATGAACAAGATTCTGTGAAGTTCTTAAGTATTGATGTTTTAATTTCGATTTTAGAATACTTCCAAAAAATCAACGATCAATCTTATAATTCTGATTTCTTGATTAATTCCTTAAAATTAATCAATGATGAATCTTGGAGAGTTAGATATACAGCTGCTGATAGATTTAGTAAGATTGCTAAGAATTTTGTCAACGAAGAGCAAGATTTAAACAAATTAATTGATCCTTTTGTTTCTTTAATGAAAGATAATGAAGGTGAAGTTAGAAAAGCAATTGCCAAACAATTGCCTGATTTTTGTAAATTATTAAACAACTTCAAGAATTTAAAACCAGCCATTGTTAATAAAATTTTACCTATTGTCAGTGAGTTGAGTCAAGATCCTCATGAAAATGTCAGAAGTTCATTAGCTTTGAACATTACTGAGTTATCTTCGATTTTATCGAAGGAAACTACTATTGATCAATTATTACCAATCTTCCTTAATATGTTGAAAGACGAATTCCCTGATGTAAGATTGAATATTATTTCCAACTTATCAATTGTTAATGAAACCATTGGTATTAATTTGTTATCAACCAATTTATTACCAGCCATCACTGAATTAGCTCAAGATTCTAAATGGAGAGTCAGATTGGCTATCATTGAATACATTCCAAAATTGGCCGATCAATTAGGTGAAGATTTCTTCAACAAGGAATTGTTATCATTATGTTTAAGTTGGTTATGGGATCCAGTTTACGCAATTAGAGAAGCTTCAGTCAAGAATTTGAAAAAAATCACTGAGATTTTCGGATCAGCTTGGGCTGATAAACATATTATTGATAAATTAATCTTGATAAAGAAAAATTCACAAATAAAATCCAACACAAATAATGATACTAATGCCACTAATGATGATACTATTCATGAAGATAATGATGATGAAATTAATATTGATTTTGCAAGCTTTATTATTAGAATAACATGTTTGTTCTCTATTACTGAATTAATTCCTGTGTTAGATAGTAAAATTATAACAGAAAAAATCTTGCCATTTATAAATGATTTAATTAAAGATTCAGTTCCAAATATCAGATTCAATACTGCCACATCATATAAGATAATTTCAGAGACCTTACTTAAACAAGACGCATCATTCAAGTCTTTGATCTCGACTGAAATTTTAAACAACTTGCAAACTTTATCAAAAGATGAAGATGCAGATGTAAAATATTTTGCATCTAAAGCAATTGAAGAAATTGGTCAGTTAGTAAACTAATATTTTTAGCGATCGTTCACTTCGATTATATATTGTCTATATACATTATTAAATTTATTCTTTAACTAAAATATATAAATCATGTATTGTCTATATACATATTCCTAACTCGTAGTTTGTAAATACATAAAGTCATTAATTATCAGCAGCTTGGTCTTTTTCAAATTTCTCGAAATCAAAATCAAATGAACTACCACATCCGCAAGATGATGAAGTATATGGAGAATCCACAATCTTGAACTGACTACCGATCAATTCCTTAGTGTAATCCAATTTAGAACGTTGTAAAATCTTTAAAGAATCTTCGTCGATTATTATGCTTGCCATTTCGTCTTTTCCTGTCCTTTTAAACACTAATAAGTCTTTGTTTTCCGCTAATTCTTTCGTAGAATCAGTCAACTTAATATCATATTGAAATCCGTGACAACCTCCACTTTCAACCTTAATAAGTAATGCAGAGTTGGGGTTGTTATCCAGTTTGGCGATGTTTGTCAACTTCTCGCATGCTTTATCTGAAATACCTATGGACATCTTAGTTTTGCCCGTTACAAGTGACGTCTTTTGGAATATATCTTCTCTTGGGTCTTTTGGAAATGACAATTTTGATGATTTTAAAGTCCTTGGTTCTGACTTTATCTCACTCCTTACTTCAGTGCTATACTTCCTTATGAATGCTGAACTCATATTTTCTGGTTTTCCTGCTCTAAACGAGCTTAAAACGGTTCTACTGGCCCTTATAGGGACGGCTTTGAATACTCTAATCATTACTAATAATATAAAGATTTGATGATAGGTTAAATCGCATTTTCTTTGCGTGCGCGGACCCACTTTGATTGCTGCAACAGATGAATGAATGAGGAATCAGAAAAGAATGTTCGTAGGTTAAGAAAAGATCTAACTTGTTGGAAAAAGATTTAACATGTTAAAATATATCGTTGTGGTTTAGAAGCTTGTTGGAATAGTTTTCTTTTCATTTAAAATATTTTTTAAAATTATTTTATTCTGAATTTTGTAGATTTTGCAACTTCTGAAGAAAGTTTATAAAAGCAGAAATATAATACAGTAAAGATAGAATATTGTTTATTGACTATTGATTGTTTTCATTTGCAATTCTCCATGAAGGTAACAAATCTAAATAAGCCCATTTACTCTTTGGGCCCTCCATACCGAAGCAGATATGTCTCCAACGCCAGAAACATCCAATAACTAAAGCGTATAAGAAAACATAAATCAATGAATATACCAATTTGTTTAATGTTTTTTTGGATTCTTTCAAAGGTTTGGTGAAATGTTCAACTTCAAAACAGAAAACCATCATAGCAAAGTATAAAGCTGGTAAGTAATGATGAACATATGTAACTCTACCCATAATTGTAAATGGTAAAAAGTGTAATCCCCATCCAAACATTGGATAAATACCCCCCATCAAGAATTGTTGTAATTTATTATCATCATTAAAGTCGTTGATTTGTCTTTGCCATCTAATCAAGTAATATAACGTTAAGAAGGCGAAAGCAACAACACCTAATGACGAAGTCCATGTAGTGGCTGGTGAACCAATGAGGAAATATTTAACTTTATCGTTGGCCCAAGAACATAATCTGATACCAACCAATAAAGTAGGCCATTGCCAGGCTTCACTTGCTAAGTCATCTTGTTTTTCACCATCTGGGACTAATGCATTATTAGTTGCCATCATGGCCAAGTTTAATTGAATGAAATCTCTCAAGAATCTTGTCTTTGGTAATTTGAAATCTTCAGGTGGTGGTGGTAACAATTCATTAACGTTGTTTTCAATATTCCACCAAGTTCTTTTATCCTTCTTGAATGGGTCTTTGAAACATGTAACTTCACCTTGTCTGAAACCCCATGCTGGTAATGACGAACCAGTGACACCTAAATAACAATTCATAGCTGGATTCTTTAATCTAAATGACGATGATAAAGGATGTAATCTCATTTTATCTTCTTTACCGTTTTGTTCCATAATCTCAACAACCCAATTATCTTTGGCATCACCAATAGTCAAATTACCGTAACCTGCAACTTCAAAATGACTTTTGGTAACTGGCCCTGGGATATTATGTGTATGTAAATTTCTACCAGTTAATGGATGAATCAATCTAACTTTCATACCATCAACAACATATTCAATTTCTTTATTTTCTTTGGCATCATAGAATGGTAAACCTCTGGCTCTTTGGAAAATCCAGTTATTATTTGAATCTTTATGACTATAGGTAGTAACTTGTTGTTGTTTAGAACCTTCTGGGAAAGTTTGAACGTGTGAATGTAATAAACCACCAGTTAAACCTTGATTTTTTAAAGTGACAACAGAATGAGCGATGGAAATATCTCTTGGTCCACCACCAACGTCACTACCAACCAAATTGGCTTGGAATAATGAAGACATATTAGCATCTCCAGTACCAGATTTATATAATAAGTCAAAATGGATTTTGAAAGATAATAAGAAAATTAATAATGGGACAATAATCAACCCAATAATTCTTGAAATCCAATGATAAATATATGTAACTCTTGAGATTTTTTTGTTACCAAAGTTATTCCATAAATCAACAATGGTATAGATACCAACCAAAGTAGTGACAAGCAAACCAACCATTTTGACAGAACAAGTACAACCAATTGAAAATCCAGTTAACAATAACCATTTCCACCATTTTCTTGAAAAATGGTGATCTTTATTCTTGTTAAAATTGTGAAATCTAACAAAACAGAAAACAGTAGCAATAGTAAAGAATAATAACATTGAGTCTAACAAGATGAATTTACCTAAAGTGACGTAAGATAATTCAAGACACACCATTAAAGTAAATAACCAAGTGGTCAAATTTGAGAAACCAACTTCTTTAAATGTATAATAAGCTAAAGGAACACATAAAGAAGAGAAGGTAGCGTTGAAAATTCTCATCTTAGTAAAATCGATATAATCAGGGAACTTTTCACCACTTGGGAAGTCCCATGAACCATTATAACCAGCGATGTAACCAGATAAACCAATCAACATTTTACCTAAAGGAGGATGAACATCATGATAGAATTCATGTCTAAGATAATAAGAACCAAATTTACCAAAATGTGCTTCATCCCAAACAACATGTTCATTGATAGAAATACGGTATAATCTAACACCAAATGATAAAATAGTGAAGAAAATTGGAGCAAACCAACTTTCAAATTGATTGAACGATTTTTCAAATTCTTGTTGATTTTTCAAATCTTCCAATTTTTGTTCGGTCAAATCAACCTCTGTTTCAATTTCTTCAGGGCTTGGAACCCTAGACGCCTTTGATCTGGTCCTACTACTCAAGTTGACTGTACCACGATCTATTCCACTCGACATATTGTCTTGTTGATCTCCTTCTATCTTGTATTCTTAATAGTAATTGAAAATTTTTAGTGTACGTGTTATTAGAGTACGCGAATTTCTGGCACCAAGAATAGGACGAGGGTTGATCCGCTCTCGCCCAATCCTCGCTGGGCCCTGCGCTAGTCAGGGCGAGTATTGGACCATGGTTTCACTTGTGTCGGTTGATATTTAAGAATTGAAGGTTTATACAAGGGTCATTATTTGTCTATTCTACACAAATCAGTGATGTATTTACAGGTATTATTTGGTAAGCCAAATTGGAAATTGTATGACTGTTACTTAGTTCGAAGTACAGGGACTCTAATCATTCGTAAATTACTTTGTAAACTGAATCCAATACCAAATAGGGCTCGAAGCTCAAAACTTTGAGCTTGCCTCCAGATAGGAAGAAAGCATTTGAAAAGAACTTGGATAATTTGAGAGCTTTGAAATTAAGCTTAGTTTTGGCATACATAAAGCTGTTCAAATTATTAATGAAGTATGAATTGGATTGGAATTGCTTATTAAGAAACACATTATTAGGATTACTTGGTTCAGCCGAGTTTAAATTTTCATTACTTTGACTCTTGTCGGTGGTATCTTTTTCTGATTCAATGTCATCTTCTGAAGAATTTTGCTGCAAAAGATGTTTCAAGTCCGTGGACGGAATACTAATAGAAATCTCATTCAAATTCTTATTCTCAATTTGGTATACCAACTCTAGATTTCCCAATCGACTCTCTATAGGATCTTGACCTGCCATTTCATTATAATCTTCCATTATAAAATCTAATGTCTGTAAGATTGATGGAGTAGTTGCAATAATTGATGCTTCATTATATTTTTCAAGTACTTGGAGCAATAATTTGGCATATGATGAGCTTATTAATATCATAGAACCTTGTGTTTCATCCTTATTAACAACCACAATATCCAGGTTGATGGTTTTATACCTTGATCGTATAGATATAGTTTTAATGTTTATATGTTGTGAGGTTGTATCGTCTTTCTCCACAGTAATAGAATCTGAGATTTCCTCCTTTTCAGCATGGATTTTATTATTTACATAGAAAAAATTGGTTACAATTGTCTGTATAAATGCAACATCAGGATCAGGACTGGTTTTAGATTTGTATATCACGAAAAGCTTTTGTGTTAATGAAATCATTAATGTTTACTTTTCGCACTATCAGTAAAACAAATATTAGGCATTGAAAAGTTTACTAGAAACAAATAAATTGATATAAATATCATAATAATTGAATATATAAACTCAATTGAAAAGCTCCAGAGAGATAGCACGTACTAAAACAGACGATTAGAAGATTGAGAAAATTTAGACAGTGAATAAAGAGTAATAATATATTCAATTTTTCATTTGTATTGAAGATATAAAACATCTTTTAACTATAAATAGTCACCATATAAATTACAACTGTAAAGATTACAATCATAATTTATTGGCTAGTTAGTTAGAAGCTTTAGCAACGTGTTCTAATAAATCAACAACTCTGGTAGAGTAACCGAATTCGTTATCGTACCATGAGATTAATTTAACGAAGGTTGGGGATAATAAGATACCGGCTTTTTCATCGAAGATAGATGAGTATTTACAACCTAAGAAATCGGTAGAAACAACAGCATCTTGAGTGTAACCCATAACACCTTTTAATTCACCTTCAGAAGCTTCTTTGATAGCTTTTGAGATTTCTTCGTAAGTAGTTGGGGTCTTTAATCTAACAGTTAAATCAACAACTGAGACATCAGTGGTTGGGACTCTTAAAGACATACCGGTTAATTTACCGTTTAATTCTGGGATAACTTTACCAACGGCTTTAGCAGCACCAGTAGAAGATGGGATAATGTTACCAGAAGCAGTTCTACCACCTCTCCAATCTTTGTGGGATGGACCATCAACGGTTTTTTGAGTAGCAGTGATGGAGTGAACAGTGGTCATTAAACCTTCTTCAATACCGAATTTATCGTTAACAATTTTAGCTAATGGAGCTAAACAGTTAGTGGTACAAGAAGCATTGGAAACAATGTTAAGATCTGGAGTATATTTGTCTTCATTAACACCAACAACGAACATTGGAGCATCAGCAGAAGGAGCAGTGATAATAACTTTTTTAGCACCACCGTCAATGTGTTTTTGAGCACCTTCTAATTTGGTGAAAACACCAGTGGATTCAATAACGTAATCAACACCAGATTTACCCCATGGAATTGAAGCTGGGTCTCTTTCACCAAAGACAGCAACTTTGTTACCGTCAATGATTAAATCACTACCTTCGTAGCTGACTTCACCGTCGTAAGCACCGTGGGTGGAATCATATTTAAACATATAAGCAGCATAGTCTGGAGCAATGAATGGATCATTAATAGCAACGACTTTAATGTCTTTTCTGCTTAAAGCAACTCTTAAGACTAATCTACCAATTCTACCGAAACCGTTAATACCAACTGTAATAGCCATTGTAATTTTTTGTGTTAATTAATATTTAATTTAATCTAGTTAAATCTATAATATATATATATGTGAAAATTGGATTTCAAGGGGTTTAAATACATTTTTCGTCCAACGGGTGAAAGCTATCCAGTTTAGTCCACGCACGACCACCACTTTATAGCTGATTTTATGACTCGACTTTGTAATAGAATAAAGGTGCATAAAGTCCGGAAGAATGACAGGCTGAATAATTGTGAATCTGATTTCTAATCAAAGGTTCAAGATTAACAATTAGGACTCTTACAGGAACACTATATGGTTTCGTTGAATGTATACCATAGTTGAATGGTTGTGAAATCTGGGGTATCGGACCATGGGAGCGAATTGCACCGGGCAGTAAGCATATGAGTTCAAAAATAAGCTAATAGCTCCGAGCTTATGGGTATTAAATAGCAATATAAAAGAGTTAAATAATGTGTTTAGATTAGTTAGTAATAATATGTGGATATCAATTAGGTAACCATGAAGTTTAGTTGATGGACATCTGTGGGCCATTGCATTGGTCGGACAGCAGGATCGAATTACTGCAAAAATATCTGTATTTTTCTAGAAAATTGTAGAAATTAAAATTTGTTAAAAATGAAGAAATCGTAGAATCAATACAGTTCATGGAACGGATAGAGTAAGCAAATACACAAGAATAGAACCTGCCATGTATTTTTAACTAAAGCTATAGCTATAGCCATAGTGATAGTGTGATAGCATTCACAATTATGGTGCATCGGTACACTCCCAATCTGTGGGTTCATAAGCTTCAGGATGATCTAAAGACTTAATATCCTCATCACTCATTTCAAAATCTACAACCATGTTGGATTCTAAACGTTCTATTTTACTGGTTTTTGGTAAAGGAATATATCCTTTTTGAATCGACCATTTAATTAATATTTGAGCCGGGGTCTTATTATATTTTTGCAGCAATACCTTTAATTCCATTGGTGGATTACTCAATTTATAACCATGCGTCAATGGGGCATATGCTTCGACGACAATATGTTTCAGAGCACAATAATCTGCTAAATCTTGCCTCATCAACCATGGACTGATTTCAATCTGATTAACTTGTGGATAATATTTTAAACCTTCCCAATTGAGCAATTGTTCAATATGTTTTTCACCATAATTACTTACACCAATATTCTTAACTTTCCCTTCATCAATTGCTTCTTGCATAGCTTTCCAAGTTTCTAATCTTTTACTAGGACCACATAATGGGGAATGAATCAATAACAAATCAATATATTCTAAACCACTAACTTGAGCCAAACATTCATCAATTGCCTTTTTGGCTTGAGTATAACCACATTGACTATTCCATAATTTGGTGGTGTAAAAAATATCCTTCCTTGAATTACCTTGATTTAACCATTTTAAGATCCCTTGTCCAACTTCCATTTCATTTCCGTATAATACAGCAGTATCAAAATGTCTATATCCTTTTACACATCCTTGATAAACTAACTCTTCAGCAATTGAAGTAGATATATTATAAGTACCTAAAGCGATACTAGGAATGAAGTTGCCATTTTGTAACTTTCTAAGACTCATAATCGGTTATATTTAATTAGGTTGATATTGAATATTCAGTTATTTTATATACGACCGCTTGCTCTAATCTCGCAGTGACTCCTGGCGTATGGGTTTACCAAGCGCAACGCTAAATCTCTGGTGAGAAATAGGTGCAAATAGAGAAATGGGGCCTTAATTCTAGAACTTAGACTAGGGGTCCGGGTCTCGCTAAGGTCTCGCTATGCCGTCGCACCGGCTCAAATGGCATTGTAATTTCTTCGCACCAGCTGGTACTATTTGCTGATGCCATCTACTTGACCCGATCCATTAGTTACTTACTAGTAAACGGTCAACTATATCGACTGACCACATACAACAGACACCAGAAACAAACCAAATACCTCTCTCAATAAAATTCCAATATAAACCATTGGTCATCCTTTCAAGTGTGATGCAAAATTTGCTAAAAGTCATTAACCGACCTAACAAGGTTACATTTCAATGCCGTTACAGACGGCAACTGTTCAAATCAGTTAGTTTCAGCCTTAGAGTCCTCGTTGATTTTGGAGGTAGTTAGTCCGGTATTATTCAATGCTCTATTTAATTATCCCCTACAAAAATAGAATCATACCTATTCAGCTATTACGATATGAGCTATTTAAAGCAATTGTTTGCATCATTATCGGGTAAAAAAAATAGAGCGAATTCCATCCAATTTACGGATGTAAATAACGGTTACAAAATATATATCAGCCTTTTCCAAAAGAAAATCTTCAAGTTATTTAATTATATAAAGAACAACCGATCATTAAATTTAGATTGTTTATATCTGGTAGCCCTTTAGAATTTAGTAGTCGTCAGTTTTTCTACTAAGGATAATTAGTAATTTACGCACAGAAGTTATTGCTTTGCATAGAACATAAATTGGGATATATATTATTCAAGGTTTACAGTTGAATGATCCTAGAATATCATTTAGTATAATCAAAATACAATTGTTTATTATTGAGTTTGCTATAGTCATTAAACCACTATTGAAATAGTCGATTGATTGTTGAAAAACTCGTTAACTCCCTGCTAAGCATTTATAATTCAAAATAAACCACTCAAAAAATGTACAGCAACATTCCTTCATCACCTGATGATCATCAGCAGAAGTATCATCCTCATATGCAAAAGAAGAAAAGAGTAGGTAAAGCTTGTGACTCTTGTAGAATCAAAAAAACCAAATGTGACGGTAAAAAGCCTTGTAACAAGTGTATTCAAGATAATAAGATCTGTGTCTTTACTGAAAAGAAGAAGATCAAGGAGAAAAATTATCCTAATGGCTATGTTGAATTGTTAGAAACAAGATTAGATTTGTTAACCAAGTCTTTCGAAAAGATTATTCAATTATCAAGACCTCATTTGTCTTTTTTAAACCAGTTGATTTCTGATGCCAATAAACCTTTAGAAGAAGTCACACGTAGTTCTCAACTTAATAGTGACGAAGACGAAGATGTCATTCCAATTAACAAGGTCATTAATTATTTGATTAACAATGAAGGTCTATTGAAGAATTTACCAATTGAATGGGAAAATGGAGCAATAATTGCTGCCAACTACAATGAAAATGACTTGGAACTGGCATCAAAGAAGTTTGCAAATCATAAACTAAATATCACTTCCCCTGGAAACCAAACTGGTAACCAGTTGTCGAATCAGGTATCCAATATGTCAAACTCAAGTAATCAATTACCAAATGAAGGTAGTTTTGAGCCTAAAAAGGAGTTTGATGAATTCGATGACTATGAAGACTTAAATTTAATTGGAGAAAATTTGAACTTGGGCCAATTTGCCTTAAATGGTTACAGTTCAGGAGGGTTTGTTTTAGCTAATTCAGCTGCACTTAATGATGGCTTACACTCTAATGATTTAAGTGATTTTGAAAGTGATTCTAATTCTATCTATTCATTAAGTAACAATCCACCAAATAGTATGGGGATGGAAAATATAAGTGGTAATTTGAATTCCAATAGTCCAATATCTCCTAGTTTTGAGAATTTTAGAACACCTTCATTATTCAATGAAAACAATAATTCAAGAGAATTATTCAATAATCATAACTCATCAGTCGGATCATTAACTAACAAATTAAATTCCCCTTCAACAGTATCATCAAGTTCTACATTTGATTCTTCCAAACCACAAGCTAATTCGAACCATAATCATAAGAGAATCCAAAGACCAAGAAGCCCATCGTTTCAGAAATTAAAGAATGCAGGCCATGTACATAAACCGCAGTATTCAAGAACTAGTAGTTTCAGTAATGATCTTATTAATAAAAATGGGTTATTAGATTCAGATATGACTTTACCATCAGAGAGTATTAAGGTGAGTGACTTGAATTATGACGAAAGTATTCTTAAAGATGTTTAACTTATTTAATTTTGTGTATATTTGTATAATAGATATGATATAATGATTGTTTCCTGCTAAGCGGTAATATTACATGATGTTGCAAAAATTGTCGTGTTTATTAAATAATGAGCAATCTTAGAAATCAGCAATTTTAGAAGTCAAGGTTCCTTCTTATAAACTATGACCTCTAGAGGATAATAGCCTAACCTTGTTTTGTAAATTGGCGCATCAAACCTTATGTAACATCGGTATTAAATTGAGAGATTTAAAACGTGACTAAAGATGGCGACCTATTAGATTGACTATTGTCTCTATAAAGGATTAGATCCCTGGTGTACGTCTAGATTAATAATTGGCTTGATTCCAAACGGCAGAAGTTTGGTATCACGTGATATTACATATTCCTAGTCTGTGTGTAGATTAATATTTAGGCTAATTCAATACTCTTCAAACTCATAATCTGGGATGCGTTGGGAAACGTAATCTTCAATAACATTTCATTAAAATTTCATTAACATTTCCTTACCATTTCCTTACCATGACAAACCCCAACAAATCGCATGAAACGAAATATCCCAATCACACACACCCGTACACCCACACCCTTGCTGATTGTTCATCGCGGTAAATGAGAAATTACCAGAATTGGTTGATAAACGTCCCAAAGTGAGTCAATAGGAAAAATTTTCATACCACAAGTTATTAAATTATTATCAGAAGATGATTAGAACTTGTGTTGGCAGCTTGAAAATCAAGCCGTCAGTTACCACGGTGGGTAGAACATTGGTTAAAAACAATTATAGTTTATCTAATTCCAATACTGGTACTAATATTAGTACTTCTAGCTTGAAGCTTAAATCTCATTACTCCACTAGATCAACTGTTGTTCAATTATTAAATAACATTGGTTCTAAAAGAGAGGTTGAACAATATTTAAAGTATTTCACTTCTGTAAGTCAACAACAGTTTGCTGTTATCAAAGTTGGTGGAGCTATTATTACTCAACAATTACCTGAATTAGCATCTTGTTTAGCATTTTTATATCATGTTGGTTTATATCCAATTGTTCTTCATGGTACTGGTCCCCAAATCAATGAATTATTAGAAGTTGAAGGTGTAGAACCAGAATACATCGATGGTATAAGAGTCACCAACCCAAAGACCATGGAAGTTGTTAGATCTTGTTTTTTAGAACAGAACTTAAGATTAGTTACTGCTTTAGAGAAAATGGGGGTACATGCTAGACCAATAACTGCTGGTGTTTTCAACGCTGATTACTTGGACAAAGAAAAATATCAATTAGTTGGTAAAATCAATGGTGTCAACAAATCACCTATCGAGGCTTCAATTGAAGCGGGTTACTTGCCTATTTTAACATCTTTAGCTGAAACTCCTTCTGGTCAATTATTGAATGTCAATGCTGATGTTGCTGCTGGTGAGTTAGCTAGAGAATTTGAACCTTTAAAGATTGTTTACTTGAACGAAAAAGGTGGTATAATCAATGGTGAAACCGGTGAAAAAATCAGTGTAATTAACTTGGACGAAGAATATGAAGACTTGTTAAAAGAAAGTTGGGTCAAATATGGTACTAAGTTGAAGATTAAAGAAATCCATGATTTGTTACAACATTTACCAAGATCTTCCTCAGTAGCTATTATTGATGTTGATGACTTACAAAAAGAATTATTCACTGATTCCGGTGCTGGTACTTTAATCAGAAGAGGCTATAAATTAATCAACAGAAACTCTTTGAATGATTTCGGTAACCCTGATTTATTAAGATCTGCTCTTTTGAGAGACCCTCAAATCAAATCTGGTAAATTATCTGTTGCTTCATATTTGAAATATTTAGAAAATAACCAATTCAAATCATATGGTGACGAGCCTTTAGAGGTTTTAGCTATTGTTCTTGAAAATTCGAATAACGACTCCATCAATGTTCCAAAATTAGATAAAATCTTATCATCAAAGAATGGATGGTTAAATAATGTCACTGACAATATTTTCAATGCCATCAAAAAAGATTTTTCTGAAATGTATTGGATTGTCAATGAAAATGATCAAAATTTATCATGGTATTTTTCAAAATCAGATGGATCTTTTGCTAAAAATGGTGAAATAATATTTTGGTATGGTATTAAAGACATTGAAACCATCAGTAAATTAATCAAGAACTTTGATCAAGGTGCTTCATCATCCTTATCAAATACCAAAGAATCTGGAGTTTTCAGTTCTCCTGTTCAAAAAAGAGGTTTGCACACCACCAAGAACCCAAATCCTCCAATTAAGGTGGGTACCAATGAAAAAAGATCAAAAGTCGCTTTAATAGGTGCTAGAGGTTATACAGGGCAAAATTTGATTCAATTGATCGATAAACATCCAAAATTAGACTTGGCTTATGTTTCATCAAGAGAATTGAATGGCCAAAAATTAACAGGTTACAATAAAGATAACATTGTCTATTCAAATTTACAAGCTGAAGACATCAAGAGAATCGAAGAAAATAATGAAGTTGACATGTGGGTTATGGCATTACCAAACGGGGTTTGCAAACCATTTGTTGAAGCAATTGAATCTGTTGGTAACTCCAAATCAAAGATTATTGATTTATCAGCTGACTATAGATTTGACGACTCTGGTGAATGGGTTTATGGTTTACCAGAATTATCAAAGAGAGCAGATATCGTTAATGCTAGAAAAATCTCCAATCCAGGCTGTTATGCTACCGCTGGACAAGTTGCTATTGCTCCAATGATTCCTTATATTACCTCAACCCCATCAATCTTTGGTGTTAGTGGTTACTCGGGAGCTGGAACAAAGCCTTCGCCAAAGAACGATATCAACTATTTGTCAAATAACTTGATTCCTTATTCATTAACCGATCACATCCACGAAAAGGAAATGAGCAGACATTTAGGAACTGATGTTGCATTCATGCCTCATGTCGCTCAATGGTTCCAAGGTATTTCCCACACCATTTCAATCCCAATTAAACCAAACAGTTTAAGTTCAAGAGACATTAGAAATATTTATCAAGAGAGATATCAAGGGGAAAAGTTAATTACAATCAGTGGAGAAGCTCCAGTTGTTAGAGATATCAGTGGAAAACATGGTGTCGTTGTTGGTGCATTTGCTGTCAATTCAAAAGAAGATAGATTAGTTGTCGTTGCAACTATTGATAACTTATTAAAAGGTGCTGCCACCCAATGTTTACAAAACATCAACTTAGCTTTGGGTTATGGTGAATATGATGGTATCCCAACTGATGTAGTCATTAGAGGTTAATATATTAGATTCGTTTTTTGCTCTTTCTTATGTATGGGTGTACGGGTGGCTCTCGAGATATAGTGCGAAACTGAGATCAATTCCTGGAGAAAGAATATATGTTAGTTCCGCCAGATAATTTTGGATTGGTAGAGCCAGGGCTCTATAGATGTTCAAAGCTTGAATCTGATCACTTTCCGTTTCTTGAGACGTTGAACTTGAAGACGATATTGTTATTAGATGCCGAAAACCCGCCTCGACCATTGAAGAATTTCATAAATGAGAATGGTATAGATTTAATTAATTTAGGAGGATTAAAAGTTAGTAACCACAATCATACAGGAGCCGACAATAACGTACCTAGTCACAGAGGAGACGAAGACGACCAGAAAAGCATTAATGACAGCAGCCTCATGCAGTCTTCAGAGTCTGAAGGAGCTTCTCCTTTATTATCTCAGTCTTTTCAATCATCCAAAGGGTCTAATTCTACTATAACTGCCACCCAAAGTAATGCAGGCTCCACTAATGCCAGCTCAAGCTTCAAGGAACTTAACTTACAACTCATCAATTTGAATAATACCACCAAAAAGAATGACCAATGGATGTTGATAGAAAAAAACTTAATCAAAAAAGCATTTGAAATTGTGTTGGATAAATCGAAATATAACATTTTAGTGGTTGACAGTACTTCAACATTAGTAAGTATACTAAGACGAATTCAAAAATGGAACTTCAATTCTATTGTGGGTGAATTCAGAGTCTATACGGGAAACAGCGCAAAGAGTAATTATTTTGCAGAAAACTTCTTGGAATTGATAGAGATCGAGCTTATGGCATATGAAATAGACCAACTCAATCAATTTGTAAAAGCACAACAACAACATATACAACAACAACAACAGCAGCAGCAGCTACAACAATCGAATTCTCAAAATGATGATAATCTAGCAAACTCCCCTGAAATGTTTAAAACGATATCATGGCACAAGAATTCAATAGACGACGAAAGTTTGTGGGAGAAGGAGATGGTCGATGACGAAGATTTTGATGATAATTTATTATCGGTGTCTCCCCAAATACCAGATAATTTATTAAAAATGGTCGAAAAGAAGCGAAATAATCTGTTGGAATTATCAGACGATGACATGAGTAAACTGGTAACTCCCGGAAGTTCACCCAGATATATTGCAAGCAATTTTATGGGCACTACAGGTAGCAGATATTCGTTTGACAAAAGAAGACAATCCGATTCCAAACAAGCAAGACCTATACATAATAGCATGTTCAGAAATTCGTTCTCAAACAATACGTTTCTGCCCGGTTCAATAAATTCCAATAGATCATCCTTCGAATCAAGTGTACCATATAGGAAATACTCTAGGAGTGAAAGAAAGTCCTCAATAAAGATAGAAGATATAAATGATTTTGAAGAAAAAAGAGTTCGTGAAAAGTATGACTTTAAATATTATAAAAACTTGAACAGGTACTCTTCAAGTTTTGCTAATATTGGCATTATAAAATTGAAATTACCTCCGAATAATAAGCTTCCCGACTGGTTTGTTAGAGGAAGAGACTTCTGGGAAGAAAATTATAGAAAATTAAATACTAATTAATATATTTATATAGAGTTAATATTTAACGCCTACCCCAGGTAGCCCTTGAATTACTTTGATTATTGGCATATCCATTCCCGTTTCCATTACCATTATTACTATCATTGACTATATTGTTCATACCTGTCATACTGGTACTGGAATTCATCATTCTTTCTCTAAGCCTATTCCCAGAGGTAGAACTATTTGCTCTATTTGGTACTTGGTTTACTGTATTATAACCACCACCAGGGATATGCTGTTGTCTTGATTTATTATACATATCCTGTAATCTACTAGAACTTCTAGGTTTATAACCACTTTGAGTAGGATTTGCTGCTGGTCTGGGATCAAACTGTTCTGGTTGAGATTGAGGCTGGGGTTGTTGAGGGCTATTATAATTGGTATAGACTGGTTTATACTGAGACGAGCTTTGAGCGGCTTGTGAATGGTTGTATCCATTTGCACTATATTGCCCTGGATTTTGTCTATTTGGAACACCAAGCCATTCAGGGTATGGCTGGTTTTTGGAATCGAAATATTTGACGAATGCATTGTGAACTAAGGTGTCACTCTCTGAATTCCCATCTTTATCAACATAATTCGAAACTCTTTGAATTGTAGATGTCAATGCAAAGTTTCCAAACCTAGAGTTATAATTGTCTTTCAACTTGGACAAAAATGTCCTTTGTTCTTCAGCATCTCTATGTTCAGCCATGTTGATAAAATTGCGAAATCACAATTGATGCAAAATATCTTTATGCTCAACTTGTCAGGGTGAATTCAAGAAAGCTTTGGGTATTAATGTTTATTATACTATACAATGCAAAATATGTCTATTAAAACTCCTCCATACTTTTTTTTTCCAAAGACTCGTCGTCTGTTTCTTCTATAGTTCCTTTTTGGTCATGATTATAGTACAGTATGAAGAGCGAAACTAACGAAATAGCCAACCCTAAACCAGCAATACCAACACCAAAATACAATGAACATCTATAACTTTTCAATAAGTTGTGAGTTTTTCTGAAAACATTAGTTTCGATGCTGCTTGATAATCCTAAAAAGAAGGAAACAGAATAGTTAACCACAGTAGTAACTAATGAACCAGCGATACCTTGATGTTTTTTAGGTAAAAAGTCTGATAATATGATCGAACCTGCGGCAAAACTTAAGTCCATACCCCATGTAATGATTACAACTTGAATAAAGGTTGTTTTCCAATAGGAATCCTCAATTGGCATGATGGATAATAAAATACAACCAATACAGAATGCTAAATTCGATACCACCATAATATATGAAGGTCTAACTTTATTTATTATAAAGGCGACCAAAAACGAAGCGATGGTGCCTAAAACAAGACATGGCATATAACTTAATGAAGTTTCAATTGGAGAGTAATTTCTCATTTCAAGTAACATAATCCAATAGTAGAAATTCCAAACCCCAAAGGAGCCCCAGCCTAATGCAATACATGATAAAACCAAACCTATTCTATAGTTAAAAATAGCACTGGGTAATAGTGGATATTCAACAAGAAATAATTCATTAATAAGAAATCCCACGATCAATACTACCGAAAGTGATAAAAGTACCAAGATGTAAGCAGAAGACCAGCCAATCAAAGGACCCTGATTCAATACAAAGTTCAATAATATCAAACCAGTGATTCCAAGAATCGAACCGACGATATCCAACCTTTTAATTTTATGATCTGGCAATTCATTGATATTATTTGGGACAAAAAAATATGTTAACACCGACAAGATGCAGGCTACGATGGTGATGACAAAGAAGCACCAAGGCCACCATCCTAATTGAGCGATAACAGCAGCAAGTAATGCACCTAAAGTGGCTCCAATAGGGCCAGCACTACCAACACAAGAAAAAGCTAAGTTTTTTCTGAAACCATTGGGGTAAAGGTTACCTAAAATTCCCATCCCACAAGGCATCAAGAAAGCGAAACCTATGCCCTGTAAAGCTCTGGAAACAATTAAAAATGTGACTGTACTTGAGTAAACTGATAAACCACATAATAAGGAAGAAATGGCGACCCAAATCCAACCAATATTAAAGATTAATTTCAAGCCGAACAAGTCACCTAGCTTTCCGGCCACCAATATGAAGGTACCAACAGTCAAAGCAAAGGATGCCATAAACCATACTTTGATCGACGAGGGAGGCACTTCAATATCAAAACTTTGCAACACTATTTCCATAGTGCTCAATGCCATAGTAATACTACCTTGACAAAGTAATTGTGCCATTGTTACCACAAATACAATGATAATTTCGTGATATATTGATTTAAATTGATATAATTGTTTATTCATTCTATAAAAGTTAATTAAATTCGATCATTTTAGTGAATACAGATAGTTTAAATAGTATATAATTAGCAATGTAAATGTTTTGCAACCATCCAAACCGGTAAAGCGAGCGCAGCTTTAGACATCAAAATTTCTAGAAAATTTGTCGGAATGCCGATTGGACATGGAAGGGTTTAAATGGCAATTAATGGAGCAACAAAGCAAATACACAATGATATAACTGAATGATCATACTGCGGGCAATAAGAATGATCTAGAATCATAAGGAAAGATCATTAAAGTCATGGAAATTAAATTGACGGAATTTTTAAGGGATAATGTATTATTACTCAAAAACAGGTAGCCCTTTTAAAAACAGGTCAGTTTGAGAAATGAAGTTGGTATTATCTATGAGCTGATTTTCATTAAAATCCATAGGACTTAAAGGATTGAAAACCACGTTATTTCTGAAATAATTGGAATAAAGTTCCCATAAAACCGATTGAAGATTGTCTATGAAATTATCAGAAATCAATACAAATTTCAAGTTTGTTAATGTTTCCATGAAGTGGATTCTATAGTTGGAAGTTGAAAATGACTTTAAATAATTAAATCCAGATTGATTATCACCAAGTTTTGAAGAAAGGTTTTTCAAACTGTATAGAACCCCAAACAATAATTTGGAGTTGTCGGAATCATTTTCTTCATTCACCACACCATCATCCACCATGGAGAACTTTCTGTGGTATATACAATGACAATGCCTATCAAATATATAAAAGGAGTATATAGTCATAGTAGTATTAGTACTAGTTAAAGCAGCGTCAAATTTTGTTTGTGTTAGTGCGGTCCGTACACCAGATGTGGCGGCAGTAAATGTTTACCACCGTAGAATTAAGCCTGTGTGGGGGGCGATGCTCACAATAAAAAGTGTTTCACTTTAGTACGAATAGCGGCGAACTTTAGTACGACGTGTCAGTACGAGATCACTAGAGCCAAAGTGATCTGAACCAGCACGACATGCGACATGTCCCACATTCAGATCTCCTATTCTGCACAGTTGACTATAACCACTTTAGTATAACTACCATAACTACAAATCTTAAAGCAGTTATTACTCAAAAATGATAGTGGTACCATTGCCACCATCACTTTTAATTCTATCGACACTATATCATACATTAAAAAAGTGAACTATATATATTCGCCGATTCCGCTTTTATCAACATCTGCCCTCCATCAAATCTCCATCTTCTCCAACGCGATTGTGGAGATGAAAATTTTGCAACAATTTAAATAGTACCCCATCCCCAGATTTGTAATTTACAAAGTATTCAAATACAAATAAAAATAACAACATAAGAGAGAATTAGATTTGTTATTAGATTGATATATTTAACACCAATAACTTTGTTAAATAGAAAATAATCTTAACTGCATAAACTTAAAATTCAGTTTAACCATACACACTTAGCAACTTTAAATTGTTGAGCAATGCAAAGTTACAATTTTGAATTGGAAGAATTTGAAGAAATTCATAGCATGAATAATAGTAACTATAATAGTAACTATAGTGGGAGTCATAGTGAGAATTACACTAATTATTATAATTATAATTATACTACTAGTAATAAAGTCAGCCCAATGAATAAAATACAGAACCAATCTGACAAGTCCGAAAGGGAAAAAGATACTGATAAAGGAGATTATTCTCCATTTTTGCATTATTCTCATGATTCAAATTTTGATATGGAAGATTTGAACTATGAAACCATAATAGAGCTGGTAGAGGATCATCAACTATTATACGAATGTTCCTTTTGCAATTCGAACAAATACTGTTCTCATCACAATAAAAATATCACGCATAATGGACAAAAATTTAATACCAATAATTTTTCTATCTTAGAAACTTTACAAGATTATTCAAAAGAGGAAACAAATAGTAATTTTCTTCAATCAAATTACAAAAAATGGTTAATTAACTTATCCCCATTAAATTAAATAGATTTTAATTAGAAATGATTCATGATTTTAAAATATTCTCTGATATTGTAATCTCTTTGGATCTGAATATCTGCTTATATATTTATGCAACTACTATACAATGATTATATACGGGAGTCCATCAAAAAGGACGTTATGCATTATACTTGTTTTTAACTTTAGATGTCAAATCAAGCAACTGTTGTAAATTGTTCTTCATCTTAGGTTTGGGTTTGACAAATTTGTTTGGTGAACTGAATGGGGTACTTTCTTCAATTATTCCATTCCCGAATGGCCCTAATACCGATAAATTACTATCTAGTATGGTGGAATTGGCCATCGAGCTATTCATGGTGCTATTCATACTGTTATTCATGAATCGATTGATACTGTTGTTGATGGTGGTATTCGTTCTATTGATTGTATTCATACTTCTCATAGGGTTAATTCCCGAAATCGAGTGATTATTTAAATATGAGTATCTTCGGTCTAACTTGGCTTTATTTATCATTTTTATTTCATTCATTTTGAACTTGTCATTATCAATCTTTTTTTGTTCTTTTTGTATATCTATTATATTACGTTTGACTAGTTTCTTATTCCCTCTCACTGTCAAGTCACCTCTGAAACCTTCGCTTAGCTGGTCGAATCCGGTATTTATGACTTCATTTATATCTTCTTGAGACATATTGCATATTACAATGTTTTGAACTGTCTCGTCTTGTTTAATACCTAATTTTTGCTTGATATCATCGTCATTTAGACTACTATTACTAATGTCCCAATATACTATTAGCAATTGGATTCTATAATATCCAAACTTCTTAATGAATTGAACTATTCTATTTAAGATTAACCCATCGCGTTTTAGTTTGCTTTCAATGTTTATAAAGTCTTTGGATTCTTCCAATAATCCACATTCAAACAACACGAAATTAGTATTTTGGAAAAAATGTTTGTTTAAGTCCTCTTTCTTGGGTAAACTCAACATTTGTAGCACTATTTTGTCATTTCTTATGATGTTTTCATAGATTTGCTTCTCACTATTCACTTTCAAATCCAATTTGTTATTCAACCATCTTGAGTAATTCAACTTCCAATTTTCAACTACCACAAGAAACTTGACTTCTAGATCTTGGTTCTCAATTTTAAAATCTAGTTTCTTGCTACAGTTGTTCACAAACGAGTCCAAGTCGATTTTACTCCATAATTTCTCAATCTCATTTCTCTTGCTCACCATTTCGTCAATACTTTCATTCCAACGTCTTCTTTTGGTAGATGTTATCGAGCTAAAGGATGTATTTGAAGAAACTCGTTTGATACCACCAAAACTAATTTCATTTAATTCGTTTTGTTTTTTTCTTTTTAGTTCTTGCTTCTTTCTTAACCGTTCTCCAACCTTGCTGAAGTTTTGTATGACTTTACGTTTCAACTTCGTTTGGTAAAAGTTATCCGCCTGAATTTCCATGGCCAACTGATATGTTATTTCATTTAAAAATGCTTGGTACAACTCTTTGGCAAGTGAATCTATTATATTAGCTCGTTCTCTATTATGGTTCTCTTTCTCAACAAGCTTGGGCAAAACCCTACTCAATTCTTGTTCAATTACAGCCTTGCAGATTTCAGAAGTTATAGCTTGGTTGGCCCTAGCGAACAAATGTGAATCCACAAGTTTGTTTTTGTCAGGGATCGTTATTGTTGGCAAGGCACTTGTTTCAATCTTTTTATCTGAACTGACACCAGAAAATAAAGGTTCAGAAGCTTTATCATTGGAGATTGGCACGTTTGATTGAATATTGAAGTTCAGGGAAGGTTTAGTGTTTGTTTCGACAGCCTTAAAGGGTTTAATACCTACTGGATCTGTTGGTGGAGTAGTTTTTTCAAGTTTGGGAGCACCAAATTGAAACAGTGGCTTGTCATTCACGACTTTAGGAACAGCATCTTTATTGAATTTAAAAGCGGGGGCCTGGTCCATTGGTTTTGTTTCGGGTGCTTTGAACGAAAAGGTATTTTCAGTTGGTTTAACAATAGAACCTGAAACTTTTGTGGTGGAAAAAGTGCTAGGAGTTTGACCGATCAACGAGTTCGAGACCGATTCAAAAGGCTTGGAAATGGTCTGTGCCTTTGACACCAGTGAAGAAATAGGATTTGGTGTAGAAAAGCCGGTTGATGGTTTAGAACCAGGTTGTGATAAGAAATCAGCAAAAGAACCAGTCTTGATTTCATTGGTAGAAGATAAATTGGAAGACAACTTAGACATGTCAATGGACTTACTTTCTAAGATTTTATCTGATTTTTTCAAATTCAAATCATTCGGTTTACCACAATTTATAAAATCAGCTAACTGTTTATCAATTTTTGCATTCAATTGTTTAGAATATGATTGAGACAATTTGGGTTTCTCGTTAATGGAATTCAACTTGTATTGGGTTGCTAATTTCTCTTTATTAACCAAATCCACAGATATCATACCGTTGTCATCGATTATATCAACTTCATAATATTCAATAAACTTGACTAGTTTTTCCATGGAGTCAAATCCAAGCATCTCTTTTAGAGCCTCACCGTCATAAGCTTTATCTCTGGAATGATATGCTCTCGTCATTGACTTTAAGGCATAAAATCGAATATCATTGAATTTTGTTTCTAATATACACGCCAAAAGGAAGGGAGTCGAAGGGCTGTATGCCAATTTGAAAAATTCTGTATACAAATTCAAACACCCAATAGTGTTTTTGTAGCCTCTTTCAACAATATTATTTTGGGAACTCAACTTACGAAATTCAAGACTTAACATAATCAATGGGTCTTGTAAAATCAGATTTGGCAACGTTTGTATTTCTCTCTCTACCTCATTATCTCTAAGGTGACTGATAAGGTAATACGCTCTAAATTCTGCTTCGTTTGGACATGTTCCACCTCTATTCCTGACATCTTGATAGATTTCAATCAACGTCTGTAATGCTTTGTTGAACTGTTCCAACTCTTGTTGTTGTGAGTACTCAGTATCGCTTCCTGCCATCACATGCAAAGAAATCAAGTGGATTCTAACAATCTTTTCGTTACAATCAATTGCTTCTGGGCCGTAATAATTTTGGTAGGTAAAATCTTGTCTAATGGATCTGGTTCTATCCCAAAGAAATGAGTGGGACTCGGGCAACTTTGGAACGGCAGTTGCTATTAAATAATCCAAGGTTTTAACCAAGATATATGGAGGTCTTACATCACTAGGTAAAGGAGGAGGTTGCCCTGCAGCAGGTCTTGAAAATGCTTTGACGGCTTTAGCCTTTGAAATTCTGCCGGTATTAGGATCCTTTTCGAAGTTCTTCACATTATTTTCCAATGCTCTTCTTATTCTTTCAAAAGTAGGACACATATCAAGACAAGTACCTTGAAATGCAATGGCATCGTCTAGATTTCTCCTCGTATTCTCTGCATCTACCAAACCCAAGTCTTCCATCTTTTTACGTTCAACATCTCTCAACTTTTGGAATTCCTCATATATACCTTGGTAATCTCCATTGTTTGCTTGTGCCATTTGGGCCAATTTCTCTTGATTAGCCCTATCCCATGGATCCTGCGCAAATGGTGAAGGTTCTATTATTCTTGGTTGAATTCTCAAGTATTTGGGGGTTTCCCTTGTCTTGTAGTGTTTTCTAGGAAATCCGAATTGCTCTGGGTTGGGTATAATAGGACCTATCATACTTGATTCACTATCAGAAAACTTTTGGAACTCCTTCGTTTTCAGTTGGTTATTTCGTTTATCAATTCTAGTATTAGTAGACAGCCCAAAGCCAAAATTGCTGGAAGAGTCTCTCTTGTTATTTCCATTATCTTTCTTGAAGTCCTTTTTCCCTGTTTTACTGGTATCCTTCTTAGGTTCCCTCTTTGCTTTAACATCTTTTGGTTTGGGTTTTTGGAATGGTTTCCTTCTTATCTGACCCTGTCCGTTATTAACGTTCTGATTATTAGCATTAGTATTTCCATTCATCTGGGAATTGGGATTCCCATTAGAACCCAGATTGGAATTCCGTTTGTCGAATCCAAATGGCTTAAATCCAGGTACCGTATTACCAAATGCTGACATTGGACTATCGCATCAAAATTTAGTTTTGAGATTATCAACAAATAATGAGAGTGCCAAAACCTGTCTTTGGCTGTGGATGGATGAACAGCGTCTAAGAGAGCTACTATCTGGTGGATATGGACTATTCAACGTATACAAAGTAGTGATCCTGATTTTAAGCGAAAATTTTTCGTTCGGTATTGGAAGAGTAGTAATTGAAGAAGTGAAAGATGTCAGATGGGATGCCTGAACTACTGTTTGGTACAAACATGGTACAAACTACGTGAATGTTACAAGGAGAACTTCAATATAGACCAGAAAGTATTGCAGAGTCAAATCTACGCTCTTTATATAGTCAAATGTCTTGCTACATCATCCGAACACACAGGATTTAGAGATGTATCAACAAAGGAGCTTTGTTATTGAATAAATAGAGAATCTTATATCTATTACAACTAAATGTACAAATAAAAGTATATTTATTATTTATGCTTTTTCATTAATTATAAATTGATCCATGATAATAATTGGATTAACATAATTAAGCGGATTTTTCAGCTTTAGCTTTAGCTAAAACTCTAGCAGTACCGTGTAAAGCGTATCTGTGGTTTCTTCTGAATTTAGCATCAACACCTTTTAATGAAGGATATTTGTTGGTTTTTGGTTTTTTAATACCGTTTCTGTGGGCTTTTTTGGTTTGATTATGAGCAGTATGATTCTTTGATTTAGACATCTAAAATTGTTAGTATAAAATCTTGATTAAGATAATAAAAGGTATAATATTCTGTGCTTGCTATTATGATTACTATCAATAAAATGAGCTCTACAATGATATTTGGACAAATTTTGTTTAAAATAATTCAAAATAATTTAATTCAACTCTTCGACATTCAATACTTTTCATTGAAATTCCTCTTGACTTCTATTCCACTTCCAACATTCGAAAAAACATAACATCAACATAACGTATACAACTACTACTTTTATCTACTCCTTTATTATCTTGGTTCATTCTTATTGTTAAACATACCTTTGTATACTAGTATAACTATTTGAAAAGTTTCACTACTTAAAAATTCTCACTTTTTTTTCATTTCCAAAAAGTTTTCATTCCTGCACAAAATCCAACTCCAAAACAGTCACAGGGGCTGGAGCCCTATTTCATACTATAGTTATTCACTATGTCCTATTTAGTCTTATTTAGTAAAGCATAACGGCATATTATAAAGAGTTAGAGTAGTAAATTCCAATATTAAGATCATTAACTATACAATAAACACATTTCCTCTAATTAGTTGGAACATCGGCAGCTTTAATAGCTTTAGCTTTTTTAACTTGAGCTTTGGCACCCATGATACCACCACCCCAATGTTTTCTGTTTTCTTCGTATTTTTCAATGAAGTTGGCATTGACGGTGGAAACTAATTTAGATAATTCAGCTTCATCAGCAGATGAAACTTCGGTTAAAGCAGCGACAGCTGAAGTTTTTTGGTGAACTAAAGTACCTAATCTAGCTTTACCTTTAACAATGGCGTATGGAACACCCATTTTTCTACATAAAGCTGGTAAGAAGATAACTAATTCAATTGGGTCAACATCATTAGCAATCAAGACTAATTTGGCTTTTTTGTTTTCAATTAAAGAAACAACGTGGTTTAAACCGTATTTGACAACAACTGGTTTTGGAGAAGCATCTTTAGCTGATTTACCTTCGGCAATGGCAGCAGCTTCTTTGGTTAATCTTTCTTTCTTTTCAGCAGAAGTTTCTGGTCTGTATTTGTTAAATAATTTGAAAGCTTGAGCAGCAGTGTTTTTGTCTAAAGTATTTGAAAATTGGGCAATAGCTGGTGGGACTTTCAATCTTAAGGACAAGATTTTCTTTTGTCTTTGTAATCTAACGTATTCTGGCCACTTAACGAATCTTGATAAGTTTCTTTTTGGTTGAATAGATTGACCAATACCAAAGTTTTTTGGAGTGGATTCAATCAATGGGTTTGAAACTTTAGAAGTCTTTGTGGACTTGGTAGATAATGGCGCTGGAGCTACTTTCTTTGAAGGCTGTGTCATTGAGTTAGAAATGGTTCTCATAAAGGTCAACAAACCCTCCAACTCTACAGTATCTTCTTTTTACCTTCCTGAGGCAAAAAAGCAGTGATACTCAACCTGTGCTCAAAGAGTGGGCACCCCATTCTTCAACGATGAGTTGATCATAATTGAAGAACAGTTAAACCTGAAACAGGCTGTTCCTACCATAAAGTACCATTTAAGGACTTTATGGGTGACATGGTTACCCACTCGAGCACAAATGTTCTACCAACTTGAATAAGAAGGTGGAAATAGATGTTACTACGGAGGGTCCAATGCCTATCTACTTATTAAACATACCATTTTGTTAGTAATATTAAATTTAGTTATGTAAATATGAAAATTTTTCAATATTTTTCATCTCATTTTATTTGATTTCATCGCGGTCTCAAAATTACTCGGTCACATATTTACGCTTGGTTTTTTTGCAGCTAAATTAGAGTGTCGAGAGTATAGAATATGATATAAATAAACATGTATTCAAAAGCTAACGTTAATCACCAATTTTGGTTCAATTCAAATAATTCTATTCTCCTCCTCTCACTCAATTCTGAAGCAATTTTGGCTCTAACTTCATCCACCATAATCGGAGTACTACAAGTAGTGAAGCCCACTGAGCCAGAGGAATTATTGATCTCATAAGTGACGATATCTTGTAAGTTTGGCCTGCCATATCTAAACTCTATCTGAGTCAACTCAGAGGATGAATTGGATGCAGAAGTTTCTTCAACTTGACTTTTTTCGTAAATATCACCTTTCTTGTTGTTAACACTTCTGGTGATGTAGATTACTGTTTCAATGTTATAAATTTCCAAGTATTTCAATTCATCTTTGAACCATTCCACCGATTCCATAGTAGGCACAACCCAGTATAATTTAACTCTCTGCTTACAGTTAACGATTTGCTTATAAACACTTGGAATTCCATTACCACCTGCGATACCAATGATATTATCGAATTTATAGATGGGTGTGATTTCCTTATATCCTTCAATACCAACGTTGATAGTGATTTTTCTATTTTGTGAACGAAGCAAATCTTTATAAAGACCATTGGTCACACCTCCCTTGACTTTGATATACATTACTGTATGAGTGCCATTGATAGTAACAAAAGAAAAGGGATGCGATTGCCAAAAACATGTCAACTTACCAAAGTAGATATAACCATGGGTGTAGTTCAAAACCTTTGGAATCTCCATTCTGACGGTGTCACCAATCAATTCAAGCTCTACCTTTTGAATACCTGTAACAGATAATCTGATCAATCTCGAAAGACGTTCATACCCCCACACTGCAACAGACCCATACATGAGTTCATGGCTACCAACACCCATTGTATGTTTCCAGCCTGCAATAATCAAGATAACAACCAAGGTAACGTGGACTAAGATGAATAACTCGTACTGTGACTTTCTTAATATGTACAACGACTGAAAAGCAATTAAACTAACAGTAGTAACCCCCACGTAACCCCAGATAATTGGCATGGTTCTTCCGAAAGTCAAATAGGCGCCATTTTTTTTCAACCCTATAGTCATACAAATACCATGAAGTAAGATTAACAAACTGATAATTCTTCCAATCCATTTATGGAAGACGATGAATTTCGATTGATTCCAACCTGTTATCCATTGTAAGAAATTATTACGGCCACTGAAAAGGATAAGGAGGGGCAAATTCCAGGCAGCCATGAATGCAAATCGGTTCCCAATGGAGCTGATGACAACCCCATTGAGCGGTGGATGGACAGAGGGAAAACAGAATCCAATAATCAACACCACCCATATAACTATTAGTGCTATCTCGATTCTAGTAGGAATGTATCCCGACATGGTCGGCGATGAATGTTTCTTGACTACTGGAGACAAGACCGATCTTCTATACCAATTATAAAAGCGCAGGTTCATACCCATAATTATCTTGGGAAATGCATAGTAACAAACATTACAAACAGAAGCTATCAAACAAATCAAAAACCAATAAGAAGTCAACACTATATTGATCCAAATAGCCCAGTTTTCGGCTTGATATGCTTGCCAGACAGAAGTATAGTGGCTGAGACTCTGTTGGGGGTCGAACTTGATGGGATTAGTAAATAGGACCGTATCGTCTCTTTTGTACCATCCACTATTTCCAACAGCTGTTGTCGTAGAATGTTTCTTGGATGAAGTTTTTGAAGTAGCCTTGGTGGAGGTAGCCATAGTTGAAGTGCCCATAGTTGAAGTGGCTTCAGGAGCCTTAGTTACTGAAACTGAAGAAGTGACAGAAGTCTCATTGAGATCACTGGGGTCTATCAAAAAGGTGTCAGCATCTTTCAAATAAAAGGATGGACCTACCAAAAAAGATGTTGCATTTTGCCTAGCATCATTAAGAATGTCAGAAGTCATCTGGAAACCATTCTTATTGCAAATATTGATGAAAGCATTGATCATCTTTTGATTATCTTCATATGGTGTAGACATCAAACACTCAGCCATTGAACCCAATCCTGGTTGGTTATTAACATCACAGTAGTTTGTTACCGGCGGAGTATCTTCAAACCTCCCTTGGATCAAAGTAAAACCAATTAACTGGCTACAAGCTACAACAGCAAGTTGTGGTTTGTGGAAAACTTCCAAGCCTAGAGCAGTTGCAATAAAAAAGAAAATAAAAAGCATTCTTAGAATACCTGTAAGTTAAGAATAGTAAAGAGAAAACTAAAGAAGTTAGAGCCATATTTATATCTGTATTCTGAATGACAAACCGTAATTGTTGAATTGATAAGCACAGATGTGGGCTGTAAGTGAATTTGCGGTTGAGATTCAATTACTGCAAATTGGAACCATTTTTTAAGCCTTGCCACTTCGATTTAGAATTTAAGACCAGAAAAAAGGGTTGTGAAACAAAGTCAAGACAAATACATGTCTTAAAAGTCAATGTAATACACTGTACCCCCTTACATCATACATTTTTCTATAGGTATATCACATAGATATAAAGCTTCAACTAGTATGACCTGATGGTTGGGTTGATAGTGAGCTCGTTTCAGCCGTCAGCTGTCAAAGGGAAATACCTACTAAAAGCGTCAAAAAATATAAAGAGCCTTCTTTATTGGAAATTTCACACCTTTACTATATTGTCACTATTGTTCTTTTCTATTTTAGGTACAGCCCTAGATTATTTACGGTCGACTTTTACGATTATAGGCCCAAATTGCGCTAAATTTAGAGCCACTTATCCAACGCTGTAGGTGCATTCCTGCAGCTATGATTTGATATATCAAAATTCTAGAATGGTTATATCGTTAAGAATCAATACTAAGAAAAAAAGCTTGTTAAGTTTTGCAGCATTTATAATCATTAAGGTAAAGTCGAAGAAACCCCGAGATGGAGCCAAGTTGCTTAATAATTTTACAAATTTGAGTATACTGAATACGTTCATTAAAATATCAAGTATGATTATTGATGCAAAATATTCCGAAAAGAAGAAAAACGCAATTAGTAATCATCCATTATACCGTTACATATTCTTTGGAAGCGAAGATAATTTCGGAATCATAAAGTCTCTAGATTTCATCATTGTCACAAAACCTTGGGGCAATGACCATCCAAATAATAGTCCCACTCCTGCATCTTTACCTATGGGGATTAAGATGCTCGTGGCTGAAGGTTTATAAGCCTTTGGTGTAATATTCTTTCTTAATATAAACTTTTGGATCGTAGTATCAAACACTTTAGATTGTTGAAACATAATGCTGGCAAAAGTATTATCACTTAAGCTCAAAATGTCACCAAGTCCCAATACATTGGAGTATTTTTGACTTACAAAGTATTCATTCGTTTTCAAGTAACCCTGAGAATCTAACATATCTTGAGGAATAAAGGAGTTATTTGGTTTAACACCGATCATTGGAATTACCAAGTCGTATTTTTTGGTTTCATTGTTGGCTGTGACAGATATGTCAGTGAAATAACTGGCCTTTATGTTGTTGATGACGTTAACTCCTTTTTGCTTCAAAATGTTTTCAATCAGCAATGAGGTTTTCAATGGTAAATTATTACATGGATGTTCGGCCCCTGTATATAAATCGAGATTAATTTTGGGGTGATAATAGTTGATATCACCTGCTACTTCAATACCAGCAGGGCCCCCTCCTAAAACGGCAACCGACTTGCTTTCGGAGATCTTTTTGGACATTTCTTTGACACTTTCAATCGAATCTTTAGCGTAAGGATTGGATCTAAAAGCTTGGTGCTGGGTTCTAGACCCAGAAGCAATAACTGAATAGTCATAGTTCAAGACGCTGCCATCTTTCAAAATGACCCGATTGGATTCAGGCTGCAATTGTTCCACAATTCCTTTGATATGCCTGACATTAATTCCCGTGAAAAAGGTGGGTAACGAAAAAACTAACTTATCCAATAAACTCAAGTCGTTTAATACTCTTGGAGTGCCAATAGAGTGAAACAATTTATCATCGGGAGATATGACAGTCACATCCAAACCGTTCTTTGCCAATTTCTTTGATGCAACAAGCCCTGCGTAACCTGCTCCAATAACCAATACTTTACTCATTTTGCCTTGAATATCAATTTGTTTGTACGTTTGTACTTTTGATTCTTAATGGTTCAATCCAACCTTTTGATTGATAGGGGATACATGAGATCCCATGCATATTTATATCTTCAATATTGCTCCTTTATGTATCGGAATTAGCACATCTGGAGATTATCCCGATTCTTCGACATATCTCCGAACTACTAAAATGTTAGCCAATTTATAGCTAATGGGTTGATAAATCAAAGCACTTAGTCTCATGTGTTGCAGTCGCCATGTGATATATACCATGATGCAAGTAAGCCTTTAGCCAAAGAATATTCAACCATAGCAATTGCTGTTTTCACTAGTATAGTGATCATAGTTGGTACTAATTGTATAAGGCTAACATGCTGGAGACCAACTTAAGCCCGAATGTTCGGTTTTGCATATTAGTGCCATGTGTCAAACCCCAGCTTAGCAATTATTCAGGATTCGGGTTTAGCTTTTAACCCAGTTAAGATTCGGTGTAGCAGCCTAATGAGGAAATTCGGGGATCAAGAGCGACATGAGCTCCAAGACAATACGAAACTGGTACGAAATCAAGAGCACGAAACTAAGGGTAAACTGATGGAATGATCCAACAACTGCTGATTTGTAGGCATCTATAACAGACATGCAGACCCATGCGTCTACAGAGAACTACAGCTGCAACTTCAAAACTACAGATATATTGCATTATCTACATTAAAATTGCTCAAAGAAGGATGGAGATTTTGGAATCATATAATCCTTCGATTTCATCATCTTAACAAAGAAGGATGGCACACCCCAACCAAAAATTAAACCAACACCAGCATCTTTACCTATAGGAATTAAGAAGGTAGAAGCTGGAGTTTTATAGTCTTTTGGAGTAACATTCTTACCTAAGAAGTACTTTTGAACCAGTTGTTCGAAGGTTTTGATTTGTCCCATCATGATATCAACAATTGTATTTTCTCCGATACTTAAAATATCACCAAGACCTAAAATATTAGGGTATCTTTCAACAGCAAGATGTTTATTAGTCTTCAAGTATCCTCTAGAATCCAATAAAGATTGAGGAATGAAAGAACTGTTTGGAGAAACACCAATAGTTGGGATAACTAAATCATAAACTTTTCCATCAACTACAGAATCTGTATAATCGACTGTTTTATTGATGACATTAACACCTTTCTTAGTTAAAACGCTTTCAATTTCAAGCTGTTTCTTTAATGGCAAGTTGGCACAAGGATGGTCAGCACCAGTGTATAAATCTATTTCTTTAGTTTTGTATTTATAACTGATTTCACCAGTGATTTCGACACCAGTAACACCACCACCAATAATGGCAATCTTTTTACTATCGACAATCTTGGTACTTAAATCTTCAATTTCATGAACGGTGTCTTTAATATTGAAATTGGGTTTAAAAACAGTGTTTGCACTAGTACCTGTAGCGATCACCAAATAATCATATGAGAGTTGTTCACCATCTTCTAACACAATAAGGTTTTTATCAGGAGTCAATGTCTTAACCAAACCTTTGACATGATTGAAACTTATACCTTTCAATGCATCTTTAAATGGCAAACTCGTTTTGTCTATTAATTCTGTTTCTATTATAACCCTTGGAACAATAGGGACAAAAAATACCTTATCATTTGGAGCGATGATAGTAATATCAAGGCCTGCTTTAGCCAACTTTTTAGCAGCTATCATAGCACTATAATTACCACCGATAATAACAGCTTTTCCCATATTTATACTACACTATAATTCTCACAACTAGGTATTTACTTCACAATTAACTGAACTGTTAAAAATTATCCAATTCTGTTAGTCTTTTATATTTTTTTCGCCGGATATAACTTCGACTTTTTTTGGTTAACTCCCTTCTCATTAGTAAACAATTCCGATTTTGCAACAATTTGCTGCAAAAACTGACAAACATTATTCAGCAGGAAGGAAAGTTTATAAATCTAAGACAGTAAACGGAGGTTAGATACGCATTGAAGTGTAGTGGAGACAGCGCATGTGTCTTGCAAGAGTATACGAGTGCATTTGGACCGTTGTCCCAGTGTTTTAGGTATAATGAGGCAAACGAGGGCAGTGTAGAAAAGGGTAGAGAGCCCAAAAGAGCCAAGTTCAGAACTGCAGAGCAGGATGAAGTACAGGAAAACCATAGCGAAACAACCAACCATCAAGTGGTACAACCATCTCGCCTTATCTCCCCCATCTTTGTGATAAGCCATGAAAAAGTTTGGCATGCTTATTAATCGCTTAGCAGTATCACGGAATTTCGCTATTCAGATAAGAATTCATCAGTAAGATTTTCAAATACAAACGGTGTTGCTGTTTGTGAAGCATTTGCATATCCCCTTGACTTAATGATACCCATTTGACTCTATGACCCGGAGGCTAATGGTCTATACATACTGAACTGATCCATAGCAGAATAGTACAGTCCCGTTCCATGAGTCTCTTCAATCAAAACTCGCCTTCCCTGGAGAGTCATAAACTCTACCCACAACACAACCATAATTCGCATATATCTCCATCCCGAAGTGCTAAACCTGTTAGTTAACGCCTCTTGCAAAAAACTGAAATTTTTTTGCAGCTCACCAGGGTCCAAAATTAAGGAAGAATGCGAACGATGAAAAAAAGCAGTCATTAGAGAAGAGCATTAAAAAATGATAACAGTTTTAGCAGAAGGTGCTTTAAGACAGACAGTGTCTGAGATCATGGGGTCTACATCTTTGGCCTGCTGGGTAGTCTTGTTAGTACCACAATTGATCGAACAGTGGAGATTAAAGTCCAGTGAAGGGATTGCAATCGGGTTTATCTCCATTTGGTTTTTGGGAGATATCTTTAATCTAGTAGGATCTTTGTGGGCTGGGTTATTACCTCAAGTAGTGTTTCTTGCAGTATGGTTTTGTATTGCAGACTTCTTGATGATTTTTTCCTATGTTTATTATAAATACATTTATGTTAAAAAGGAAGAAGAAAGACCGTTGATGGATAGGAGAAGAACTTCAAGTACATTAACTGACATTGCTTTAGAACCTTCATACCATGGAATTTTCACGAAATTCGTCTTACCTATTTTGTTTGTTGTTGCATGCGGTGTGTTGGGGTATTTCGTTTCTTCTCCAGCGGGCGATGATGGCAGTGATGATAATAGTGAAATCGCGTTAGGTCCTCAAATTATTGGTTATTTATCTGCTCTCCTTTATTTGGGTGCACGTATCCCCCAAATCATTCAAAATTATCACAGAAAATCTGTTCATGGATTAAGTCTTTTATTCTTTCTTTTTTCCACTTTGGGTAACTTAACATATGCTGGACAAATTTTATTTTATAGAAGCGATTGGAAATATATCGTATTAAATTTAAGTTGGTTATTAGGTTCTTTAGGTACTATTTTTGAAGATAGTATCATTTTCATACAATTCTATATCTACAAAGACAATCTTGATAACGAAGAAGAATTCATTCCATAAGTTTTAGTTCATTTCAATATAAATTTCTTGTTCTTTCCTAGTATACAATGATTATTTTACATGTATTGAGACCCAACACTGTTGAGTCTGTCATCTATAAAGATACTTATTCTAATGAAATAAAGAGAATTATTTAGTTAAAAATAACTAAGCAGGATCAAAGTCTGCTAAATGTTTATCAGGTTCTTGATTAACTTCGAAATTTTCACTTTCAGCACCAGACCAATCAACTTGAATTTTTCTGAATCTAGATAAATCTGTATTTTTCATAAAATCGTTTCTTTCTTTAGCCCAGTCATTTTGAACACTATCGAATGCTTTATCCCAGACTTTATCATAAACTGCTTTTATTTTAGCTTCTTCTTTTTGTCTTATTTCTTCTAATGCCATCCATTCCATATGTTTCAAATCATCAGACGATGGTTCATAAATGTGCCAAATGACATAATGCGGTAAACCGTAAACGTTATAGCCCATTCTCTTACTTAATTTACCAAAAGCTTCAGTTTCAGCATGTTTTTCAAATGAAAATGCAGGGAAATGTGAACCGGTTCTAAACACTTTGGCTTTGGTTAAAATAGACACTCCTCCGATACCGTCTAATTCCATTTCGACCTCAGGGTCTCCGTAAGGATCTCTCAAATAAGCTAAATGGGGTCTCCAAGTTTGATACTCAACGTATCCTTCGACAATACAAGCATCTTCGTCCAATGTGTCAGCCAATTGTAAACCACCATCAGATTCTTGCCATGAATTTAAATCATAAGGTTGTTGATTACCTAACCAGTCTGGTAAAGGTCTCCAAACATTTGGAACAATCACATCTTTATCATGATGCATCAAATCTTCTAAAATAGTTGGAGGAACAGTTTCTACATCAGCATCTCTCCAGTAAACATGGGAATGATAAGGTTTTATAGCAACTGTCCATAACCAGTTTCTAGCTCTTGCCATTAACTTTCTTCTTGGACCTTGTGCGGCAAAACCATGACGGTCACTAAAACTCTGGCCAATAATCTGACCAAAATCTTTTTCGAAAATTTCTATCTCCCCAAATCTTTTAGAAAGGTCAGGATCATTTTGGATTTCAGCTAAATGCTTCTTTAAATTACCCATAGTATTATCACTCGAATCCGAGACTAAAAATGCTAAATCAATTAAATTATGGGGATATGTTAAGTTTTTCATGTGACCAAAGAACATTGGTAAATGGGCAGATGCATCTCTCAATGGAACACAAAATAATACACGTTCTTCATATTGCCATCCATCTGGTCTACCTTTATAATTGTCCAAATCGAAAAATTTCACCGATTCGTCATTAAATGTAGGCGTGTATAACGAGGTTGTTTGGAAAAAAAATAGCCTCAAGATGGTAATGGTAAATATTATCCCACTCGCCACTACAATTCGTAATTTATTCACCTCATCTAACTTCATCTTTGATCTCTCGTTACCACAATCGAGTTCTTGAACTAAAAATACGCTTATCTGTATTTATAAAACGAGGAAAATTTTTTAATGAAAGGAGAACGTCGTCACGACATGTACAATGTCGTGTCGATTTTGTGTTACAAAATCATCATTATGAATAAGTATAGGGGTGGGAGTAAAGAAAGTAGAAAGTTTCTGGTAAGTTTCTGGAGGGCCATCAGATGATTTGGAAGACTATAGACTCCGAAAGAACCTTAGGACGAGTTAAGGCTAATTTGTAAAAAAATGTAAAAAGAAATGACTACTATCACGTTACTCTATATAGACGTGTGATTATAGCAGATTAGGCATTGAAACTGTTAATAAAGGTGATGTTTGAGTTAGAGTGACCGGAAACTGCATATTGTGTGCTAGCCTGTTGTGTTTAAGTATATTTGGCTGATATTAGTTGTTTGGGATGGGGTGGAGAGGTTGGGACTATGACTGGTGTAAAGTTTCTTTACATACTTCACCTGATTATTATCACTAGATCTCTAATGTTACATCTTGTGGCATAAGAATGAAGGGATTAGTGCTGGAGGAAAGTTATTGCTATTCCTTGTAGAATATTTCTAGAATATTCAGGCCCTAACCTGTAGAATGCTTCATTTCTTCTGGTAACAGTACGAAGATGACTCTAACGTTCTAGTACGTTCTTACCATTTATGTAACTGATATGCATGTAGCTAGCATGTAACTAGGATGAATCCTACGCCTTGGAGCATGCACAAGTACCTCTTATTTACTGGTTAGTGGTGGTTGGTTTGTAGAACTGCCCAGTTTTCTGTTTTCTATTTGACAACTGATTATTTGCAAGTTATAATTGCCAGTATATGCTTCAAAATTACTGCATAAGAAGAGCCGGTAACCTACAACGCCTTTGATGGCAAATATTATCTAGCAAAAGAAATTTCTGTGATGAATGTTCTATTTGGCTTCGAATATAAAACCAAAAAAATTCCTTCGAAATTTTTAGCTTTGAAAGGTAGAAGAAATCGAAGAAACAACAAAGTATTAAATCTTTGGTTATCAATGGTTATAAAATACAACAAGAAGCCCAATGGGCTTTGGGGAAACTAAGCAGGTGCTCTTTTCAAATTCGTATTTTACAATCAACTAAACAGTTACCAAAGACTTCAGATTTTGTAGCTTTTTCGGTTTCCTACTGGTTAAGTATGCCATTTGCAGGCTATTAATGAAATTAACCTTGGGTTAGGTTCGGCAACACTGGTTCAAAGCAGGTGGACTTCAGTTTTCCTTAATCTGAACCAATCTTCAGTCTGGGCCCTAGTTCAAGGCAATTTTATTGTTCATTTTATGATTAAATATGCAAATTGGGGGGATAATACACAACACCATTTATGAAAACAGTACCAGATACCAATGGGCAATTCAAATGGAGATTTCAGTAACTTTTTGGAAGAATTAGAACCTTGAACAGTGTTTTCTTGGGAGGTGGAAAGGAGAAAGTGGGAAACGTAGGGAAGTCAATTAACACACAGCTGATACTTTGTAGTCTACGCCAAAGAACAGGAGCTTCATGGACAAACTACATGAAATTTGGAAGCCTTTGGTGTTAGACTCTACCGACAGAAGCACTAGTTCACAAGACCAGCAAAATTACTTTCAATATTATTAGCGTCTCCAACCGTTTTCAGGCCCAAGCTTCTACCAGAACATTAGTAGCAGAATCTAATGCTTCCAAAGCAGTTGGCTAGTGTATGGATGAATAGTAAAGACTGCAAAATCATCAACAGTTTACTGGAGCCAGAATTTGTAAACAGGGAGAACTGGAAAACAACCAGGGTTAATAAAGCACATAGCAAATATACACAAATACACACAACTAAAGCTTCGAAAGTCTCCCAAATGGTCTCTATGTGTGTTTGGAACAGAATAATAATGAATGGTGAAAGAACAGTACTACCAGAATTCGAAACACAGAAATTATAGAGATTTTCAAAGTCAAAATACCTTTCAAAGAAGAGCAAACAAGAGGTACAATGGAATGAATCCAGCAAAGTGTTAGACAATGATGTGTAATACTAAGCAGTACAACACATAGGCCACAGAAAGAATATAGAAAGTACCAGAAAGTAAAATTATCAAGTTAGGTATGGGATGATAACACCATAAACGGAAACCGACAAGATGCAAGACAGTCTACTATATAGAAGTCACTAGGCAAATATATATAACCAAATATCAGACAGTAATTAGAGAAACAACAAGAGTGAAGTCAGCAAGTAAGAGAAATCGACATAAATGACTGAACAGGTGACAAAAAAGAAAACTCTTCAAACTCGTAAAAATGACCCCAAAAACCTCTAAACTGGTAGAAGGGTAGAATAAGGTATTCTAAATAGTTCTAGTAGACAACTAAAGCCATACCAACATAAACGAACAAGCTAGAGACAAAAGAAAAATGTTACACAAAATAAATTACCACTCAAATAACTGAGTGAGTAAAAAAGACAGCATATTGGAATATTAATCGAAAAGCGAAGCGGATGAGGAATATAAACGAGTTATACGTAAGAGCATATCAGAAAAATGAAGTATTAGGTGATTTATGATGATTGCAAAAAAACTAACTGCACCAAAAAGACCGTAAAACAAAGCCAGAAACAGGGAATCACATGGGCACAGAGAATCCAATGGTCACAGCAGGTGGCATAAGACAAGGTTAATTAACTCAAAGAGATAGGGGTACAAAATAAAGAAAAAGTAGGATATTTGAATAGTTTTAGAGATTTCTGAACATTGCAATTTAAGCCCTTGCACCAGAGAAATGTCTAAAATCTTAATCCCCGAGGAGACCCAATGGTAGAAAGTTATATGCCATCCCAAACACACCAGCAAAAACATGGATAAAGTATTAGGAAGAAAGGGTATAAAAGGTGAAAGTTTATAACAACAATGAAGGCACAAAAAATAAAGCAAAAATGGAGGGGGTAACCGAAGTACCAATAAAAAATACCAATAAGACTTCTAGTTATAAGGTGATTAAGCAGGTAGTAAATAGAGACAGTAAATCTTGGGCATCCAGTGGCAAGTGCATACAAGAAGAGGCAATACATAAATAATAATGTGGACAGTGACATTTGCCAAAGCGGGAAAGCTCAGACCAACTGTAAAGCGATTCCGTAGAATAAAATTGAGGAAATTACCACCTACAGGAATAAAATAACACACACTATAATAAGCTCCCATATGTCTGTTCCATAGCATCCTTCCATAAGACTACCCCATGAGACCTGCCCCAGTTGAAACTAAAATACCAACATACTCCCCTATCCATTTAAACTTCTCTAAAATCTGGTAAGCTCTAGAACATACTTGAACTAAACTCTAATAATTCTATTAAACTGATAAGCTAAATTATTTAGGGGTGTGTGGTGTATACAGTACTGTTCACACCATTTTGTTTCAGTAAATCTGATGTTTTTTCGCAGAAGTCTGAGATCTTTTCATTGTCTCATATGTAATAGCTAAAACGTCTTTGTAATGTGCGATTATATACAAGTAATACATGAGTTATACATGAGTTATACATGAGTTCTACATAAATGCGAGCCTTGCAAGAATGTATCGAACCATAACTGAATAGTATCATTAAATTTAGTGCAAGTAAGAGCCAAACAAGAAATTAAGATCATTCGGTTTTGTATCTTCGTAACTCAAACTGGTTTAATAATTGAGCACGGTTAGATTAATTAGTGAAGATGGAACAGTAGTGGTCATTTCTGGTTTACTGTTTTCTGTTTGATAGTGTCTGATACTGTTCCATGTTCTGTTCCGTCATCCATATATCCCGTTGTCATGATCCATGGCCACAGTATGTCCCCCATAACCATTGTATATTCAGAATTTTAAAGCTTATATTTTAACTACTCAGTTACATAACTGTAAAATGTACTAATATGTCCAATATGCAGATAAAGAAACTTTAACCAGTAATTAAAAACATATGATTCAAAATGGAAATACAGGAATGGGAGAATGTCGTCAGATTTGCAACCTTTTTTAATAAAAAATATTTAACACCGAAGTCAGAAACGTTACTATAAATATAGCCAATATTCCCTAACATTGACGGCAGGAACATTGAATTATACATCAAAGTATACCTTAGATTTATAAACCTTATAATAATTATAATATAGTATGAGTAATTGGGATTTTCAACCCTTATCACCAGTTAGTGATAATGATGACTGGAAGAAGTATATTAATTCAAATGCTATTATAACCGATAGTTGCTCAACTACTGATAATGAACCTGAACCATTAACATTGTCATTCAACTCCACCAGATCCAACTCAATCGATAAAAACTTAAATATCGACTTCAATAGTTATTTAACATCAAATAATTCGCCAATTGACATTCAGTCGAATGTTTTAGACTTGAACATCGTTAACCATAAGTTGAACCAGTTTGATAATCCGAAGTTTGCTAATACTTTAGTAAAATCGGAGTTTGAATCGGAATTTCCAAACTCACAGTACAATTCCGAAGTGTCAACTTTGAATTCTACTTCACTTTCAACATCAAATTCTGAATTTAATGAACCAAGAAATAAATCAAGAAAGAAAAGAGCAGCCAGAAAGAAGTTGACTACCAGTCAAAAAGCTGCCCATAATATAATAGAAAAAAAATACAGAATAAACATTAATACTAAAATTGAAGGTTTACAAAGATTAATACCATGTTTAACTGGCGAGGAAACAGGTTTCAGAACCAACTCGAAGACAAATTTACACCAAGGTTATAATGATGAAAGTAAAAAACTCAACAAATCTTTGATTTTAGACAAAGCAATAGAATATATCAAGGTTTTGCAGCAAAATGAAGATAGAATTTTAGAAGAAAATTTGAATTTGAAGAATCAAATTCAAAAATTGACTTCCTAATGAGTGATGATTATGTGTAATGTGATAGAATATAGATTGAATTTTTGTTTCTCTAACTTTAGGCTTTTAGCACAAACTCAATTCCGAATCTGGTGACTGAAAACAGAAAAAGTATGGAAACATAAGAAGGTTGCTTCTAGAAGATGGTAGTAGAAACAAGAACACGTATAGACATCTAACACGTATAACCAGAAATTTGCAACAAGACGTAGCTAAAGAACACACATGCAAACACACGGACAGACGCAAGTAGTTAGCAAACCATCAAAGTCACCTGAAGTCTACAGTTTTTAATTTTCTAGCACCTGGCTAACGGCCGAACTACAGAAATATAGCATAAGTGCCATACGTAAGCCGAGATCTGGCAACAGAATTCAGAACCCTGCAGACTCCGAGGCGGTAAAACTAAAATCACTCCATAATCTGAAACTCCAATTAATCCGATGCATCACGTAAAATAACTACGGAGTTCTGTATGTCGTATTCTATTAACTGTCTGAAATATTCTCTAGTATGTACTGGAGAATAACCTGCGAAACTATAACGCCATATTCTGCCACGACAAGGGGACAGAGGTTGCCAGGGGTTTCTTTCTGGTTGGCGATATCCTAACGACTCAGTTCTTACTTCTGAATAAGTGTCATTCATTTGTGCTATCTATCATATTCCTTACTACAAAATATTCTTTACTAAGATATTTACCAAAAGCTACGCTCTATATTTATGATTTGTCTCAATTCTCACATTATTCGCATTCACTATGATAAAGACAGTGACCACCGATTTGAACAATCTTTTGACAGAGTCAAAGAGACGGAATAATGATATTCGTCAAGCATGTGAGTCTGCTTTGGCTGTCATTAACAAGGACAATTTATCAATTGATGAGAAATCATTGGTGCTAAAACCCTTTTTAATATCGTGTATGGTAAACAACGCCAGATTCGCTAATCTATCAATTCCTGCTATCAACAAGTTGATAATATCGAAAAATATCAATCCAAACGACTTACTGGAACTACTTAAGGCCTTATTAGAAGCAACGCATTTAGCAATTGACATTCAATTGAAGATTTTACAATGTTTGCCAAACCTCATGTCGAATTACAATGAGTATTTGATCAATGATTTGTTGAAAAATTTGTTGGACATTTGTATCAATCTAACACTAAATAACAACTCGACGGTTGTGATAAATACTGCTTTTGCTACATTACAGCAGTTGTTCAACTATGTTTATGACAAAATTCCAGATAATGATATCAATTCTTCTTCAACTAGCTTTGAAATCAAGACTGACTCCGAAACTTTACTTGTAAATGAAAGATCTAACGAAGGATACTTGATATTTCAAGATTTATGTAAGCTTACTGAAAAACAATTGCCCACCTACATTGAAAAGCTTTCTAGTATAAAGTTGACATCAAACTTGGAAATTATCGAAAATGTTCTATCAAACCATATAGATTTATTCAATAATCACAAAGAGTTGAATTATCTCGTTAGAATTAAGTTGGTGCCTTCATTATTGAGAATTTTGAATGAATCCTTTCCTTTGGTTATCAGAACCATGAGAATCCTATCCATCTTGTTGAATTCACAATTAAACAACCTTATCATTGAAGGAGAAATCATCTTATCAATACTCAATCATATTTTGTTGAATGATGTAGAGGAATGGCAGAAGATTTTGGTTTTGGAAGTTTACAAGAATTTGTTTCAAAATTTCAATAATATCAGAATTATTTTCCAGTTGTATGATAACAATCCGAAGAAAAAAAATGTTATCAAAGAATTACTTTCGATTTTGAATAACTATTTATTGAATAACAGTTTGAATCCTCAAATCGTACACCCCTCCCTTCAATTACCTTCTTCCACCATGATCTCCAAACAATCAATGACGAGAATATTGATACTTGACTTGTTGGATAAGTTTGAGTCACCAAATTTCCCTCAAACCTATTCTATATATTTAATTTTGCAAATAGTTACAACTTTGACTGATGGTACTGCAAAGTTTGTCAATAATTTGTCTCCCAATGAATCTGGTTTAGAGTTAAACATTGAGTTATTGAATAATTTGATTGAGTTAGTCTATCCAGATTTATCACAATTGTTCAACTACTACCTCCATTGTTCAATAGATAATGATTATTTCCATCTATTGATAAGATCCATCCAAAAATTCACTCATACAACCGGACTTTTGGGGTTGAATAATTTACGTGATGATTTGCTCTTAATCTTGTCAAAGACTATTATAAACAACAGCAAAAGGATCAACCCCCGTCACATAACTTGCTTAAGAGCGTTGATAAACTTGGCCATATCCTTAGGTTCGACTTTAAGTCAATCTTGGAACATCATCTGGATCACTTTACAGTGGTGTGACTATTATATTAACGGCCCCAATGAGTTTAGTAATAGAGACGAATGGCTCAAGCCTCAAATCGACTCTTCAATCATCGATTCTTCTGTTGCCAAATTGTATGAAAGTATAGAAGAATATCCTTTAGAAAGTTTTGAGAGTACGGTAGATTCTTTGATCTTTTTGTTTAATAGATTTGAAACGACATCTGTCAACGAAGTCCATAAAGAAGACATTCAGACCATAACACTCGACACTTTACCGATCTGTAGTAATAATAGAGTGTTCTTCATTAACAAGTTGTATGAAATCAGTAGGATTAAAACATTGAAATTCCTTGTTTCCCCTGAGATTTTTAATAAAATAACTGACTTTTTCATAACAGAAGGGTTAAAAAGTTCCATCAATTTTAAGCATTACATGATTGTAAAGTATACTGAAATTATATTCAACTTGACCATCGAGACAGAATCCATAGAAGATGTAGAGAGATACAACTCTATCAACCAAACATGTCTTGGTGGGTTATACAAGTTGATTAATGAGATCAACAAGACCAACAACGAGGAGTTTGAAGTTCTTAACACCAACAATACTTTCGATTTAATTGAGATCATTCTTAGCACCTTGAGCCAGATTATTGAAAATTACGATAAAAAATTCAACGAAGAGACTTCATGGAGTTTGATCTTTGATATTATATCCAGTTCATTTGATTTAATCAACGAGAACAAGGCCAACGAGAAAGTCAATAATATCCTTAACAACTCGTTCAATTCTTTGAAATTGATCATGGATGAGTTTATAAACATTTTGCCTATAAGTAAATTCAAGATTTTAGTTGATACCTTGACGAAGTTTTGCAATCAAACAAACGACTTGAATATTTCATTTTCTTCGATTTCATACTTTTTCATGATCAGCGATACCATCAAGTCCAAATTCACGGACGAAGACTTAAAAGTGAATAGCGAAGAAGGGTTAATCAACGCTATCAACGAAGGGAACACAAAGGCATTAGATATCTACTTATTATTGCAACTAGTGAAGTTATCTATGGATTCTCGGGATCAAGTCCGAGATGGTTCGATTCAAACGTTCTTCGAAATATTGGAAACCCATGGGGAATTGTTCAACCAGAACCAATGGGACTTGATAAATATGATAATTTTCCCCAATTTGTTTGTTATGAACGACCTACCAATCAAAGATATGAAAGAAACCATCAAGTTAAAGATAGAAGGAATCATTTCTATCTACAGAAGATTTAACAAATTCTTGAGTTTCAAGGACTGGGAAAACCTAATGAACTTTAACTCTTCACTTTTAAAGGATCTTAGTTCCAGTATAATCATTTTGGAGAAGTTTCAAAGTCTTTTGACCATTGAAATCGACGACAACAAGATTCTTGAATTGTTCTATGAGTTCTGGATAAATTTACCCATAGATTACGATTTCTCCAATCCTGAAAGTTATCTTGATCTATTGAGTCAGGTCGTCAAAGTTTTCCCTTTGATTTTTACCAAATTATTGAACAGTAACTTGATCACCGAAGAAAAAGTCACAAAAATCCTTGTAATATTCACAAAAATCATCAGATACCCAATCATTATCAACAAAATCGACACCGACACCTTAACACCACTACAAGGAAGTATTATGAACAATATTAATCTAATGATAGACTCCAACAAGAATGATACTATCAACTCCATCATCTTGAAAGAGTTAAGTAATTTGGCGATATATCAATTCAAAATTAGAGAACGAATAGAAAACAAACTTTCAAACTCCAATCTCAAACTGAAATTCAAATTGCCAACTTTTATTTCACTTAGTTCGAAGTCGGTTCAGTTGATTAAAACAAGTTGGCTGAAGGTTGAGAATTTTGGGATTCTTATCAGCGATGGCACGATTCTCAAGTTGATGAAGTCTTTGCTTGATATTGTGAGTAACAAATCAACTGATTTATGGATCGAGTGTAACGAATTCTTATTGGTAATTATAGGTAAAGTGTTATCACTTCAGGCTGAAACCAATGACAAGGAAGCGTATAACGAAATCTGGAAACTCATTATCGATGCGGTTGTCATCAACTTTTCCAATAACAATCTGAACGAAGAAGCCTTCAACATCAAACAATATTTCAAAATCACTCAAATCATCTTACCATATTTGCATGATGAATCCACCATCCATAAGTTCATCCTCAATATCTATAACAACTCATTCTTATACAAGCAAAATGAAATTGAAGCAGAACTTTTGAAAGACCAAGATGATATCGATATGGTAATAAAAAGCTTGGTGAATTATGATTATAATTCATCGTTCGGTATCATAAAACCTATCGAATTCCATAAGTTCAATAGGATGAAACTAATCTGCCTTGAACAGTTGATTGACTATACGATATCAGACAATTTCAACTCCTCCAACTTTAATTTTTTCCTTGCTAGACTAATATTTTCCATCAGAAGAACCTTGGACGATTTGAAGTTGATTTACAAGTTACCAATCCTGTCCATTCAACTTACTGAGTTGAAATACTTGATCAATGGACTTGATGTTTATTTAGACAAGTATTATAGCCACTCCAATCACGACAACATTAAACCAGTCATGAATTTGTTGATAAAATTGTCGAAATATGATCTTGAAAGCGAGTTGGTTCAAAACATATTATACAAGTTCAATAATTTGTAGAGTTATAGACATAGAATTTTGCTCTTATATTATAATTTACCATTATAATCGACTAAATAAGGTTCTAACGCTTCTATTGCCCTTTTATAATCATCAAACTCATTGTAGATTTGAAAAGATAATCTAAGCAAAAAGTATTCATTATAAAAGCCCAATTGGAAATAATGATTTCTTTTGACAGCACTTTTTTGAATAGCAGTGACGGATTCTTTAGGCACTCTGAACTTGTTAGGAACGACAATATTGGCCATTTGCAATGACTGGTGACCAAACTCCCTGGTCCCCCAACGGGCCACCAACCAAGCTACTACTTCTTTCTTTAAAGAACTACAATATTCCCAGATTTTCTCATCCCCCCACTGAGCTCTGAAATCTTTTGCAACTTTAATACAGTTGTAGTAAGCGTAATTCTTACTGGCTAAGAATTTGAATTTTTCAATCAAAGTATCTTCACCAACGTCATCGATATAAACATGACTAATAGGTAAAGGCTGGATTGATTTATGGTGTTTTTTACTAACATAAAGGAAGGCAGAAGGTCTTGGAACATAGTACCATTTATGTAAGTTACTAACAAAATAATCAGGATCCAATTCTCCTAAATCCAAAGGAATCAAACCAACACCATGAGCACCATCAATGACAGAAATGATGTTTTTAGACTTGAAATATGCTACCAATTCCTTGTAAGGGAATAAGAACGCAGGCATTGAACTAACCAAATCAAACATACATAAAGTAATACCCAGGTTTTGTTCTACAATCAGCTTAAATTGTGAAAAAACGTCTTTTTCAAGGTCAATTTGCAATTTGATGATCTCAAAACCAAAGATCTTTTGCATATATAACATAGCATACTCACAACTATCGTAGACAACAGAAGTTACCAACATTTTGTCGGATTTGTTCCAAAGCGTCCCTCTAAAAATGGTATTGATCCCAGTAGTAGCATTATCTATAATGGCAACGTCATGATAGTCACAATTGACAATTTCTCCAACAGTTTTAAGAGCCTGGATATATTCATTGTACTCGGTGACTATCATATATTTATCAGGAAATGAATAGTCCCTCTTCATGGAATTGATAAACGCATTGAACACAGGAGCTGGCGTAAGACCATAAGACCCATGGTTAACGGGTGTGACTTGGGAGTCAAGAAGATTGAAGTATTGCTGGCGAACTGGTTTACCAAACATCATATTTGCTGAACCCTTATCAGAGTGCGGTTGCAGTTTATAAGGCATTTCTGATAAGCTTTAAGGTTGCAAACGAGGGAGAAACTTTTCTGACTAATACTTTGACGTTCTTGGGGACATAACCAGGTAACTATGACAATGCGTGAATAGGACGGTGTGTGTATACGGCGGTCGGTGAAGCGGTAGGTGAAGCGGTAGGTGAATACAGGGGTGAACATATGTGACTGATAACGTGGCTGATAGATAAGACGGTAGCCTTAAACTAAAGTCTAAATACTACCTACTACCTCGAAAACTTAAAATAATAAACTTAAAACTTAAATCACTTGTGTCACTGTAGCTGAATGTCCTAGAAACCGCCAGATTAATGGGGTGAACACATTGTTATCTCATACCATGTCTCATACCATGTCTCACCCCATGCCTCACCACCAAGCCTCACCACCAAGTCTCAGTAATTTTCTGCAACCCCAGATCGCAAAAAGTCATCTCAGGATGCTCAAGCTATTGAGAGGAACGGCAGTTAAGAATCCGTATGTTTTTCGTAGGCCCCAGGGCCTAATGTCCACCAGAATAATACCCAATACAAGAATGGCGATACGAAGCTACCATCCGAGTTTTTTACGGATGAATTCACCAAAAAACAACCCTAAAAGGTTAACCAAAGACCAATTGCTCAAAAATGCTAATAATTGGATATCAAGATTACAAATCCGACTCAAATGGTTACTTAAAAAGTCCAACAGACCGTTTAATACCGATGACTATTCGGCAATATTCTCGTGGTTGGTGATTAGTAACGCACTTTTGATTATTTTAGGGACCACCACATTTTTTTCAATTGTTATCTTTTCGTTCAATACGGTTTTTGCTCAAGAATTTGTTGCTAGAAAACTTGGTGAATTGATCACCGATAATAGTAATTTATCGGTGATTTTTGAAAATGCTATAGTTCCAAGTTGGAATAATGGTAAAATCCAGTTTTCGGGTGTTTTAGTAAGTAGAAGACCAAAGATTTCTAAAAAATTCATTAAAAGTTCTAACAAAACACACGATAAAGAAAAAACATTGATTGAATATCAACAAGAAGATGAGTTAGAAGAATATGACGATGGAAACTATACTCAATATGACATTTCTATTCAAGAAATAAGCGTTACCTTATCATTTGGAAAATGGGTCAACGGTAGAGGTATCATCGATACTATGGAAATGAAAGGTGTCAGAGGTGTGATCGATAGAACTCATGTGGTATGGGATCCAGAAGATAGTGCCACCAACTATAAGAACATCTACCATCCAGGGGATTTCGAGATCGATAACTTCAAGATGTCCGATGTATTAGTCGAATTAAAGCAACCTAGTGGGTTTAGACCCTTTAACGTAGAAGTTTATAATTGTGAGTTAAGTCAGTTGAGAAAGCATTGGTTGTTTTATGACTTTTTAAATGCAAATATAATGAATGGTGCTTATGATGGATCTTTATTCACAATTCATAAAAAGCAAAGATTCAATGAATTCAAACTTAATGAAGATTTCAAACTTCAAAGATTAAGAATCGACGGCTTAAATATCGATCATTTGAACACCGGTCTCGAGGGACCTTTAGGCTGGATTGTGGAAGGAAAAGTCGATATGCTAGGTGATTTAATAATCCCTATCGTGCCAATACAAGATTATTTCACAGCCTTCAAATCCAATTTGCATATATCCAATAACACGAAGGATAGTTTAACAATCACTACCGATTCCAAGGATTCAGAACCAACAATAGAATTGAAACTAAATCTCAAATTATTCAATGTGAAATCAATAGTACCCTTCCAGACCGATGAATTATCATACATAAACTACGCTTTAATCAAACCAATCGTGGCATATATCAATTCCAACAATACCTTTATCGAAATAGATAACACCATAGTGAAAAAGCTTAAAGATTTCGAGGGTTCGTGGACCGTTTATGACTGTTTATTGATGGATGACATCTCTCTTGAAGTGTATGAAAATTTTGCAGACTATGTGGTTGACGAACAACATCGATTAACAAGAATGAAGAAAGTTGCATTTTGGTCCATGCAATTGCTAGTGCAAGTATTGTTATTAGCAATTGGAGGACTAGCATAAAATAGCATGTATATAGAAAAGATCATGAACTATGTTTATTCCCTATAAATCCTATACGCCTTTAACCCTTTACACATAACTACATTCTAACTATAAGCACAAATAGACTGCCATAGCAGACCAAACTTATTAGGGTGATCAATAGAACTGAATTCCCACTTGTTTTGTAATATTCTTTATCTTTATGAGGATCATAATAATAATCCACAGCCCTACTTTTATATACCCCAAAAATGAACAAAAAAGACCCGTAGATGGTATATATCATCCCAATTGGGAGAAATTCACTGGAAAAGACCTTAACAAGCAAGAGCGAGAAGGCTAAACACCCTAATGATGTTCTAGTATAAGCTCCTTCATATGTTCTCTGATGGGCTCTAATATCTAATTTCAAACCGTTCGAAAGCAAATCGAGTCTGGAGGGTAACCTATCTGTTCGTGGACTTGGTGCTACCTCTGCATTGTTGAGTTCCGTTCCACGGAATGGCTGAATCCCACTGCTTACTGCGTTATCGTCAGTTCTGTTCATAGTTAACAGTGCGAAATTTCACTACACGTTAATATTGTTGAGAATTCCAATTTGCATTCCATAACACAGTGAACAGCACCAAATAACGTTTAGGATGGCACCTCCTAGAAGATACTGGGTAAAATTAAAGGTATCCAAAGACTTCTTACAAAAATTACCCAAATTCGATCCACCAGTGTCCAAATCAAGATTGAAGAAAATAGCAGCCGAAGAAAAGAGAAATTCCAATGTTGGAGGTGAAAGCAGTAGCAACTCCAAGACATCATCACCACAGCCAGATGCCCAAATGAATTATAGAATCAACTCCGGTTTGAAAGAAACCAGTACTTCTGGATTAACTATGAATAGTATTTCAGGTAGTTATATATTAGATAAGAGTGGTAAACCAGTGAACAAATTTGTGAAAAAGCCCAGACAATTCAAAACTTTCAGCGGATTCAAAGTCAAGTATATGTCATGGAAAGTGAAAAAGGAAAGGAAAGAAAAAGCTGAAAAGGTGCCTGAGAGTAAAGAGGTGCCTTTGAATAAAACAGGAATCAAGGAAGAACAGGCAGTAATAGAGCAAACTCCAATACCTGAAGAAGCGGTAATAAAGAAGGAGACCACGGCAGAGTTACCTCCTTCAGTAAGCTCGTCTTAAGCCATGCTACTACCATTCTTTATGATTTGATACGATAAATATAAGCAATTCTTGTTACTGCTCATCGAATTTCGACTTTTTCCCTCTATTTTTTCTCCCTGACCAACAAGATTACGAAATTAATGGCTTTCCAAGACTTTAGAACGTCTTAAACACTCTATTTAGTGTACTGATCTCTTATCGGAATCCATTCATACTCATAGTGTTTACTGCGAAAATTTTCACATCATGAGATCTTACAATAAGTTAGGGCCTTTAAGGTTCATACGATTGCAACATAATCATGCTTCAAGTACCCAACAAAACCACGTACTTGCAAATAAACAATTGTTATACACCACTGATAAATTGTCACCAGGATCAGTGTTCTTTTTGCCTCATGGAACAAGAATATTCAACAAGTTGATTCTGTTTATGAAAAACCAACAGATCAAATATGGGTTCCAGGAAGTCATAACTCCTTTGATATATAAAAATAAGTTGTGGGAGCAGTCAGGACATTGGGAAAATTACAAAGATGACATGTTTAAGGTGGTTGGAAACGATTTGGCCCGGGAAGAAATTGACAGCGACAATAACCATTCCCATGAACATGAACACGAATACGGATTGAAGCCTATGAATTGCCCAGGCCATTGTATTATATTTTCCAAATTTGAACGTTCATACAACGAATTGCCTGTAAGGTTATCGGACTTCAGTTCCCTCCATAGAAATGAAGCTAGTGGTGCATTATCGGGACTAACTAGAGTTCGTAGATTTCATCAGGATGATGGTCATATTTTTTGTGAAATGGGACAGGTGAAGGGAGAAATCTTAAATACCATTAACTTGATTCGAGATACATACAAAATCTTTGAAATCGATCAAAATATCCAGTTTAATTTATCTACAAGACCAGAGAACTTCATAGGAGACATTGAAACCTGGAACAAAGCAGAAGAGCAATTGAAGGATGTGTTGAATGACACTTGTGGAGGTGATTGGACCATTAAGCCTGAAGATGGAGCATTTTATGGGCCTAAAATCGATATCATGATCACTGATAACTTCAACAAGAAACATCAAATAGGCACTATACAGTTGGACTTCCAATTACCTTCGAGGTTTGATTTAAAATATATAGATTCACAAGGAAACAGAGATAACCAACCAATTATGATCCACAGAGCTGTTTTCGGGTCTTTGGAAAGGTTTTTTGCCATATTATTAGACAATTACAAGGGTAATTGGCCCTTCTGGCTTAATCCTAGACAGGCAGTGATAATTCCTGTCAATTCTTCACACGAGGACTACTGTGAACAAGTCAGAAGACGTTTGAGTGGAGATATTATCAATGCCGAAATCAGTCCCATTACTGGTTACAACTTCTATGTGGACATCGACAAAAGGTCAGAAACGGTAGGCAATAGAATCAAAGAAGCTATTTCTAAAGGTTATTCTTATATCATCATGATTGGTGACAAAGATATACAAAATGGCACAGTAGCAATCAGGTCAAGACAAAATAGAAAAGTAGAGAATTTGAAAGTAGAAGATATCTATGAGAAATTCATCAAACTAGAGAAACAATTCAAATAGTTAATCAAATCATGTATATACATTAATTTACACAAATAAAGTACCTTTAATCAGCTCCATATCCTCTTTGTATTAAAATCTTTTCGATTTCCAACCACAAATCTTTCACAATCATTTTGTCTCTGAATCTCTTATCTCTATCAACCTTGATTTCATTGACATTCCAGTCCTTAATTTGTGGAGGTACCATATCACCTTGATATGATATGAAAAATCCCGGATATCTTTGGAATAACAATTCAGGCTTGCTTTGCTTGTATTTAGCAAACTGCCAGCTTTGACCAGTGGTGAAAATAGCAATAACTCTGTCCCAGTAATCGGGTTTAGTAAAGTTATCGACATTGTCAACAACAGTGATTTTTTGACCGGCAGGATGTAATCTTGGAGACGGATGATTTATAATTGTTACCCCATTAGCGTTTCTTGGAGGCAAAATAGGGTTTGCTGGATCAAAAAATTCACTTTCTTCTAAGAATTGTCTTATATTACTTAAAGATAATAATGAAGAAGTGGAGGGTGATATTATAATAATTGGCAGTTTCAAGTTCTTACGAGTGGATCCCGAGGCCTTAGTTGGCTTATTACGTTTTAACTGGTTCATTAATACCTTAGCATCCTTGATTAAATATCCAAAGTCTATATTTTTAGAGCCTCTTAAGATGATATTATGGTCAATGGACTCTTTTTCAAACTCTCCGATTCTAAGAAGTTGTGGATCTTCCAACTTGTGTTTCTTACTGCCATTTTCTTTATCAGTTTCAGAATCTCCCGAATTAATGAATTTACAGGTATCTGAGTTCCCATTTAACCAGGTACTCAATTCAGTCTTGACCAAAAACTTGAAATCGGGAATTTTATACTCCGTACACTCCTTTTTGTAGTCAACAACCGACGATTTATCATGCAACCAACAGAAAATAACCGATTTCAAGTCACTTTGCTCCTTTTCGTTGTAGAAATTGGTAGGCAATGATATATCATAAATTTTTTCACCTATTCTAACTTTATCAGCTTCATTGATTTTTTCAACTTTAGCATCTCCGTTTAAAAGTTCAACAGCCTCATTCTTGATAATAGCGTCCTTTAATGTTTCTACTGCAAATGTGTCACTCATCTCGCTGTTCTTGGTACTAATATCTCAGTGTTCCAATTCCCAGCCTGATGAAAGTTGTTGATGAATTTACAGGTGCGAAACTGCTGCAACTAAAATATGAGTGTAAGGAAGGAGATAGTGGAAGAATGGACGCGGAAGGCGCAAGATACGCTTAAACACGCCCAGCAGCTATGCTCAAGTACAGAGAAGCTGTTGAGTAGCATTGATATTCAGTTGAGTAAAAATTTACCCGATAAAATCCAGGATATCGATTTTAAAATTCAAGATTTGAAGAAATTACACGATTTAATTAGCAATTACATCGACTTTATTGAAGAAAAGATCCAGAAAGATGCTATAGGTAAATATGAAAGCAAATATAAGAAGTTGGCGCCAAGTTTGAAAGAGTTGGATGGAATATTGTTACAATTGGAGCAAACAAAGGTTCCTTCACTATTGATAGAAACATCGTTTAATTCGGAATCCAAACAAGAATATCTGTTGCAAGATTTTATTTCAACTGACGAAATCACTATTTTATTGGATAATATTGCTATTTATCATGGAAATGTGCTGAAAATGCACCAGTTTATGAATGAAAGTTTCCATGAAACTATTGTGCAGCCGTTCAATAATATTATAAAGAGAAAGGTCACCAAGATTTTGAAACTTTATGACGAAATAGTAGTAGAAAACTCCATGAATAATGTGTTGGTGACCACAATTTTAAAGGAGAATACCTCGCTAGAACAAGAGTTGGTTTCGATTCTTGAAATGTTGACGAATCATTATGACCAGTGTTTAATAGGATTAAGATCATTTGAACAAGGAAATCATACTGAGATAAATTTTCAAGTGTTGGAGAACGATAGTTTGGAAGTTCCTGAAGTGTTAAAGGACTTGAAAAGTGTATGTGATATAATCATCAATAATGAAATTCGAACCAAGAAGTTTATAAATCTGGTATTTAATAAAAGTGATGAATTGAATGTTCAGTTGACTGATGTACATAAGACATATTCTAAATTCAAGTCGACCAATTTGTTTCAAATCATTGTTTTCCTATCCAAATATGACGACTTTGTAAAAGTGTCCTCGATTGAATCGATAGACTACCCGTTGGATAATTATTATCATATCATCAATCAATTGGTTTACCACTACAAACAATTTCTTTCCGTATTCAAAACAAAGTACTTGGTGGAATTACATCACCAACAATTCACGTATCCAAGAAAGTTTTTGAATAAATTGAACAAGTTCCTCAACGATGAACTATATGCGTTCCAGCAAGAAGAAAGGGATAGAAGAAATCATTGGCTAAAGAAATATGGTGAATTCATACCCAAACAGTTTGTTCTTCCAGGTGAAAATCAACCGTCAATAGTCCAGGTGATTACTGATGGCATTCAAGATGATAATGTCCAGCAAGAAAAGGAGTTATTGGATATAATCAAAGACTTCATGCACTCTAAGTAGGCTAGTTTATAACGTTTTCCGCTTTAGTGGGCCCCTTTTTATGGTACGATTGAATAAATACCTTCTTCTTCTGATACTATCATGGAATAGCTCTAAGTGTTATATTTTTTGCAGCACTGCGCGCTTAATCGCACTTCTTTATCTCCATGAACTTTGTGGCCTTTAAAAAATCAGATGGCCCCAGTGGAACCAATGACGATGATGGTATTTCCCAAGGCACAGGGACGGGTGCTGGTACCAGTATGATACTGGCTGTCACAAATTTTGCCGATGATGGCGGGTGGAGTGACGAAGAACAAGCAATGGAAGTGGATTCAAATGTAAACGATGAGATTGAGATGCCTATGAATTTACAAAGATACGGATTGGGAGCCAAAATCATGATGCAAATGGGATACAAGCCAGGAACAGCACTTGGGAATAACAATGAAGGAATAGTCAACCCAATTGAAACGAAATTACGGCCGCAAGGTTTAGGTGTTGGTGGAGTTAGTGAAAAGGTGAATGCTAATGATTATGAGGAAGATAAGGATGATGGGAGTCAGAAACAAAGAATACGACTTTTCGAGCTTGTTGAGGAAATTGAATTGAAAGGTCTTGACGTGCCGTCGTCTGTGAAAAATGCCGATAGCGATCCAAGTACCATTATTAGTAAGTTGAACTATATCAATGATGAATGGGACGCCATTACTAGGCAAGAAAAGTTTATAAATTTCAAAAATAAAGAATTAGCACATCAAGTAGCTGAATATGAGACCGAAATACAAGCAATTGGTGAAATTGTAAAGATTCTACAACTGGAGAATCATGATATTTCAAGTATATCACAAATGTCTGTTCTAAAGAGTTCTGAATTTAAGTATTCGTTTATAAGTATAATATCTGATAAAATGACCCCCTTATTCGTTAATAAGGACGTCGATCAGTTGAAATATTATTTGGAGATCTATCAAAATTTGCAGCTGTTTGATATGCCGGTATTGAACCCTTGGGATTCCATGGTTTATTTGAATTTGGCATCAATAATCCAAGACCACTTAAAGCAGGGGATCCACCATGAAATAATAGCCGGTCTTGAGTTCTGGGGATCTCTGGGGGTTGTTATCAACTCAATGACTATTTCCAAGTTAGTTCAAGATAAAGTTATCCCATATATTACAGACCTTGTAGAAAAGTGGATACCTTTCCAAGATTCTCCATTATACTTGATAGACTATCTCAAAATTATGCCCGAGTCTCATCATTTTGTCCCATTGATTCAAAAGGTATTTGACAAATACATAGAGGGATTTTTGAATCCGTTTATTGGTCCCAAAGATGTTGAGGTCATCAAAATGTTTTGGTATGAAATATTTGATCAATTTCTAGGCAAATCTTCCTTAAACAATTTTATGAATGGGATATTCAAAAATCTATTGGAGTTTTACCAAAGAACCAATGACAGGAGCATAGAATTTGCATTTCTCATCTCAGGTTTATTGACGACGGAACAGTTTGAACTACTTTTTCAGTTTAAAATATTTAATCCTATAATCTTGGAAATTGAAAGTGACAAGAGACAGGATTACTATTCTATCAAGTTCTCCTTGGAAGTCAAAACTTACTATAATACTTTCAAGCGTTTGTTGTCTATGTACGACGTCGACGAAGATATGATGAACTGGTATATGAACCGGTTACTTTCCAACGAAGGAAAACTACCTAGTCTTTCAAATACCCCCACCCCTTCTAATAATCAAATTCTCCAACAGTTAAACACGAAAGTGAAAGTCGAAGGAATCCCCAGTCAAAATATTATGACCAGTTTCAAAAACGTAGTAGAGCAAGCATGCATCGAGCACAATATTATACTACAAACAACAGGTAAGACTCACACAACTGGTGTCCCTATATACGAGTTGGTCCACAACAACACCCGTACACAGTGCTATATCAGAGACGATATTCTTTGGATATGCGGCTCACCTGATTTTGCGGTGCATCTCAGTTCTTTAAGTCTGCGAATTGGAAATTAGAGACTGAAGTATCGTTATGTTTAGTGGAAAGGTAACTGGCTATAGAATTGGAAGTGGTATCTTGAAAGATATAAGCAATACTAGAAGTATTAGAGGTGAGCATACCAGAAGTCTCGTCAATGGGAACATTGCTGGATCCAGAATGATATTAGCTAATTTGCGTTCTAGAACCATGTCCACTAAAAGCAAACCCACATCGAAATTGGGGAAGGTAAATCAGAAAATCAACCGTATTGGTGATGATAATAGTACTGAAGCGAAGACCACGTTGAAAGTTGTAAGAACTATGGGTGGAATCTCTGTCATTGTTGTATTATGTCTGTTATTCTGGAATAGTTCATTCGCTGACCAACCAGTGCAAGAACACATTAAAGATTTGGGAACCGATGTCAGAAGTTAATAGTGATTGATAAATAACTTCAGCAACTCATAAATGTACATAGTAATATAAGTATTTGGTAAAGAACATTCACAGTTGTTATTATTGTCCACTCTTTAACGGTATCACGGCTCTGGCTACTTCCCACCACTTCGCACCATTTACCACCAGTTTTCACTATTTCTCGCCATTTCTCGCCATTTCCCACCATTTCCCCCACTGCGCGCTGCCCATCACTCATTTCTATGATTTCACTGAAAATTCTCAGCTTACAAATATTTCAATGTTCAAACAAACGTTAAAGACCTTCACATCCAAGGGCGCTTTTGCTGCCAGAACTTCGGTTAGAAACTACTCTTCTAGAGTTTACGGCTCCAACAGATCTGTTTATGCCGGGGTAGGGCTTTCTTTGCTTGCGGTACCTTTAATGTATTCTGGTTTTTCAATTTCCAATGATGCAAAGGCAAAAGAATCCAAAGCTAAAGAGCCAAAAGAACCTAAAGAACCAAAATCTGATGGCTCCAAAGATTCCAAGGATGAAGCTTCTAAAGAGTCCTCAGACTCAGAAGAAGCCAAAGCCGAAGATTATGAAGGTGCTGCTTATAATCCAGTGACTGGTGAAATTAACTGGGACTGTCCATGTTTGGGTGGTATGGCCCATGGCCCTTGTGGTGAAGAGTTCAAGGAAGCCTTTGCCTGTTTTGTGTACTCCGAGACCGAACCAAAAGGTATCGATTGTATCAAGAAGTTCGAAGCCATGAGAACGTGTTTCAGAAGATACCCTGAACATTACAAAGAACAATTACAAGATGAAGAAGAAATGGAAGCCCAATATGCCAAAGAAGAAGCTGAAACCGTTGTTGTTGAAACCGTTGCTGTTGAAACTGCTCCTGTTGAAACTGCTCCTGTTGAGACCACACCATCACCAATCGAAGACACTACAGTTGTTGAAACTTCATCAAAATAGAATGTAAATAGCATGTATATAAATTATGAAACAATATTTATTAACAAAAGCACTTGGAGGCTTTATCTCTATTAATTACGTCGTTTAGATCTATTCCATCAAAACCAATGATTTTTCGAGCTTGGCTATCTTTGCTAGTCAACTCTAGACCAAGCTGTGCTACTCTAGTGAAGACTTGGTTAACATCTTCGAGTTTCTTACTACATATTTCGAACAAATCGGTGTCCCATCCCAGTATATATGCTCCAACACTGACATCGGTATTATTAGTGATGATTTCTCTTATTTCCTCTAAATCCACACATCTATCATTTACTTTATCATTCTTATTGCCTACAATTATGACTCCTGGTGTAGGAACCTGGCAGTTTTCCACAAAACGTTTAAACCAACTCCTAAGACTTAATACGCTCTCATAGTTAGTGATATCATATACTAATACCACGATATCGGTACCTCTATAAAAAGCTTGGGAAATAGAATTAAATCTTTCTTGTCCGGCAGTGTCCCATATTTGTAGATTGACTTTGGAAATGTCACTTAATGCTTTTGAAGTAGAATTGGCGTTGGGATCTCTGAAATCGTGAATATCTGGTCTAGAATCGGTCTTTGATCCTCTTCTCGAGCCTAGAAAACTAGCAGTATCGGGCCTGCTCATTACTGATGCTTTATCGCTCTTTAAACCTTCCACTTCTACTGTAGTAGTCAAATAATCTCCTCCAATAGTGGCCTTATAAGCGTTAGTAAATATATGGTGTACAAATTGAGATCTAATACATGTTTTGCCCACCCCCAGATCTCCTAGTAACACCACCTTGAACGTAGGAACCGTGCTACTTTCTACCATCTGTGTCCATGAACAAAAATCTTTCTTTTGTCTCCGTCCTTGTTGATATTTCTGGTTGCACTTTTTAGTTAGCTTATCTTCTCGTCAATTGTTATCGCGAAATCGAGATCATCAACAAGGAGAATAAAAACTAGTTTACATTGAAATTTGAAATTTAGAATGAAGATTTATTATATTGGAATCTTAACTACCGGCACAGAAAAGACTATTGAATTAAGTTCAGCTAAAGACTTATCCCAATTTCTGTTTTTTGAAAGAACTGGGGTTGCACAGTTCATGACTTTTTTTTCAGAGACAGTTGCTCAAAGAACACAAACTGGACAAAGGCAAAGTGTTGAAGAAGGAAACTATATTGGGCATACATACGCGAGACTGGAAGGGTTAGCGTGTGTTATTATCACCGATAAAGAATATCCTGTTAGACCAGCTTATACATTGATCAACAAAATATTGGAAGAATACTTGTCATTACATCCTAAGAATGAATGGTCTAACTTGAAAGAAACTAATCCGTCATTGCATTATGATAGTTTAGAACAATACTTGAAGAAATACCAAGATCCAAGCCAAGCCGATTCTATTATGAAGGTTCAACAGGAATTAGATGAAACCAAGATTGTTTTGCATAAAACTATTGAAAATGTCTTGCAAAGAGGTGAAAAATTGGATTCTTTAGTTGATAAATCAGAAGCACTTTCATCTTCTTCAAGAATGTTTTACAAACAAGCCAAAAAGACTAATTCTTGTTGTATCATAATGTAGGGTTAATATATTCTCTATTATAGTTTTTATAGTTTCTAGTTACTCTAAACGTTGGTGTCTATGTTTATGTGTATATTAATCTATAACTAATTGATAGATGTCTTAATCACATCAAAAGCCTTCAATAACTTTCTTCTTGCTCCTAATGCCTTAACTCCTTTCATTTCCAATTCATTGTCATCCAACTCAATCAATTGTTTCCAAGGAATATCTTTTAAACAGTCGGTGTACTTATGTAACCTCAACAACTTCAACCATGCTGGAATATTATTCAATAATTCGATATTAGTAACGTCAGCTGGCATCGAACTATTGGATGCTTGTGCTGGGTTATCATTGGATCTAACTGTTAAAGGTGATTGAGTGTTCTTCCTATTATTTGGCGACTTGAAATTTGGCGACTTTATCCCAGGTTTGTTATTTGCAACATTTTGCGGTGCTGGGTTCGATGTAGCTAAAGGAACAGAATTGGAGTTGATGGTTCTACCAGTTGGGTCATAGAAATGAGGATGATGTTTCTTATTGGAATCCAATGCAACTCTTGAATTAATAGTTGCCAAAGCTCCCAACTTCTGTGACATATCCAAGCCTTCTTCTGAAGACGGATTCAAACCTGGAGAACGAGCCGCAGCCAATTGCAAGAAATTGGTCTTCTCAAACAAATGATTTGTAGGAGACTTGGCTCTATCCAAATACTGATAGTTCGGTAATTTTTGGGTACTTGGTTCAGCCGATTTGGGTCTGGTGGTTTTTTGATTGGCCACATTATTCAAAAAGTTGTTCTGGTAATTCTGGTTGGTGGGTAAATTGTAATTCTTGATATTATCTTGTCTTGGTTTTGGCTGATGTAAAATCTTGCCATCGTTCAAATTCAAGTTTTCCATGTCGTTTTGATACTGGAAAGGCGAAATAATGTTGGAATAGTTCTGGTTAATTTGAGTCCTGGATGTGTTCAACTGAGACCCTTGGGAACCCGTCAATTGTTGATCCAATTTGGACTTGAAACTGATCAAAATATCAAGTGGTAAGTTGTTACACAAATAATCAATCATGATCATATTGTCCTGAGGGTTTAAGTTTTCAATCCAGTTGGTATACCTTATTAACTCAGTATAAAAGTTCTCATTTGGGTTATGCTGAGATGAAGGTTGAGATTGAGGATGAGACTGTGTGGTTGATTGACTATTTTGGAACAAATTATAATCATTTACAGATTGAGGTCTATTAGGAAGATTCAACGAAGGTAAAAAGTTATGGTTTAATAATGAGCCAAGTCCAGCTTGTGAAGCATTAACATTTGTAGGAATTGGAGATATAGTATTCAAAAACTGGGGGTTGGAAGTGGGAGTATTAACGGAATTCATGGAGTGCATAGGGTTTGGTAATCCCAACTCACCTTCTTTCAAATCTAAATCTAAATCTACACTTAAAGTCTCAAACTCGTGTTGTAAATTGTAGCCCACACTCTGTTGTCTTCTATTGTGATAATTGACATCAGTAGGTGTTGGATTATTCAATGGCGGTGGTGATAATATAATTGGTCTACCCAGGAATGGTGATGTTTGTTTGGCTTCCATTTTGTTGCTCAACAACTAGGTTTAGATAGCGGGATGTTTTGGTTAGTTTGGAACTTGAATAACTTGAAAACTGTTGGAAAATATCTTGAAATTTCAACTATTCAATCAAACTCGTTGGCTTTATTAGGACGCTTCGGCTTCTTTACAAATCGCGGTTTGTCTGTGTGGTCGGTAGATCTGTTGCCCAATCACTTACAACGCCTGGTTCTGGGATTCTATCCGGATTCTAGGTCTCTTGTAGCCTTTTAATGCTTTTCTGTTGGTACCTGAATACTTCAACAACTGAAAAGTATTTTCAATTTTTCTCAATTTTGTTCAACGGCTTTTGAAGCCAACACGACTCATCTGAAATAGTAGATATCCAATTATTGACCATTTTTACAACAGAGGTTGAAAGAGAGAGAACTTAAACTCATTATGTACATCAATTTCTTTTAAGCCAAAATTCCTTATTTTCCTTTACAATATCTCCCGTGAATTTGAGTTGTGGCAATAATTCCACTATATTATTGAACAAATTCTCAGCAAACGTATTGATGAAGAAGATTTGTCCCTTATGTAAATTGGGAAATTTTTGCAACACTTCTTGGATATCGGTTGGAATCTTTTCATATTTAACATTATATAACTCATTATCATTCTCATTATTAATTACAATCTTTTGTTCCAATTTAGCAACTTCTTCGAATTCTCTGCCTAAAACACTGGCCCATTGCGCTGATACTCTCAATGGTCTAGTAACGTTGGAGATATCGGCACACTTGATCAATAAGGAGGAAATCAACTTGACTCTATTGATAAGTTTCGAAGAATTATTTGAAAAATGGTTCAATTTGTCAATATACTCAAAATGTTCAGCCATATCAGTTGCTAATATACTGGTGATTATCAATTCTCTAATTGTTAGTTTGGTGGTTGAGTCTGTTATTAAGTTTAATAAATTAGGCCAATTTATAATCAAGATTTTGTTGATGAAAATCGATGAATGAAACAGTTCTAATACTGATCTTTCGTTATATAATCTGGATGTGGGAGTAGAATACTTGATCATGAAGGCATTAGTTACTCCTGGATGCCCTACGTCATGTCCTAAAGCTGCTAATAATAAAGCCAACGTTTGATACAAATTCAAATTGGTTTCGTCTTTAGACTTTGATAATTTCGTCATAGGGAACAATTCTATGGCATTCCCGAATTTTTCGGCATTCAAACAAATCAACTCGTTTGCTTTCGGGTCTGTTTGAAATTGAGTAAAACTTGGTAAGTAGCCCAATCTTATAACATAATGGAAACACGCTTGTAAAACATCCACTGCATGTCTGAAATTGTGGAACGGATTTCCATTTTTGTAAGTATCTCTAACCATAAATATCATTCCTAGCAATTCATTATCAGTTAAATTGATAGCAGGATCGTCGATTTGACATAAACAATACTTGATGATCAAGTAAACACAATAAATAAGATCATCATTAGATAATTCGTGGGCTGGGAATGACCAATGGCCCACTAAATTACATAACTTAGATAAATGACTTGTTGAGTTATCGTGAAGTAACAGTTTGAAGTCGATTTCTTCGATAATCATACTCTTGATTTGTATTAATCTGTTAATAGTAAATTTAGATTTGTTGATAACATAATCTATAGTATAGGACATTGTGCCAATCATTTCATTGATCTCCAAGTTGATTTTTTCATTATGTTGATTGAACTTGTCGTTTATACAATTTGCACCACAACCAGTCCATGTCTCAACTCTAGTTATTCTGTCTTTTATTAGTTTGTTGATTTTTGATATCACATTGTTGAGATTGTCACAAAATTGGTCGTTTTCAAGATCAGTGTCATTGATAACAATCAAATTCAAATGATTAAAGTAATACCTTAACAAAAGATTTTTATTTTCAAAACCTAATTCGTTTAAAGGACCAGAAATTGTTGTTTCACAACATTCATTATCAACATTCTCAGGACGGGTTTCATGTAAAATAACAACCGTAACATGATTAGTATCAAATTCTTGATTCCCCTTTTGAAACAACTTGCTTAATAGCACAGCAAAGTCATCTTCATAGGAAATGGAATCAACATTTTGGATTTTGTCGACGTTTGAAAGACTATGATAATTAACGATAATTTCAGTCATCGGATTTATATGCAATTACAAGATCTGGTATGAGATCAATATGGGAACCAGAGTACGTTCTGTGATGGATGACTGTAAGTATATAGTGTTAATATACTGTAGTTGAGTTTGGAATGGGGTATTTTCCCGCTAAATATATGTTTTGTGTGGTGTTGTTAAAGGCAATCCCTAAATGTATAGACGATGTATCGCAGTGGGTGGACTTGGTAATTTGTGGAGTTTGGGACTATTTCCGGTGTTACAAACTGGCCTTAGATTGTGTATATAGCAGCAAGATGTCCTAGACTCGATTTCGTATGAGCTATAAGGTCCTATGTGATTATTTAGTGCTGGTCTGTTAGCAGATATTCCCCTTCTCCAATGTCTTCAATGCTATCTTCTCATTTTCTTTTACACACCCTTAAAAATTTTCAACGGCTTTTGGTGGAGGCACACATTCCGGTGGGAGCTGGTGGTGACGAATGGCGGTACAATGGCGGTACAATTGGGTCGAGAGCGCTGGGGGCACGGACCTATGCCACCATTCTTTCCGCACCATTCCGCTTCATTAGACCCTCCACTAATTTACTACTATCAAAATTATTATTCCTATCTATTACCTATAAATGCTGAAATAAACCCCCACGATTACTACTAAAATTGACAATCCTAGATTCAATTGCTTAAACCTTGTTTTTCTTGTTTGTTTGCTATAATCATCAAATTTAGAGTCTACATATTCTAAAGTTTCAATTGTCTTTAGCATATCACCACCAATGATCTCTTTACAATCGTTCAATAATGTTTTGGTTTTGGATAGTCTAGACTCTAAGCTATCCAAAGTTAATAACAAATCGTTTAATTTGTTTACTGTGATTTTCATTTCTGGTTTATATTTGGCAGCCACCAAGTTTGAATCTTTTATCAATAGTTCGTTTAGCTTAGTGACTGACAACTTGTATGCTTTTAGTTTGTTAATTAAATGGTCGATGTCCTTCAAGGTACTGACTTCTTTATTCAAATACATGTTACCATTATTCACATTTTCATTGACTGTTTTCAATGTTTTTAGTATGGGTGTCAATGTTTGATATTCGTCACTATTCTCATAAAAATCCTTCAAAATCGTATCGATATTTAGCAAGTAATTGGTCAATTCCGAATCTGTCTCGATGTACTCATCTATAGGTACATAATGAATGCCTTTTAACTCTTTATCTTGAACATTTGCATTATCATTGATTGCGTAGAACTGATCTACTAATGTTTTCTTATCTAGATCTATATAACTTTTATCGTGTTCATTTCCAAACGATTTGAAATGTTCTTCTGGTTTTCCTGGACTAAAGTTGGCTGCTGATAAGCTTAGGTACGATGAGTTTTTCTTATAATTCTTCCTTTGTGGGACTTTAGGTGACACTGATGTACTTGATGATGATCTTTCGTGTGCTGGACGCTTCAACATTAAATTCGTCAAATTTCCACTGGACAATGCTTTATAATTAGGTGTCAGTGAGCTGCTATCTGATATAGAAGATATGACACTCCCCGTTGATCCTTTCTTAAGATCTTTAATAGGTGATTCCAAATTGGGTATATCTCTTTTTAGACTATAAATATCCTTGTCATGGACCGCTACTTTTGGAGTTTTGCTCATGATGTCGAGAAGTGACGACCCTGCACTATCATTACTTGACTTCCGCCGTTTCGGCGTTTCCATCACTGTCGAACTATTCATGGCTGTTCTATATATCGTGTAGTTTCCGCAGTGTTTTCTCGCGGTGCGATTGCAGCCAATTTCGAGATGTGTTTAATATGTATTGTGTTACTAATTGTTGTCTATTTAGCGGCCAGGGAACGAACACCGGCACCAGAAGTAATTAAATCCAAAGCTTCTTGCGAAAGTTCGATCTGGGGCAATGGTTTGCCCTCACCAGTTGGTTTAGGCAAGAATCCAATGGAGACCAAGTAGCTGATATAGGTCCCCATCAATTCTTTCTCGACCCCTCTAGGGGTCTTGTTGTTGGTTTTGTACAATGATAATGATTTGGAAGTGTTGGAGTCGTCCAATTCAGGGGCTTTGGTGTTTTGAGGCAAATCGTCTAATACAAAATGTAATAATGGGAATAATGCCGATTCTTTAGATCTGTTGACAACAAAGTTTTCCAAGTCCGTCTTCCAGATTGGATAATCCTGTTGCTTTAAGTCATATCCATATTCATTCAATTCGCCCAAGAATTCGTTGAAGGTAATTCTTGGGTGGGCGGTAACTTGTGATACTGTAAGCTTATCTGATTCACTTGGGAACAAAGAGGTGGCGGACACAATCTTTGCAATGTGGTCCACTGGTACCATATTAACATTGTTACCGATTTGAGGGTAAACTCCCAATTCACAACACCCTTTCAACATTCTTAACAAGAAATCATCAGTGTTACTAGCACCCGTTTTACTGTATCCAGTAACGTAACCAGCTCTGATGATGGATCCTCTTAATCCTCGGTTACCTGCTTCTTTGATGACATACTCGGCGGCCCATTTACTTTGGCCATACCCATTTCCTAACCCGGTGCTTGATCCTTGTAAGTCGTCATCTTCTGAGACTCCCAATTTTCCTTCACTGATCAACTTATCTGACAATCTGATGAAGTATTCGGTGTCAAGAGTGGACGTGGAGGAAACAAACGAGTAGTATTTTGGTTTTCCAACCCCACATAAGTTCATTAAATTGATTGAACTTATAACATTGGCTTCTCTCAACTGAGAGTATGGGTAAACCCAATGGACGAATGCACCATTATGTATTATAACATCGATTGTATCACCTAATTCATTCCATTCCCCGTCAGATAACCCAAGCTGTGGTTCCGCCAAGTTGGCAGTTATGACTTCGATTTTAGCGGCCCATTCTTCGTTCCAAATGCCGTATGTTTTACCTGCTTTACGGATTCTTTCCAAACCAGACACTTTATCTTTGGCTCTAACATGAGCATAGACTTTAACGGATAAGTTTTCGTTTTCAAATAAGTCTTTCAAGATAAAAGAACCAAGGAAACCGGTGACACCTGTGACAAATACGTTCAACTCTTTAGAGATATCCAACTTTTCCAAGGTACCGTACTTAGGTAATAACAAGGTTTTGGTCAACTCTTTGGCATCTTCACCATATGATAATTCCTCGTTATCGTTGGAATCCTTGGACTCAGAAGAGCCATCTGCCAATTCGAAATCGTCTCCCTTGACAAACTTATGAACTTGTTTGGCAAATAATTCGATTGTTGGATTACTGAAGATGATACCTAAAGGAATATCGACATTGACTTTCTTTCTAAGCTCGAAAATCATTCTTGTAGCTAAGATAGAATGACCTCCTAAGTCAAAGAATGAATCAGACTTGGAAATAGTAGCTGGTCTGTTTGGTAAGACGTCAATCCACAAGTCACGAACAAGTGATTCGGTTTCATTAAAGGATTCCGCTTCTTCGTCGTTATTACCCTTGGAGAGTCTGGCTACAGCAGCCAATTTGGCGGTATCTGGGAATGGTAATTTTGGTTTGTCGACTTTACCGTTAGGGTTCAAAGGAAATTTACTTAAAGGAACAATCAACGTTGGGATGGCATAACTTGCTAATCTTTTCTTCAAGTATCCTTTAATATCCTTGATCAATTCCCTGTATTGAACCAATCCTTTGACAATTGGGTCTTCAACGATCTCTTCATCATCGATATTGGACTTGAAGGCATCAAGTTCTTCGCCTTCTTTTGGAACAATGTAAGAAACCAAAGTTGGTTCTTCGTCTTTATCTCTTCTGACTAAAGTCACATTTTCTCTAACCAAAGGATGCTGGGATAAATGAGTGTCGATTTCTCCCAATTCGATTCTAAAACCTCTAATCTTGACTTGGTCATCGGCTCTACCACAACATTCGACATTACCATCTGGTAAGTAACGGCCCAAATCACCGGTTCTATATAATCTATCTCTTGGACCTTTCCAACCTTGACTTCTCCATTCTTCACCTTTGCTGTTTTCTTCGTCTTGCTTAGACCATTTAGAAGAATCGACATACCAGTTGGTGACGAATTTTTGAGTGTTCAAGTCTGGTAAGCCTCTGTATCCTTCTGATAACCCAGCAGCTCTGACATAAATTTCTCCGATTTCTCCTACACCACAGGTTTGACTTCTATCGTGTCTATTGACAATTAACAATTGAACATTATACATACCAGTACCAGCAGGCATAATGTCCTTCATTGCTTTCAATGAACTGTCAGTACGAGCGCTCTTGATTTCGTAGTAGGAGACAGCTCTTTGAGTCTCAGTGGTACCATACATATTAACTATGAAGACATTTTCAGCTAAGGTTTGAAGTCTTAAACAATCTCTTTTAGTTAAGATATCACCCACAAAGAAAGCATGATGCAATTTTGGGAATGGCGTAGAAGCTTGTGCACTTAATAATTGCCCCATAGCAGGAGTCAAATGTGTAACTGTAGCACCATATTCAGCCATCCATTCAGCTAACTTACCAGGAGTACCAATGTCGTCAGCTGTTGGAATCAATAATTGCGCTCCCAAGAACAATGGAGTGAACATATCCCTCTGGATGGGATCATGGGCAATTCCTGATAACATGGTGAATTTATCATTTTCGCTCAAGTTGAATCTCTTTGCCATCCATGGGAAGTAGTAGGCCAACGAATAATGACGACCCAAGACCCCTTTTGGAATACCTTCGGACCCCGAAGTGAATGATAAGGTAGGGTTGGAGTCTGGACCTACAATCACACCAGTTGGTTGGTCAGCGAACTCGGCATACTTGGTCAAACAGTCGGTGGACTCGTTATCAATGATACCACCAGACAAGGACGCATCGTCGTTGATCTTTAATTGAGGAATTGTGGTGACGACATCCAACTCGTCTTTTATATAGTCGACTACCAATGAGTCTAACACCCCGGCTTTCTCTAACCCAATCAAACCTCTTGGTTTGGCGACCGAAAGATAGATGTTTTGTCTGGCAGGAGGATACGCAGGATCGATAACTGAAAAGGTGGCACCAGCTTTCAAGACACCCATGACGGCAATCATCAAATCAACACCTCTATACGCATAAATCATGACAATATCACCTTTTTTGATACCCGTCTTGACTAAATAGTTTCCGACAATATTGGAGGCCTGGTTGATCTGTTTGTACGTGAAAGTTCTTGTTCTGGAGTTCTTATCCATGAACGATTTGGTTTCAACTACACATGTTCTGTCTGGATGAGACAAAGCATTCTTCATGAATATATCTTGGATAGCTCCTCTGTAGCCAGACCAGTCTAAGTCGGTAGTTGGATCTGGTAAAACGTCTCTTTGGGCAGGAGTTATTAAGTTCACTTTAGCGATCTCGATATCTGGGTCTTCTCTGATGATGTTTAAGTACTGGGTGAATTGTTCACCAAAGATTTTAATTCTTTCGTGGTTGAACAATAAACCGTTATAACATATTTTCAATTTGTCTGTGGACATGAAGATAGTCAAGTCACGAGTAGAACCTCTAACAGTAGCCACGAATTTATTCTTTTCTGACAAATGTTCAAAAGATAAGCCCTTATAGGAGGAATTCAACAGGTTTTCAGACTTGTCTTGAGAAGAATTGTCTTCGATAGGAGCTCTGAACAAGGTTGAAAACTCATCGATCCCTTTCTTGGTCTTGATAAGTTCAGCAACTTCATCTAAGGAATTATAGCTAGAACACTTGACTTTATTAGTGTCATATTCTTCCACAACCTTTGCGTACAATTGCAGGAAAGTGGTTGAAGCAGTCAAATCCACTCTGATAAGAAACTCTTTAAGATCCTCTTCGGCGTCAGTGGCAATAACAATGTCTTCATCTCCAGTTAGTCTATAGATCAAAGCAATATAACTAGTCAACCCTTTCAAAAAATCCCCGGAGTCTAACGCAACCTCATGTTGACTCTCAATGATTTTATTGTTGGCAGGTCTCAAGTAGTCAAATGGGAATATAGAAAAACTAGGGCTATTCAAATACTCTACCCAATATTCGTTAGACATCTTAACTATGGTTTTGTGAAAATTCTCGCGATTACGTTTCTCCAGAAAATATCACCAAAGTACAATGAGTCACACAAAGACGAATCTTCAGAGTTCAGGGCATATAAGGAGGACTAGAGGTGTGGAAGAAGGGTCATAATGGAGCAGGAGGGAGTAGATTGTAGCAGAGTCCCCAGTAGTATATATTAGTTCGTGAATAAGAATTGTAAGTCTTGAGGGGTCAATCTATTGATGGCCGCCTCGTCTTTGTTGATGGTAGCATGAATCATGTTGGCTTTTTTGTCCTGCAACTCGATGATTTTCAGTTCTATACTATCCTTGATGCAGAATCTTGTGATACGAATGGGACGTTTTTGCCCGATTCTATGAACTCTGTCCATAGATTGCCATTCCACACTAGGATTCCACCAAGGATCCATCAAAAACACCTGGGAGGCTTCACAAAGGTTTAACGCTACACCTCCGGCCTTTAATGATACTAAAAAGACCTCCACCTGGGTATTTTCCATGAAATATTTGATGGTGTTGTCTCTTTGTTGCGGTGACATTGATCCCTGTAATTTCACGGTAAGAAATCCTGCCCTTTTTAATCTCCATTCTATCAAATCCAACATAGATGTGAACTGTGAAAATACAATTGACTTCAATGTGTGTTTGTCGGAACGAAGCTTGTACAATTCTTCTACCAACGCTTCGATCTTGGTGGATGACTTCCATTCATTGCCATGAGTTCCTAATTGGATTCTGTTGACAATCGACGCCTTGTTGAACTCTAGTTCGTCCACTTCTAAAGCGGGCTGTTGCAAATCGATTGACAAACCTATATGGCAAACAGGACATTGCAAGGATTTTTCGTCTCCCATATAAGAATCACAGTATTCTTGAATACACATCCTACAGAACTTGTGATGGCACTTGGATTCGATAGGATCTTCCGATTCGTCGTCACAAATCTGACAGATGATTACTCCATCGATATTATTGGATAATGTACCTTTTTTCAATACCAAGTCTGGATGATCAGCCAACTGTCTCATTCTGGTAATCAACGTGAAAATGTTGGCATAATTGTTTAAAACAACACCTTCTGCCACATAATCATTGAATTTTCTTTTGGAGTCACTATACAATGATATGTATAGGTCTTTTTCTTCTTTGTTGAACTTATCATGTCTGATTTCAACTATTCTTGGTGGTAAACCCAAATCGTCGGCTCTTTCAAGTTTGGTTCTTCTTAACATGATGTTTTTTAACAATACCTGAATCTGTTGAAAACTTTGTAAACCATCACCTTCGATACCAAACTTTTGGATGTTCTTCAACATGAAATGATTAAAGAAATTGGTATGAAGCATGGGAGTATGGCCACATAAATCACAGTGTCTCCAATCACTAAATAACCACTCACTACTATGACAATCACATTTTGTACAAAAGTATTCATGGAATGGTTTCAACTTCATAAACCTGATCAAGGAATACATTTCCCCAATTCTATTCTGTAATGGAGTACCTGTTAAACACCAACGTTTTTGAGTTCTTAAGTTATTGGCCGCCTTGGCTGTACCACTGGTTCTATCTTTGATATTATGGGCTTCATCCAAAATGACTCTATAAAAATTGATTGCATGGAGAGGTGATTTCTCTTTGACTAGCCCGCTTTTCCTTTTAAATCCATAGTTCTCTTTACGATAAACTGATTCTAATACTGAATATGACGTTAAAATAACATCATATTCCGACAATTCTTCGATATTTGCAGATCTATTGGCACCATGGAAAAGCAACGTCTTCAAAGCATTGTTAGTATGAGCTTCTATTTCATTCTTCCATTGCATTAACGCAACTGTAGGGCCTACAACAAGGTTTGGTTTTTTGCTTTTGTCATTCATAAATAGAGCAATAGTCTGGATAGTTTTACCCATCCCCATTTCATCCGCCAAAATACCACCGCCAAATTCTCCATCCTCCTGCTTCATTAACCAATTCAACCCTTCTAATTGGAAAGGTAACAACTTGATAGACAAACCAGAAGGTTGCGGTGCACGTTCGGGGTTAATCAACGGCAAACTTTCTAGGTAAGGGAAAACATCTTTCAAGTACGGATGGTTGTCATATAACTTATTGGTGACACGTGTGAAGTATGGGACCTTGATCTTTGGTTCTTTCTTCTTCTTTGCTCTTGGTTTCTTTGTTGCTTTGGCCTTTTTCTTTGTTTCTGGAGGCGGTGAGAGTTCATTCAAAGGTAAATCGTCATCGGATAATTCTATAGCATCGTTCATGGAGTTCCCGTTTCTCTCTACAAACGAGGAGCTAATAATTTCAAGGTCGTCGTCGTCTTCTTCTTCTTGGGCGATATCTGCATCAAGAGTGTACTCTTCGTCTTTTTCATCGTCATCATCAGTTTCCACCACGGTCTTCCTGGGTCTTTTTGACGCGTTGGAACGTGTCCTGCGCTTCTTAGTACCATTTGTAGCAGCCTGGGTAGCCTCAGCTTCATCGCCTCCTTCAAGATCATCTTCTTCTTGATAGGACTTGTCTAATTTGGCTCTTTTGCTCCTCCTTCTCTTGTTGGAAGCGAACGTTTCGTCCCCAAGAACAAACCCTCCTCCTAAATCTTCATCTATTTCTTGACTCGAGGGCATTATCTCTGTTTCACTGATTTTCTTACCTCGTCTTGAGCTCTTTACGCTTTTACTGATAAGGTTGACTAATTGAAAAATTTCGCAGTCAGTTAAAGATAGAGCTTTTTGAAATACTAGCAATGTCAGAATTATACAACTGCTGGAAATAAACATTATAGAAGATGAAATAGCACCTGAAATGGAACAAAAATGCAATGTCATAAGGAATGTGAGAGTATCAGTATAATATATTTAAAGTAATGTGTATGTATGCCTATATACTCAACTTAATGTACAATAACTATTCATTGATCAGATTTGGTTTGATTTGATTAAACTGTTTAAGTGGAACCAGAAGCAGTGATTCTTTCGGTTCTTTCAGCATCATATTCGAAATCATAGTATGATTTATCGTAACTATGGACTCTGATAAAACCATCTTCTCCCCCACTTGCATAACCAGACCCATCTGGATGGACAGCAATGGTATTCAAAGGACCGAAATGACCTTTAACTCTACCGATTTCATCAACAAATATCTTATGATAGAATCTGGCTTCGAATTTACCTTGATTTTCAGCGGTAGTTGTAACATTTCTTGCTTCTTGACCACCACCCAAGATAACAAAGTTCTTGACTGGTGTTATAGCAGCGGTATTCATAGGGGCATCTGCCTTAAAAACTTTCATAACTTCAAGAGTTTCAACGTCAACTAAAGCAGCACATCTATCTTTGGATGAAGTGATGAAATAAGATCTATCTTCTGGGGCAAATTGTATATCAGTAACGGTGACAACTTTTTCTTCGTTGTGAATACCATGTGCTTTAACGGTGTCAATGAATTCTCCGGTTTCACCGTCATACTTTGACACAAACCCATCATCATGACCACCTATAATATATTTACCATTTTGAGGCCATCCTGCAACCATGATTTTGGTGGCATCTTCTCTGGTATTGATGACCAATGAAGGCTCGGAAGATTGGTTGGTCAAATCGCCATCATAATTTATATCGAATACTATTATAGAACCTGGTTGTCCCATAACTTTATCAGTAACAGCTAATAATTTTTTATTATCTGGTGAAAATGCAACTCTTCTGACAGGGGATCTCATTTGATAAGTGAAAACACATTCTCCAGTTTCTACTTTCCATAATTTAATTGCCAAATCAGCACTACCTGTAGCACATAATATAGAATCTGAATCAACATCAATTGACCAAATGGTACCTATATGTCCTTCTAAAGTTCCTAATCTTTCACCGTTTGAAGAGTACCAAATCGATGCTGCGTTATCCTTGGCGACTGAGAAGATCAAATCTCCTTCTCTATTGTATTTAACTTGTGTAAGGGAACGTTCATGTCCCATTAACTTAATTGGTCTCATACTTAATAGTGATTCTACGATGCTGAAAATTTTTTGAGACTTGAAAAATTTTAGGTGGGTGTGGCACGACTTTTTGCAACTAGAAGATACAGAGTAATGGTGGATACAAATAAAACGTGTATAGGTTTTGGGAATTAAACTGGTTCATAATATTATAGTACTAGTAACAGAGACGGTACGAAAAAACTGGGAAGCTCCGGTTAGAAATGCAAATTCTGGCACGAACTCACAGCCAGATACTTCTAGCATACATTTTCAATTTTGGTAGCTAAACCATCGTGATCTCCGTATTCCAACTTCAATTTTCTGTTGAACAATTCAAACAACCATTCCATACAATTCTTGGTTGTGGCAGGATCGTATCTTCCTTTACTCATTTCATCTCTGACAAAAGCATGTTGAGCATCATTGATTTCAATAAAAGTCATCTCGACGTTATTCTTTCTTAATTCACTTCTGATTAAATCTCTTCCTTCTAATGGGACATGGTTATCTTTACATCCAAAGATCATGATGATTTCTCCCTTGATTTCCCCACATCTTCTTAAGGAATCATCATTTTGACCTTCGGCCAACGCATGATTATGGATGTCAGTAGCAAAGAAACACACCGCAGCACTCACTCTTGGGTCCAACGCTGCTCTGAACGCCAAATGGCCCCCGAGACACATTCCAGTAGCACCAATCTTACCATTACAAGTAGGTAATGACTTCAAGTAATCAACGGCCAACGAATTGTCTTCATCATAAGACTTTAAGGGTTTCTTGATTTTATAGGCATTTCCTTTGTCAGTGCCTTCGACGTCGTAAGCTAAAGCTTCGTGGCTTTCGTAATTGTGATAGATAGAAGGACAAACAACGATAAAGCCTTGACCAGCAATATCTTTTGCAAACCTGGAGACGGGGCCCGTCACCTGGTAAATTTCACTATAGACAACAACTCCGGGAAATTTGACTTTAGGATAATTCAAGATCTTAGGGTGATACACAAACAATCTCATGGTAGTACCATAAGAAGTGGTGACATCGTGATAGCTTTCTTCAATCAACATAGCTCAAGTGGTTAATATATTAATGCGACAATAATTAGTAGCAGCACAACTTTGGTATTGAACATTTGAAGCAGAAAGGCAAACAGAGTCAAAGAATTGAACGACAATACGTATATTGATTATTTTTTTGCGGCTTCGGCTGCTTTTCTAGCATCGGCTATTTGTTAGTACATTTCTCGTAGTCGTATTAATCTTTCACTATTACATACCTGCTAATTGCTTTTGTCTCAAGATTTCGGCATCAGATTCCATTCTTTTCTTAGGGTCTCCTCCTTTCTTCTGCGCTTTTGCAGCCTCCTGCTGCTTTTTCATGTTCTTAGCACGGGCTAAATCTCTTTGGTTTCCTCTGGCCATTAGTGGGAAAGTAGTTAGTTATTGGATCCTCGAATTTTTGGGTACTGGACACGTAAGTTGTCTAAGAAAATACGACTTATACGGCTACGATTAATACCTGAATATTGTATATAAATAACTATTTTTCTTCTAACTCATACACTAAGTTCCCGTTAACTTTTGGATCGTAAGGGGTTAGTAAATATTTAGAGAATTTCTTTAAATTTTCAACACCTCTAATTTCTGAGCCTAACAATGGCATTTTGACTAAATGATAATCCTCATATAATTCATTCATTTGATCCAAGTATTTCTTTTGCATTTTCCATCTGGAAGCACATCTCTTACAACTTTCGTCGTTGTCTGCAAATAATAGTTGATTGACCACAATAGAATTGACATCCATGTTATAACTCATTAATTCTTGAATCATTCTTTCGGTTTCGTATAATGATAAGAACTCGGAAATACAAACACAGACAAATGTAGTCAAGTCGGGATTAGTAAATTGTTCGTTGACTTCGGTGACATTGACTTGTATTTCATTCAATTTTTCGAAAATATCTTGCTTTTGTTGGCCTCCTCCACCTAACATAGACATCATTGGTCCTAATTTCCCACTTAAATCTTTAAATTTACTTAATAACTTACTTAAAGTGGCAGGCAATTGCAAAAATCTCAAAGTATGACCGGTTGGTGCTGTATCAAAAATAATAGTCTTATAACTGATTTTGTTAGAATCTGAAGGTTCATTTGGATCAACTTTTTGGTTTTTGATATGTTTTAAAACTTCCATAAATGATAAGGCCTCGTCAATACCTGGAATAGATCCTGTCATGTCGTTCATCATACTTTTCAAAGGATCATTTGGATCATTATTGAACTGACTAGCTTGTTGTTGTAAATCTGACATTGCTGCTTCTGGGTCGATTTCCATACATGATAAGTTACTTAACCCTTCAACGGGTCTTGCATCTTTCCCAAACTTCTGACAAAAGGCGTCTGATAAATTATGGGCCGGATCAGTTGAAATCAATAAAAATTGATCGTTTGGGTAATTCAAAGCTAATTGCACTGCAATCGAAGAAGATGTGGTGGTTTTACCAACTCCTCCTTTTCCTCCTACGAATATCCATTTTAATGTGTCCTGTTGGACAACAGACTCTAAAGTTGGTTCTAATTCAAAATCCATAGTTTGTCTAATGATATTCTTGTAACTTTTGTTCACTTGTTCGCATTCTAGAAAATTCTCATTGTGTATGGGTGTACGGGAGTTCTGCCACAAGTTCAAATTCAGTAGTCTGTAGATACTAGTCAACGTATCACTTCCTGTTGTTCATATCCTCATTACTCTCTTCAATTCGTCATAAAGTGCAATATTATTTACGTGAATAAAACAGAACCACGCAGTCGTGTGCGGCTTTTTTTTTGACAGCTAAAAAAGAATAATTAACAGATCTTCACTTTTATGACAGGAAGAGATATATAACAAAATTAAGAATCAGTGCTTTGTATAGTTGTGGGTTTGTCGGTATAATCTGTTGTTGTTAACTGAAGTTATTGATTTGCAGTCATGAAGTTTGCTAAAGAATTAGAGAAGTCATTATCGAGTGATGAGATACCTGAAGACTGGGTAGAGGCAGCTATACAATATAAAGCTTTGAAGAAATGCATAGGGAAAGTGGTCAAAGAACTCAACTATGTCGGTTTAGAACGAGAAACGTTGAAATTACTATTGGAAAACGTTGAAATTAATGAGAAAGATACGACAGCTTCAAACCCTGTGGTTGCTAAATATGTTTTGAAAAAATCTAAACATCATCATGAAATCATTCCTAATTTGAGAATTGTTATTGATTATAATGAGGAGTTGACCGATGACTATATCAGCAGTAGTATCGAAGTATTGAAAAGAAAATTGGAATTCATTGTTAATGGAACTACCAGTGATAGTGATTTCTTTGATGAAGAATATCCTTCTATTGACAATACCCTCTCGAATATTGATGATGATAATGCTACAATAACATCCGATACCAGTCACCATTCAGCTGATAGCAAGAAAACAGAAAGTTCTCATAAAAGCACTCAGGATTTAGAGTTATCTCCAAAAACAACTATTGATAGGGTTCCAGGCTATGATAAAAAGTACCAAATAACAATCAAATTGAAGTCTGATGCCAAATTCTTCCATATGTTAAATGAAGAATTAGAAGGACTCGACAATTTAAGAACAAAAGAAGAAGAAAAGTTGATCTCAGATATTCAAATAGTCAGAAACTCCATTGATCAAATATCTTCAAAAGAGTCTATTAAAAAAAACGATATATACAAATGGAGAGAACTTTTCAGAATGTATATTGATAGTGAAATATACTTTAGAACTAACAATACTGATGTTTCGAGCTATCAGAACAATAGCGAGAAGGTGGAAAAGAGACTAGACGAATTTAAGAGAAATGTTGAACAAACCAAGATCTTGACGACTTTTAAGAACAAAAAATCATTAAATGCATTTAATCAATTTCTTATTATCAATGAAAACTTGTTAAAAGCTTTAAAATTCCAGACTATAAACTCCAAAGCGTTGACTAAAATCCTAAAAAAATTCGATAAGAGGACGTCATTGGGTGTGAAAATGCAAGTTCCAAACTTAATAGCTCCAGACCATATTTTCATCAATGGTTCTTCCCTTGCAAAAACCATTTGTTCTGTAATTCAAACAAGTGTGTTGCCTATAATCCCCCAACTAGATGATTATCTTTGCCCAATCTGCGCTGATATAGCCTATAAACCCATTAGATTGAGTTGTGATCATATTTTCTGTGTCAGATGTATGGTCAAACACATGCAATCAGGCCATGACGAATGTCCTTTGTGCAAGAAGCCGAAAGCCGTCGAAGAAGCCGATTCACTGAATATTGATGTTGATTTGGCACTAAAAATGGTCAAATTCTTCCCTAAAGAGTCCAAAGCCAAACTAAAAGACAGACAAAAAGAACGGTATGAGGAATTCAACTCTGGAAAGTGTATAATTCAGTAAAATCTTCAATTGTTTCTCAATTCTTCAAAATTCTTCAAAACTTATAGATTTCAATATATTTAATGTGTAATGTAATCAGTGCGAATTTCTCAATGATGATAGACAAGTCTAACAAATATGATAGACAATTGAGATTGTGGGCCTCTTCAGGACAGATGAGCTTGGAAGAAAGTCATATATGTGTTATAAATGCTACTACTACCGCATCTGAGGTTTTGAAGAATTTAATTCTACCAGGAATTGGAAATTTCACTATAATTGATGATAGTGTAGTACAAGAAGATGATTTGGTGGGAAACTTTTTTTTGTCTCCCGATGATATTGGCAAGTTCAAAGCGGACGTCATGTGTCAGAATTTAATGGAGCTTAATGAAGATTCCAAAGGGAATTCAATTACTGAGCAATTGGCTGCACTTGATGACTCGATATGGGAGAGTTTCAATATTGTGGTGGTTAGTGATTATGTGCCTCTTGCATTTTTGAACCTGTTAAAACAGTTGTTATTTTCCAGGGGAATACCTTTGTTGGTGGTCAATGTGGTTGGTTTTTATGGCTCTTTAAATTTGATGGTGAATGAAGTTACTGTGATTGAAACTCACGCCTCGAATCTATCTGACCTAAGAATCGATAGACCATGGCCCCAGTTGCTCGAATATGCAAATAGTATCGACCTAGATGCCTTGGATGATACTGACCATGCACATATACCATATGTGATAATTTTGATCAAAGCTTTACAGCTCTGGAAACAATTTCATGATGATAAACCCCCTTCGAATTATTCTCAGAAGAAAGAGTTCAAAAAACTTATAGAAAGTCTATCCAGAAACATCTCATTTGAAACAAACTTCATAGAAGCCGTGAGTTCTGCTCATACAGCACTTCAAACCTCGGATATTCCCACTTCTATACTAGATTTGTTTGCTCATGATAAGATTTCTGACAACAGTTTAAATTCAAGTACTCCGTTTTTCTGGATCCTAGTCAAAGCATTAAAGAACTTTGTGTTCAGGAATAACATGCTACCGCTACAAGGCTCCTTGCCAGATATGGCGTCAGATACTACCAACTATATTACCATACAAAACATGTATAGGGAAAAAGCATTAAAAGATAAAGCTTCACTTATAGAGGAGACCAAAAATATCATGAAACTGGTGGGAAAATCAACTGAATTATCTGAGCTAGAATTGGATCTTATTACGATTTTTTGTAAAAATTGTCATACTTTACATGTCGCCAATGGATCTACTAATATTTCCACTGACATGCTTCTTAATCAAATGGTCACTAATTCGAGTAATAGCTACGATGATGAAAATTACAACCATTTAGCCATTTACTACGGGCTTTTGTCTTTTAATAGTTATATCCAGTCATACGGAGCAAAACCTAATCAGTCAAACTTCGACACCCTCATAAAAGTCTTCAGTGAAACGTTTGGCTGCCAACCTGATCTCCCACTATCAGCGTTAAAGACTTTTAAAGAAATTGTATCACACAATTCCACCAATTACCATAACACAAGCAGTTTCATGGGAGGTGTGGTTTCACAGGAAGTGTTGAAATTGACTACTTCCCAGTATATTCCATTGGATAACTTGTTTATTTTCGACGGAGTCCGTTCACATAGTCAGAGGTATAAGATATAGATATTATATTTACGGTTAATGTACATAATGAATTATAGGTCGTCAAAGGAACCTTGAACATTGGATGAGTTCTTCAGTTTTTTGTTCTGCTTGACGATTTCTTTCCAATCAACTTCTGCTTCGTCTGAGCTTGATTCTTCCATTATTTGTTTCTCTATGGCCTCTCTTTTTCTCTTCATCTTCTCCCTTCTCTCTTGTTTGCCTTCTTTTTTGTCCATTTTCTGTGACCATGATTCGTTTTTAGCCTTAAGCTCTTTCCTTTTATTTGAGTCTTGAATTCTCTTCAATTTATCTGATTCTATGTTATCAACTCTATTCTTTTCTTTCTCTTCGTCGGCATATGCAAATTTATCCATATCAATGACGTCTCCAAGCCAACCGTCTTCTGGCATTATCTCATTGGCTATGAATCTTGTTTCGGGCATTTTTGGTAATCTTAAGAGCCCATACATTTTGGCTGTTCCTATGTAATCCAACAATCCCATCCTGAAAATTGATGAAGCGATATGTTTGGTATAGTATTTGACAAAACCAACATATGCTTTGATACCGAGTTCATGACGGCCTCTGTCTTCCAACATGAATTCACGAAGCTTTTGTTGGAACTCTTCGTGATTTGAAGGGTGAACAGTCTTTGTTTCTTCAATAATTACATTCTTCACTCTCATAAACTCAATATACTCCAATTCCATAGTGTTTTCCGATAGAAATGTGATAGCATGGCCCACTTTGTTGGCTCTACCTGTTCTTCCACATCTGTGTAAGAACATATCAGGGTCTGTAGGAGGGTCCAACTGAACCACTAAATCGACATCGGGGATATCAATTCCTCTAGCTGCTACGTCGGTTGTCATCAATACCTGTTTGAACTCAGAGGTGTCTGCCTCGGAGAAGTTTCCTAACGTCTTCAATCTTGATTTTGTTGTCAATTGACCATGCAATGAATGAAATTTGGTGTTGAAGTCGGAAGGAAGTAAGTGTTTCAATATTAAATAGAAGAACTTGACTGAAGTACAAGTTGGAAAGTATACGATAGCTTTTTTGAACTTATAGTCTTCTAACAATTTCAATAGCGTTGTTAGTTTCTTAGATGCTTCAACCATCATGTAACTCATATTTAAAGTCTTGGGGGCATTATTTTCTGTGGTTTTTCCCTTGACTGTCACTCTGACGGGGTTTGTGATACCTGTTTTGAAAATGGTATTACCAGCAGACGATAAAGTAGCCGAAAACAACCCGGTCCTTCTTTGCTTTGGTAATCGTTGTAAAATATTGATAACATCCTTGCCAAATGAGATATCAAGTAACTTGTCAGCTTCATCCAACACCACTACTTCGACGGAGTTGGTTCTAACATTTGTGGAAGACATAAAGTCCAAGAATCTTCCTGGTGTGGCAATCAAAATTTGGGCCTGGTTCTGTCTAAACGCTTGCAAATCTTCCCTTACAGATCCTAGGGAACCAACTAACAACTGGGTTCTTATTGACGCTTTGTCCTCGGGTAAATATTCGATCAATGTATCAAAAACTGATTGAATCTGCTTCGCCAATTCTCTAGTTGGGCATAAAACCACTGCAAACATATGGCCTTTCTTCAACGTTTCTTTGTCTTCGTGAAGGAACTTGGACAATTTATTTAATATTGGAATTGCAAACGCCAAAGTCTTACCTGAACCGGTAACAGACTCCACTATAACATCTTTGGATCCACATAAAAGTGGAATGGTTGATGCTTGTACTGGGGTCATCGTAGGAAATCCCAACGATTTGATGGCTTCTTTCAACCACGGGCATAGCTCGTAGTTCAAGTTCTCCCAGTCTAAGGACTTCTTGATCGTAGACATCCTCTGATTCCTTTTTTCAATCCCTAAGTGCTTGGTATTCTCTACTTTTGTGGTGATAAAGTTATCAGATGAGATGAGATTTTCGCGATGAGAGAAATCTTAAGATGATGAAGAGAGTGTTTCGTACATTTTGGAACGCCGAAAAGCAAATATTACCGCTGGAGTATGAGAACTGGAGCAAGCAGCAGCTAATTGACAAGATAAAAGAGTTGGAAACTACAAACAACGGGGCTGATTCGCCAGAAACCAAGTCAGAACCACCAGAAGGTCCCAAAAAGAAGAAGAAGAACTTTGACTTTTCACAGCATCCAACTAGGTTTATCGCTTTACGATTCGCCTACATGGGATGGAATTATAATGGTTTGGCATTCCAAATTGAACCAACGCCTTTGCCGACTGTGGAAGAAGAAATTTTAAAGGCTTTGGAGAAGGCCAAATTGATTAAAGATGTTGACCCCAATTGTTGCAAGTTTAGTAGATGTGGAAGAACAGATAAAGGAGTTAGTGCTATGAACCAGGTGATTTCTTTGAATGTTAGATCTTCTTTGTCAATAGAGGACCAAGCAGATAAATCCAATGATGATAAAGAACTTCCATATATCACTATATTGAATTCTATCTTACCACCAGATATCAGAATAACTGCTATTTCACTTAGGCCACCACCTGATTTTGACGCCAGATTCAGTTGTGAATATAGACATTACCGTTATATAATCAACAAGGAAGGTTTAGACCTTGATTTAATGAACAAAGCTGCTGCAAAATACTTGGGAGTTCATGATTTCCGTAATTTTTGTAAGCTTGATGGCTCCAAACAAATTACTAACTATAATAGACAAGTATATCATTCTGAAATCATAGAGTATAATAAGGATTTTTGTATATTTGATTTGAAAGGGTCTGCATTTTTATGGCATCAAGTCCGGTGTATGGTGGCTATCTTACTTACAATTGGTCAAAAGTTAGAAGACATTTCACTAGTTGATGATCTATTGAATGTGGAAAAATACCCAACCAAACCAAATTATGAAATGGCTAATGATATACCTTTGATTCTTTATGATTGCGTGTTCCCTGATATGGAATGGTTATATCCAAGTGATTTCCCTAATCATACTAAAAACTCAAAAGAGTATAGTAGATTGAAAGGATTTGTAATGGATCATCAATTAAAGTCCAATGTTGCTACTATAATGAAACAGATGGTGATCCAAAATGAAGATCAAATGAAACAAGACAAATCTTCAGGATTTGTCAACTTGGGAGATGGTAAGGGTAGAAATTTCAAAACCTATGTTCCTATATTGAAAAGAGACTTTGGAGAATCTTTTGAGGTCGTAAATGAAAGACATCGTGTTAAAAAGATGAACAAGAAGATCAATGATGAATCAAGTTCAATTGCTTAGCCAAGAAGGTTCCCAATATTGTATTTCTCCTGTTATTCCTTGAGAATCAATCCATAAAAATCCATTCATTATCATTTCTTCAATAACGGTTTTACACCGTATTCTATCCCATCCATAATTATCTATTAATAGTCTATGCGTTACGTAACCCCCCATAAATGTACATACCTCATATATTTTCTTCTGGTCGTTACTTATATTATCATCAACAGTTGAAGCTAATGAAAATTTCAACCATTTCTTTTCTTTAATGGTTAAGACTTCGAATCCCTTTCCTAATGAGTCCAAGACTTCCAATGCTTTTGAGATATCTGCTTCATTGATCTTCGATATCAAATTAACGTTATTCTGTAATCGAGGTAGTAACTCTTTAAATGAAATCAATCCCCCATTCAAATCTCTTGTTTCCTGACAAACCTCGACAATTTTGACAGCCAATGAGATGTAAAAACTATCATTATGCTTAGAATCCCTTGAAGACGTATGTAAAAATAATTCCAAAGGATCCAAACCTACCAGCTGACACATCTCTGTAAATTTAAGTCTAAATTCATCATTACTCTTTATCTCCAGTCCATGATCATCAGCAAAATTTATCAATGCAGATTGAAACACCGATAATTGTGTAGAAAGCTGGTCTGAATGCTTATCGTATAGAAGTTTACCTAATTTAGAGTAAGCATCCCTATCATCATTTGAATTCATATTGATCGAATAGTGAGAATCGCAGAATTTATAATAAAGTTCTGAATACAAAACCAATTCCACAAAACCAATTACACAAAATGAATTGTCCAAAAACAAATTTGTATTTTTTTATTCAACACATAAACATAATTACTTCCATAATCAGAATTACAATTGAAAATTACACAATTCAAATACAACTAGAAACACAATATAAATTCACAAGATCGGGCCATCTCTTACCCCATCGGCGTTATAATAGCACCGCGATTCACATGTCTAATCTGGAGAAGCAAATACTAAATCGCTAAACAGTATTAGTGATATTTATCCTACACTACTAGAAAAAGCAAGAAGAAAGCCAGAAATGACATTGCAGACTCCAGAAGAAGTCGAAGTATATTTCGGGAAAGGAATTTCAGGTACATTTGCTATTCCTCATGCGGTAGGGTCAGAGACCTATACTGATGGTGTGGAACCGGCAAGTAACAAAATAGCACTTATTCTTCATGGTCAAGGTGGACACAGGAATTATTGCTACCAGAAGTTGTTAGCCCATAGACTTGCCAAAGAATTAGGAATCTATTCTTTAAGAATTGATTTTAGAGGGTGTGGTGCTTCGGCTGATAATGATAATGCAGTAGAAGGCAGAACCTTAGCCCAAGATATTTCCGATATTCAAGAACTGTTAGAATTCTTGATAGATGGTCAAAAGAATCCTTTGAAGATAAATTTCACCGTTTCATCGATTATTTCCCATTCAAGAGGTGGTGTAGCCATGTTTTTATGGGCTTTAGAGCAAGATAAGTTACTCAAGTCTGAAAACTCTTCAAAGGCTATTATTGTACCTAACTTGGTGAATTGTTCTTCCAGATTTCAATCTATTACTGTTTTGGATAGATATCCTATTCATGACGAAGAATTCGTTCTGTTGCCGCAAATGATGTTAAGACATGGAAAATTTCAAACGGTTGATATTATGAAACAAGAATTGATGGACTTGTCAGTTGCTGATTTGTCAAAGCTAAACGAATTGTCTTTAGACTTTTCCGTCTTGAGTATTTATGGTCTCGAAGACAATATAGTTCCTATTGTAGATAGTGCCCATTTTGCCAACATCTTAAACAGGGGCCACTTATCGCATAGATTAGAACTAATTCCTATGGCTGACCATAATTTCTTTGGTATAGTACCTATTAAAAATGAAGTAGATGCCGAAGATTACAATCCATTAAACTTACCACTCAATAAAGGTCAGTTGGTGAACTACAGCTCAGTGGTTGTTGATAAAGTCATCGATTTTTTGCAACCTGCGAATGAATTATTAAGGTTTTTACAAACAAGTAAGAATATAGGTCACTTATCAAGATGGAAACAAGTTGAAGGTGTAAGCAATTTCAGAGACATTGGAGGTTGGAAAATTATCAACCCAAGATTCCCGTTAGAAAGCGATCCTTCTCCTTCGAAATATTACGTTAAGCATAATTTAATGTATAGAGCTGCCAATTTAGGTAATATAACTGAAAATGGGTTACTTACTTTAAAGAAAATGGGGGTTAAAGTGATATTCGACTTAAGATCAGACGGTGAATGCTTAAGAGATGGGTTCCCACAAGATTTAGAAAAATATGGAATCAAGAGAGTCCATGCTCCCGTTTTTGCCAAAGATGACTATTCTCCTCAGTCAATTGCTGTTAGATATACTAATTTGATGACCAGTTGGAACACGTATGTTAATGTATATGATGATATGTTAACAGATGGTACTGGTGCATTTAAAACGGTGTTTGAGCATATTCGTGACACCAATCAACCATTTGTCTTTCATTGCACGGCCGGAAAAGATAGAACTGGAATGTTATCTATGTTGATATTATTGTTAGTGGGAATGGATCACCATACAATTGCTAAAGAATATGAATTGACCACTATTGGTTTACAGCCGGACCATGAAAAAATAAAGGCAAATTTTATTAAGATTGTGTCGAAGATGAAAGAGAAAATGGGAGGATCATTGAACATTGAAGAAGTAATTGGGAAGGGAAGAAAAAACTTCACCCTTGAAAAAGATGGATTCAATAACTTGATCAGTTCAAGATATGAAGCTATGTTATCAACCATTGAGCTCTTCAATAGTAAATTTGGGGGAATTGCAAATTATATGAAAGAATACTTACATTTCAATGATGAAGATACATTGAAAATATTCAATAACTTGGTTATTAACGATAAAATAGGGTATTTTGAAGGCGATAATTTCATTCAATGGAGTCATAGGAATTCTAGTGGACCAAATCTTTGATTTATATTAATATACAGTAGAAAATAGAACTTTCAATAGCTAAATTACATAATTGGTAAAGGTCTTTGTTTGAAAATGATCTTCTTTTTGATGACATCTATCATGGATACGGATTTTTCTGTACCATCGACAGGGATTTTCAACACCGCCAAAGGCGTTTCTAAATTAACCATCGACCCTAATAATCTCTGGGAATTGCTAACGAACAATGTGACTTTTGAAGTATCTTTGTCATCAAATTTAAGTTTTCCAAACTTGACTGCATCATAAATTTGATCCACCTTGATAAACTCGGCGTCTGAATTGGGTTCTTTGGGCAAATTTAACACACCTTGGATTTCCAAAATGGACAAGCCGTAAGGAGTGGATATTATATTGTCACTAGTCACCGTTTCATCCACCACAGGGACTATTTTTGAGTAATCTATTTGGATATTAGGCATACAGAAGTAAAGACGCGCGACGATTTCAGGCATCGTAGAACTGCAAGAGTAAAAGGTACGAAAGACAAATGTATGAAAGTATAAATGTACGAAGTACAAAAGTACAAAAGTACAAATGTACGAAAGTACAAAAGTATAAATGTACAAAAGTACAAACCACAAAACCATTCACTTATACCCCTTCTCCTTCTCGTACATCTCTACTCCCTTAACCTCGTTTAAGATAACGTAGTAAACAGAAATAAGCTTTTTTTCCGGCTCGCTAAACATAATCCACATGTGATAGTTATAGCAAACTCAGCTAGCCTCTATTAAGCCATTTGGGAGAGCCGAGTATAGAGCCACTTTATTTCTATCTTAGATGCTGCAGGCCTAAACGGGAAATAGAAACGGTCGTGGCCCACCGCAATGTTTAAGTACCACCCGAATTAGGCAAGTTTCATGCACATCATTAATTGCCTAAATAGGGAAGAGACATCAAGGTTTATAAAGAAGGAAACTATTAAATGGTGAAGAAATCTGTTCTGGATATTTCATAAGAAAGTTGATAATAAAGTAACAAATTCACAAGGCCTGATTAAATAATTAATATGTCATCTTCTAATTATACCGCAACCAATGGGATTATGCAGTTACTTCGGTATCAACAAGATTATCCTGCTTTAGGTACTGGTCAACTTGTTCTTGCACAACAAGCAAGGAACTTGTTAGGAAAGATTCCCCCAGTGTTTATTGAATACCAGACGATTTACCAATTCAATATTTTTGGTGATTATCCTTTCAAAAAAGATATAGTTCCTAGTGCTATATTTGTAGCAGTTTTTGCAATCTTATTTTTGCTTCATACCACCATCTTTATAATTAACATGTCTAGAGGCCATTATTTCTGGATAACTTTGACATACATATTTTACTGTCTTTTGAAAGTTGCTGGTTTCACTTTAAGAATCATTTGGCAGAGGGATCTAAGCAGAACTGGGATTGGTTTAAGTAGTGAAGTCTTATTGATCATTCCCTCGATTGTTTTAGTGTCGTTCAACTTGATTTTGGCCCAAAGGATCTTCACTTGGAGACATCCTGTCGGTGGTTCAAGAAAGTTGTTTTGGGGTTTCATGTTAACCTTATACGCTGTTGTTCTCGGTGTGGTAGCAATGACTATCATGGCCGCATTCTTCCCTTATCTTCACTTGTTATCGGAAGCGCATTATACCCAATTTAAAAAGGTGAATCAAACTTCGGCCATTTTGGTTATTTTGTATACTTTGACTGCTGTTGCATTATTAGGGTTGGCTTACTTTTTCAAGCCAACCAAAAAGGATGAGAACTTGTATACCTATCAACCTTGGTGGATCGAATCATTCCACCCGTTTTATTTCGTCCCCAAAAATGCTGCCAAAGAAGCTGAAGAGACATTTATGAAGAGAAACCACAACCATAGACATGCTGTGAGAGTCATTGCTGCAACACATCATCATTATAATATGGTTGAGGGTTTGACAAATCAAAGAGGGTCTTTGACTCATAATGCTTCATTGATCATGGTGGGGATTTCTACTTTGATCTTGTTTGTTGGTTCTGTCTTGAGAGCCATCCCAATTTTCCAGAATAGATACCAAAAGGACAGTTCTGCTGCCTGTAATCCAATTGCCATGTATTTACTTTGGGGTGTTGGAGAAGGATTCTTGGTTCTTATGTATGCGGTGGGAAGAGTTGACTTGAGATTCTATAGACCAGACAGATTGCCAGCTAAAGTTAGAAGTATCATTACTGCTGAGCAATCTGTTGAACATAGTGACCTTGAAACCGATGAAGAATATCTTGATGATATTATGACCAGTGATTTCACAGAAGTCACTTCAGGCGAAAATAGATTACCTAAATATGAAGATGCATCAGAGGAAAGAAATAGAGAGAAAGGTGACAACGAATCTGAGTTCCATTTTTAAACAACTATATACCATGGCATTATACTGTCATTTTTTTCAATAACAAACATATAATGAGATTGATGATTAGAGAACTTTTATACCGTTTCTTTATGTAATTGTAATATACAAATCAAAAGGAGATATCATCCAACGAGTTGAACAACTCAATCAATTTTTTACTGTTGAATACATGGTCCTCGACGTTTCCGTAATAAGTTGCACTAGGCAAGATCCTTAGGAGGTTATATATGGATTCACCCACAAAACCATTGGTAGGTTGGAGTTGACTTGGGACCAATGAACTATCAGTTTCGGGTGCTTTGACAACTGGTTTCGATGGTAAATCTATTTTTCTTCTCTTCTTTTGACTTTGGTCAAAGTCATCATCATCATAATCAAAGTACTGGTCGATGTCGCCTCTGGTATCCTGTTCGATATACTTGACAGATTTGCCTAAATCATATTTCATCAAGTCAATTGAATCAAATGCGTATCTGGAACGGAATAATTCGAGTTCATCGTCTTCTGGGAAATACTTTTTGAATCTTTTCTCCAAGCCAGTGACAATACCAAGGTCCAAGAACTTTGTGGCGAATTTACCGTATTTTTTGATCAATCTCTTGATGAAGAAATTGTGATTATTTATCTTTTCAAGATTTTCTTCCTTGATCCAACTTGGGGTGTCTAAATCGTCTACACCTTCAGGGTCTTCTATTTCTTTAAGAAGATTCGTGATCGATACTTCAAAGAGTACCTTGATACTTTCGATTTCATTGATCATAATTAGATAGTCTAAGTATGACAAAAGATATTTCCCATTGGTACCATATGCCTTCAAGCCTATCTCGAAAACCTTGTTTGCTGTCTTTTTATTATCAGAATAGTATTCCATTAATGCGTTTTCAACATATAATTCATAACCAATATTGGCGAATTTTTTAGCTTGTTTAAAAATTTGACGAGATTCCTTGATACCACTGGATCTTTTGTTTGTCATCATTTGTTTAGTATAGACCAACGTTATATTTCTACTGGATTCTTTTTCTTTCAATTTCAAGTGTTTCAAGGTCTTGATATCTTCTTCCGAAAGGTAAAACCCTTGCTTTGGTTTACTGATATCATCTTCATCATCGTTGCCATTCATGCCATTACCATTGTTCTGTTGAACATTATCGGACTTTATAATCGAGCGTTGGTTGATTTCTTCGATCTTATTCTTGAGTATCGTATTTTCAGATGTCAATACATTTATAAGTTCATTTATAACCTCATTCGCTTTTGGTAGGTTATTATCTTTCTCGTATAATTCAGATAACTCAAAGGTTATCAAATAACTTTTTGGATTCAAAATCAAACCTTGGGATAATAAGTTATAGTTGGCAGATAAAGAATTGGGACCATTGGAATTAGACTCATCGCCTGCAGTATCACTTTTTTCACTGTTATTTAATAAGAATTGGTTATATCTATACCATAATTCAGGAACAAATGGCAAAGAAATTATGGACTGCTTGTAAACATACTCTATTCTTTTAAGTAACAACAGATCATCTTTCAAGTTCAATGAATTTCTCTTTTCAAATTCAATCCATTGATACCAAAGACTCAACTGTTTTTTAACTTCTTTTTTATTATCATCATCTATATCATCTAATCTATAAGGTACGATATCTCTGTTCAACAATTTTTGGGTGATATTACTCCATTCGATATTCCAAGCTCTTGCTTCCATGAATTCTGAAGACTTATCTGCAATATATCTTGAAGACGTCGAACTATTAATTTCATTTTCCCATTTAGTGTATGAAGACCACAATTGTTCGATTTTTTCGGTTGGAATGACAAGTAACTTTTTGTAAACTTTTCTAATCAAATCAATTTTCTGTTGTTGTTCCCATGAAGCAGTTGGAGTCCAAGTTTTCAAGAATTCCAAGTAATCATTCCATAATTCACCACTTTTAATATCAATACCAACTCTATTTACACTAAACTCAAAAGCCAGTATAACTGTTCCTCTAGCTTTTTCACCTCCAGTAATAACATCATTGACTCTACGAACATAAGAAACGTATAATCTGAATAATTCGACGTTATCGACTGTAGTGATACATTTTGAGAATAAATCTTGAACTTTCTTGAAATCTCCTCTACCAATTTCAAAATTAATATAGTTACACCATTGTTTACCATCTAACTTGAATATGGCCAAATACTTGTTGAATATAGATCTTATTTGTTCTTCCTTATCTTTAGCTATAACCTGCTTGATCAATTTGGTCCATTTATTATAATCTAAAGGATTGGTTTCCAAGTCATCTTCAAGTTGGCCAATAACATCAAGAGCCAATCGTTTTTTCTTTTCTATGAATACTCCACTCATCACGAACCACTGATTCTATTTCTCTAACAGTATACTCTTTTAGCTTGGATGTTAATGTATGTGAAATCTTGAGATAATGTGATGAGAAAAAAATGCGACTTTAAGTGATGTTAGAGTTACATATTTGGGGTTATAAAGGTGAAATATCGGTGATTTCTCCGGAATCATTGGCCAGTAGCTGGCTATTAAGTATGGTAGATACACAAGTTAGTATAATTCCTTCGTGTAATACCAATTTTTCCAGTTCTGGAAAGCTACCAGTGCTTTATGATGGAGATGAAAAATATGATGGGTACTTAGCTATATCAGAACATATATCTAACAAGTATTCCATCAAGAGAAAAGGTAAGACTTTTATATCAAATAAAGAGCTAGCTCCAGAAATGCAGCTAGTCAATAGAAGCTTGATCAATCTTATAGATACCAAAATCCAATTAATTAATCAATATAACTTGTACATATCCAGCACCAATTATGAAAAATATACCCGGAAGCTTTTTAAGAATTACTTGCCTTTCCCGATGATGTATAATCAGCCATTGAAGTTTTATAATCTTGCTCAAGAAGAAGTCAAATTAATAGGAATTGGAAAGAATAATGGAGGATTATTTGAGTTTGGAAAATCCGAAGAAGAGGATGATAATACCGTACCAATTAGTAAATTACACGAGAAGCAATTGTTAGCAAAGAACAAAAAAGCCCTTTCCATGAGAGAAACCAGAAAATTATTCAAATCAGTAAGTTTATTCAAACAATACCTCGAGCAGATTATAAATATCTACCAACCAAACAATTTCGAAATGGTAGAGGGGCTGTACACCAGTTCCGAGTTGTTATTGTTAGCATACTTAAACTCTATTTGTTATGACAAGTTACCAGATACAAACTTAAGTCATATTTTCAAGCAAGATTACCCTGAATTGCAGGAATTCAGTGAAAAATCGATTAAAGAATTGAACAGCCTTTTGTTGGGGTTCACAGAACCAAAATCATGGGAAAACCCAAGTTTATTCAATGAAATAAGATACAGAACTGGAATTTTAAAGTATTAATACCAATATAGTGAAAAATAATAAAAGAGCCAACTCTTACCCGGACATCTCATATATAACGTCGAAAATTTTCAACCTGAATATTACTTTATGGCAAACTCAGCATAGTTTCATGCCTACGATTATGTAGACCATGATGGAATTACTTGCCATAGAATAAAAGTTCATTTGTTTGGTATCATTTTCTGTCAATAGAATTTGTCTTTACTGCCAACTGTTTGAAGTTACATTATAATGAAAAACCGTATACCCTGTAATATTTCATGATAAAGTAGGCCGTTTTAAACCCCAAAAGTTCTATTAAATTATGCATCAACCAAATTTTCTACTAATTTCGTTTTTGTGCTACCCTGACATAATATCACCTCCTTTCTCTCGTGCTGTTTCTTCCACTCATTCCACTACGGTAGTAATGGTACGCGAAATCAAATCAGTGAAAAATTGAAAACTAGTGATAAACTACTAACAAACTAGTATAACTAGTCCACTAAAGACAATGAAAATCAGTGGAATTTTAAGCGTTGCGTTGTTTGCGGTTGCGGTGGCTGCTTCATCTGAAGACCAACCAACTATCACACCAAGTCCTGAAGTTGAATTACATAAAAGAATTGATTCCGAGTATATTCAAAGACAACGTCAAAAATTGAAGGATGCTGAAGCCAAGGTTCATGGAGAAGCGGACACTACAGTAGATCATCCTAAACCTTGGATCAGAACCATTTATGGGTCTGTTGTTGAAAGAGTCACGCCAACAGTTGTACAAGGAGTAACTATTAGTGCCAAACCTCCTAAAGAAACAAACGGGTTAGAGCCTTGGATTTCTTTGAAAAAAGATGGTAGTCCCGTCACTATAAGACCACAATTAAAGAATGGTCTTACTAAAAACGCCTCCCCTACGTATAGTACTTGGTTTGCTACTCCAACTACCATTGTTTACACCAAAGAAGAATTGAAAGCTCATAATATGAAGGATGGGGAAGTTCACGAAGAAGTCGAATGGATTGAAGATGACATGACATATCATGAATTGAATCCTATTATCAGATGTACCCCTGATTTTTACTTCAAAAAAGGGTTGAACAAAAATGTTTTATCTGCACCTTTCTGTTTCCCAAAGGATAACTCAGTCATGAAGGAAGGAAGAGCTTATTTCATCACTTGGTTTTCGAAATTTTTCGAAGATGCTGAAAAAATTAAATTACACTTGTCATCTGTTAAAGTCAGTGCCCACGATAAAGGGTTGAAAAAAAGATCTGCCATCATGGAAAATGGTGGATCTGTCACTAAAACATCATTTTGGAGCTCTGACTGGATTAAAAATGATGATGGTATGTTTGCTCTCGACATTGTTGACGAATTTTTTGACGATAAGTCCCAAATGGACAAAACCGTATTATTATCGATCCAACCTGATAATGTTGCCGAAGAAGAATTCGACTACTTAAAAAACTCACTTGTTTTGAAACTTATTAGACCTGGTAAAGTCTACAAAGACCATAACGAGGATTTGTTATTATTAGAAGAAAAACAAAGATTACAACATTTACAAACCGAAATCGAAGATGGCATTGATTATGACAAGTATTTTGCTATTTTAGGTATACCTTCCATTGTTGTGTTCATAGCATTCTTCATGTACATTTTTGTTTGGTTTAACAAGGTCGATTTAAGTCATTTGAAACCAAGAAAAGCTTCTGGGAAAAACCATGGACATAAGCGAATCCCGTTTATGTCAAAAAAGAAGAAAGGGTATTCCTCGTTGCCCCAACATAACTCCGATATTCCGTTAACTTCTTTGAAGAACGAGTAATTTATAGAATAATTAACATTTTTAGTATATCATCATTTGCTAGTTTTCTGTCTCTATCGGAGTCTCTATTTTCCGGTGTTTTTATTTTTCTGGGTCCTGTTTTCTCGTTGCCTGCTACTTTTAAGTCGTCAATTGACTATCTCACCTCTTAACCACTATAATAAAATCCACCAAGGTCGCACCCCCATCAAATCTACAAAACCACAAATCTACAAATCTACACTGCAAAATCTAAATCTTTAGACTCCCATGTTTGAGTTAGAGATAAATATAAGTCAAGGATGGCTATTGACGATTTTTTCATCGCTAGTATGTGTTTTGGGCTGTTTTGTTATATTTATAGATGATTTGTATAGGCTATTGTTGCCTAAATCGTTTACTACTAGGCATCCCTTTGAATTGAAAGAAAACTTTGGGTTTTTGATTGCTTCTTTGAGTTTCAGTAGTGGATGTTTGATCTTCACTTCCTTGTACAGATTATTGCCTAGAGGTTACGAATATTTGGAAGAGTCCAGTTTGGCAAGTCATTTGATTAACAGGTACTTAATAGGATCATATATATTTGGTTTGGTAGTATGTTTAATGTTGAACGGGCTTTTACATATGATTACAAGCGAGTCAGTAGTCCATTGTAGTCATGATCTTGAAGATGGACATGGTAACGGACATGGCCATGGACACAGTCATAGTCATAGTCATAGTCATGGACACAGTCATAGTCACAGTCACAATCACAGTATTGGAGATGACCGTGAATCCCATGATCCTACACCGGCTGAGGATCCAGAAATGGTTCAAGTATCCGAAACCACTGCCTTGATCAAACCAACCATAGAAAGAAAGTTTTCATTGCTTCATTTATTTGGAAATGAGGAAGTCGGCGAATGTAAAGGCTATTCATCGGCCGAAGTGTGTGTTAATGATCATAAAAAGTTACATTTTTGTGAATTACCAACCTTGGTTAAAAGAGATGATGTCACTTTAGAGTCCAACGAAATTCATTCAATTCATTCTCGAGATCTTCATGAACTTGAACACGATCATAATGAACGTCAAGACTTCATTGATTTCGATGACTTGACCCCAGTAAAGTCTGTACATTCAGATCATCATCATCATATTTCAACTCCGTTATCGAGGTTATTAATGATTGGAATCCAGACTACATTAGCCATCACATTACATAAATTGCCCGAAGGATTCATCACCTTTGTAACATCAGAAGCAGATTCGAAATTAGGAATAGAGATATTCTTGAGTCTTATAGTACATAATTTCATTGAAGGGTTTTCCATGTGTTTACCGTTATATTATCTGTTTTCAAATGATCCAAATAGCCAGTTTGCTAAATTGAAATCAATTCTAATTGGTGGTGGTTTGGGAGGAATATCTCAACCATTGGGAGGCATTTTAGGAATGTTATTTTTGAAATATAGCACTTATAACTTGAAAGACTTGAATTTTGTATTTGGGTTAACTGTAGCTATTACTGCAGGGTTTTTGACAGTGGTTTCATTAACTATGTTCGGTTCAGCTATTGGATTTAATGCTCGCTCCCCTAATTTTGTTATAGCATGGACGTTAGTAGGTATTAGTGTGATAGGAGGGTCGTTGGTTTTAAAGGATATAAGTTAGTACGTCTATAGGAATAGGTGAAATCCTTAAATTTCATATTTCACATCTTCTATTTTGAAACTCTACAACTCTGCAAACCCTACAACTTTTGAAACCCTACAACTTTTGAAACCCTACAACTTTTGAAACTCTACAACTCTTCAAACCCTACAACTCTTCAACTCTACAACTCTACAACTCCTCAACTCTACAACTCTACAGCTAAACTCTGCCTTATTTCAAAGTTGCAAAAAGTCGTGCGTCCTCACATCTTCGCAAAAGAGTCACTAAGTCAACGATAGATAACTAAATATTATAACAAATATGATGGCACACGAGCCTTCTATGGGTGCAGATGACACCCGAAGACTTCCCAGCGGAGGTAAAGTTGACTTTGGTAACGGAAAGAAAAAGCAGAATCGAACGAACAGCAGTGGTGAACATAACGTTAATGTCAATGTTAGTAATGGCAATAAAGCGAATGGTAACAAATCTAATGCTAAAGGTAAAAAGAATGGTAATGATCAAGCGTTACCTAGTGGCAATAGACCTGTTTTTGATATGGACAAGGATAAGAAAGATAAAAAGAAAGATAAAAAAAAAGAAGCTTATGCTGGTTCTTCCTTTCACTCATCTCCTGAAGCATTAAAGTTGCCTAAACCAAGTTTCAAGAACTCTCCCAAAGTTACCAACCAACCTTTACAACCGGTTCCACAGCAACAACAGCAACAACAATACCATCACCAACCACCACAACAACATCCACAACAACCTATCCAAGGACCCGTTACTGCGTATCCTTCACCTTATTATTATTACCCTCATCCTATGATGCCTATGTCTCCAACTGGGCAACCAGCGGTTATGAATGGTCCCAATCCTAACACCAACCAGTTAGGACCTCCAATGATGGCTATGCCAATGCCATCACAAGCTCCAGTTCATTCCCAAGCACCTTCACAAGGCCCACATGGTCCAGGTCCAGTTCCAGGTCCAGTGCCAGTGCCAAATGGTACTGCAAATGGTCCTAGCCCTGGTACCAATGGCGCACCAATGTATCCAGGACAGGTACCAGGATACTACTACCCATATTACATGAATTCCCCACCAAACCCATCACCACCAAACAATCAGCAAGGTCAGAAGATATCATTTAATGATTTATTGGGATCTAGCAAATAATGATTTAATGCATAAAAACATTAATTTCTCTAGAATATATAGAAGAGTAGAGCAGGCAGTAGAGCAGGCAGTAGAGCAGGCAGTAGAGAAGAGTTGTGGTACCACCCTACCACCATCCGGGTACCACCCTACCACCATCTTTTGCCACCTTCGCACCACACGTCTGAAACGGCACCGCACGACCCTGGCATCCGATTTCTGTTCTGGTATGGTCTAACAAAATAGTGAAGATTGGCCTCTACAGAGTCCCATCTCCTTTGAAATCTCCTTAAATCTGCTAGTCTTAAACTACATTCATAACCAGACTGTCAAACCCCTAAAGACTCCATAATCTTATCTACCGTATAGTCGTGCCCCCTCAAACCTAAATTACTTTTATCTGAGGACTGTAGTGGTTTTCAATTCCATTGTATGTAGCCTTTCATCGGAATCGACCTTGGTGGTAACGGTGATTTGGAGTGCAGAATGTCAGTTTTTGTACCGATTCTGCAACATTTTTTGACATTTCCATCTCATCACCTTAAACCCAAGCTTCTAATGAACCACAAAAAACAGATAATTTTAAAGTTAATTGTCTATTGGTAGTATTGCTAATACATTTCCCTTATTTCTCCTACTAAATCCTTGTAATTCCTCCCTAAATGTTAAAAAAATGTCTTAAAAGCCACTAAAACCCGACTAGTAAGCGAATCCGCACTATTAAAAGAATACGCAATAGTAACAGAGAGTTGACAGTAATAAAATTTTAGTTTATTAGTTTTCAATATAATTTATCGAATATAAGTAATTGTAAATTAGTATCATACTTTATATTAATAGAATTTGGAACTATTAGAACTATTGACTAACTTATTACATCTTCAAAAATGCAAAGTAAAGAATTGAAAATTGTGTCGTTGCTTGTATTGGATACCGTATTCTTCTTAATAGAAGCTATAGTAGGTTATACCGTACATTCTTTAGCATTGGTAGCTGATTCTTTCCATATGTTAAATGATATCATCTCATTATTTATTGCTTTGTGGGCTGTTAGAGTCAAGACCAGTAAACCTGCTGATGGTAAATATACCTATGGTTGGCAAAGAGCTGAAATTTTGGGTGCTTTAATTAATGCTGTGTTTTTATTGGCACTTTGTTTTACTATTGTTATCGAGGCTATCCAAAGACTTATTACACCTCCTGAAATTTCTTCCCCGGTTTTGGTTTTGGTGGTTGGTATCGCTGGTTTAGCTAGTAATTTGATTGGTTTGGTATTATTCCATGAACATGGACACACTCATTCTCATGGCTCTTCTGCAAATGATGAAATAAATGTACATAACCATTCCCATGCACAAAGTTCAAGCACCGCCAATGAATCAGCACCTTTGTTGACCAACAATAATGATTCTACTGGTGATTTTAGACAATATATGCCAGAAAATGTTATTGATAGTTTAGATCATTCTCAAAAGAAGAAGAAGAAGAGTATGAATATGGAAGGTGTTTTCTTGCACGTCTTGGGTGATGCATTAGGTAACATTGGTGTTATAATAGCTGCTTTAATCATTTGGAAAACCAATTGGTCTTGGAAATACTATAGTGATCCGTTGATTTCCCTTGTGATAACGGTAATCATCTTTTCTTCTGCTTTACCTTTGTGTAAAAAAAGTAGTAAAATTTTATTGCAAGCCACTCCGACTAATATTGATTCCAATGAAATCGTAAAGGAAATTGTTAAACTTTCTTGTATCAAATCAATTCATGATTTCCATTTATGGAACTTGAATGAAGATATCTTAATTGCATCTTTACATATCGAATTGGCCGAAGAATTTGATAATAGTAACTTTACTAAAGATAAATTCATGCAAACTGTTGCTAGCGTAAGAGAAATTTTACATAAATTCAACATCCATTCAGCAACCATTCAACCTGAATTCTTTGATTCAAACTATAAAAGTTTAACAGCATACGGAGAAACCTCCAAATTGAACTGTTCTTTAGATGATGCAACTGGATGTTTCAATGGTAATTGTCTTGACAGTCATTAACCCCTTTGATATATAGTACTAAAACATATGCTTAATATATTTCTAATCTTTAGAGTAATAGAGTTTAAACTACTTTTACATTAAACAACTCTATGGTATTAAAACCGGGTAATTAATAATATCATATAAAAAATTATAGTCACTGACCTTCAAAAAGCTTCTTGAAAACTTCTTGATAAAACAAAAAAAAATTGCAAATATCTATTTGGTACCAAAGTATGAACCTAAAATGATGGCTAAAATTGCAACAATAATAAGACAAATAATGAAACACCATAATCTCTTCTTTCTGGCTTTTTTAGCAGAAATAACTGCTTTATCGGTATGACCTACACCTTGTTCAATATCATGTTGAGCAGTGGCAACTTGTTCATCGATCTGTTGAATAGCTTGGTCTTGTTCAATAACTAACTCTTCCATATCATGGAATAACTGAGTTAATTCGGCCATGGTTCTCTCTAATTTTAACAATTCACGGTGTCTAGTTTGAACTTCATTCAAGACAGTTCTTGCTTCACCTCTTCTGTTACTTTGCATCAAAGCTTGTTGGAAGTATTGTTGAGAATCAGAACCATCTTCAACAACAGCTTTGATTTCATCGTCAGTAGCATCAGGTTTAATGATTTTATATTGTCTTTCAGCTTGTAATTTGGTTTGTTCTCTGTTTTGGTTTTCAATAATTCTATATTCTTGAATTTGTTCCAAGAATCTTTGTCTACAGTTTTCAATTTGGTCGATTCTTGCCTTTTCATTTTTATGCACGGAAGAAACTTGCATAGAACTAATTCTTGACTTTAAATTATCTTGTAAAGTTTTAGCTTCTGCAATTAACGAGTCGACTTGTTTACTATTGTATTCGCTATCTTCGGTGTTCAATTCGATTTCTTGTATCAAGTTTCTTTGTTTGTTGCTAATTAATGAAATCAAATTACCATATTGATCTAACTGATTATTTACATCTTGAATTTCATTCATGAATCCAACAAAATCACTTTGTTCGGATCCTTTCAAATCACTCATTTCATATCCATAAGGGTTACTCATCTTGTAAATTGTTCGATATCTTGTTTGAATTCTATCCTATTATACTTCTAATAAAACTCGAGTCTAACCTTTTAAGTTTATACTTATTAATTATGTTCCAATGTTTCCACAAACTAAAATGACACGTTCAGTAGCTATTTTTTTCTCCAGATTCTTGTTCAAAATTTGGTTATAACTATTATATAATCTTTGAATCTTCTATACTCAACTCAATAACTTCCTAAGCCTGTTGTGAATGATACCAATTTATTACTCGTACACAATTGTTTGGTCCGACAGTTTTTGAGAATTTTCAATTTCGTGTTTTACAAAAGGGCGATGCGAATTTCGTCTATTTGGGTTAGGAGAGTAAATATTGAAGCAAACGACGATGGAGTTTGTGGCCTCAGAACACCTGGTCGCGGGCCATGATGGAAGTCTAGTGAGTAAGGATGCTGGCGGTCTTTTTGCGAAATTGAGTACTGACCAGGAAGCTGAGTTTTATACACAATTGGCGGTGGTTGACGGCAAACGCTGTCAAAATGATCCTGCCAATGCTGACAATAGTGGGAATGAAGAAAATGGGTTTGTAGGCGATTATTTGAGTAACTGGGTCCCTTCATTCTATGGAACATTGCTTCAGAACCAATTGAACGAACCTCTTGATAAGATTAGTTCGGATTTGCACGAAATCAAACGAGTATCTGACTTTAAATCGCCTAAAGGATTGGTTCCTACTGATAAAAAGTATATTTTATTGAATAATTTATATGAAGATTATATAAATCCTAGTATATTGGATATAAAGCTTGGAAAAATCTTGACCGACGAGTCTGCAAGTCCTGAAAAAGCCGAAAGATTGAAGAAAGTAAGCAATTCCACCACCAGTTCGAGTCTTTATATAAGAGTTTGTGGCATGAAACTATTTAATACTTCTCGAAAGTTACCTGACTTATCCCTGTTCACGGATGGTGAAGAAAATGTCGAAATACTGGGTGATTATTTGAAATTCAACAAGTTTTTTGGTAGAGCTTTAACTAAAGATAATATTTCATTAGCTTTGAAGTTATATATTGAAAATAGTATCCTTGATAATGACATAAGAATTCATTATGTAACCCAGTTCCATAACCGTTTACAATTGCTTTATAACTGTTTGCTAGATTATGAAGTCAGAATAATATCTGGTTCTTTACTCTTTATTATTGAAAACAACCCTACCATTTTAAAGAGATCTATGCCTGATCTTGCTAAACATGATTCTTTAGTGAGGGATAAATTTTCTGACGACTTACAAGCTGATGACGATGACGACGATAATGACACAGTTGATGCCAATACCACAGAAATCAAAAAACTATCATCTTTGCATTTAATTGATTTTGCTCATGCAAAATTTGTTCCTGGAAAGGGTCCTGACGATAACATCTTAGAAGGTATTGAAAACCTAATCAAAATCTTTCAAGAGATCTTAATGGAATATTACGAATCTTAATTAATATATTAAAAAAGTTACCTACACTACATCTATTCTAAAATCTTGGTGATTTTACCAATGGCAATAGTAACACCTTGGTCTCTTAAAGTAAATCTACCTAATTGTGGATAATCAGCGTATCTTTCAGCACACACTGGAGCCGCAACTTCTAAAACAGCAATGACTTTCATACCTTTCTTAGCAAAGGCTGGTGGTTTCTTGGATTTTCTGTTAGTTCCCTTTTCTAATTTATGTTTCAACTCAACGAATTTGATTTCTTCAATAGCATTATGAACATGCATAACACATGAAAACCCGTTTGATAAAATAGATTTCAATTCAACGATAGCTACTTGAGCTTCGAATTTACTTATAGTCTTGACTGGTTTATCGATGGAAGTAATGACATAACCTGGTTGGATATCTTCTTCTTCAACACCTTTAATCTTCAATCTAACTTGTTCACCACTAAAAGCTTGTTCACATTCTTCTTCGGTTTCGTTGTAAACAGTGGTGACTTCGATTTTGACTTTATTAGGCATTAACAATAATGATTGATTTCTCTTAACATGACCACTTTCGATTTTACCTTCAACAACAAGACCCATATCTTTTAATTTACCAGAGACTGGCAACATAAATGGACCATTTATCTTTCTATCGACAGTTTTCATGTTATCCAACCACTCTAACAAGGAAGGACCAGAGTACCATGGACAATCTTTTTGATTGACTCTTTCTTTCAATCCAGCACCAGTATAACCAGAAACTGGCATGTAAACAATGTCTTCTTTGCTGTAACCAATACCTTTCAAGTATACACCAAGTTTGGTGGTACATTCTTTATAACGTTGTTCAGACCATCCGACAGTTGGATCATCCATTTTATTTACAGCAACAACAATTTTGTTGACACCTTGAGTTTTAGCTAATAAAGCATGTTCTCTAGTTTGACCACCTCTTTCGAAACCAGTTTCATATTCACCTTTTCTGGCAGAAATAACCAAGATACCTACATCAGCTTGGGAAGCACCACCAATCATTTCAGAAACGTACATTTTATGACCTGGTGCATCCAAGATAGTATATCTTCTCTTTTCAGTTTCGAAATAAGCTTTACCAACCTCAATGGTCTTACCATCACTTCTTTCTTCTTTATTAGTATCCATGATCCATGATAAATACCACCCTTGTCTACCGGCATCAATGGCTTCCTTTTGGTATTTTTCAACTGTTCTTTTATCAACAGCGTCAGTTAAAAACAATATGTTACCACCCATAGTAGATTTACCAGCATCAACGTGACCCATAAACATAATGGAAACATGATCTTTTCCGCCAAACAAATCTTTGACAACTTCTTCGTCTATTTCTTCTTCTTGTGGTGGGGCTGGGGTAGATTCTTTAGGTGCTGGAGTTGATTCTTTGGTGGATGGGGCTGGGGTTGATTCCTTTTTAACTTCTTTTGGAGCTGGAGTGGATTCTTTCTTTGGTTCTTCTTTTGCTTCTTCTTTTGGAGCTGGGGTTGCTTCTTTCTTTGGTTCTTCTTTTGGTTCTTCTTTAAGTTCTTCCTTCTTTTCTTCGTCCTTCTTTACAGGTTTACTGGCGTTGGCTAACTTCACGGTACTGCTACCGGCCAATTTCAAGGTTCTTTTTGGCTTAGCAGCAGCGGCAGGTTGGCTTCCTTGTTGTTGCTTTTGGAAATCAGCTAATGACATACCGGAAGGTTGTTGTTGTTGAGGGTTGTATGCTTGATAGCCACCTTGTTGGTAACCGCCTTGTTGATATCCTTGGTTATATGATTGGTAGCCTCCTTGAGGATTGTATGATTGATAACCACCTTGTTGATATCCTTGGTAGCTTTGCTGTTGATTGTATTGGTTATAACCTTGGTAACCTTGTTGTTGATTATATTGGTAACCTTGTCCTTGTTGTGGATATTGATTGTAAGATTGATAACTTTGGCCTGGGACGAATGTGGAGGCAGAGCCAGCATTGAAACTTTGGTTGGCGCCATTAGATTGGTCATCGAGGGAAGCGTTCTGTAACTTGTCGTTCAAGTCATCTTGGTTAGGGTTTGCCATGATGGTTATTAGTCCTTTATCTGAAAATTTTTCAAAGATGAGAATATATACTGAGAATCGCACTACTGGTACTAATTGGCACGAGCATTCGTGGTAGCTGGCGGTATGAGCGTCGATCTTTGGGCCCGTCATCGCGGTACTACGGTACTGTGTTGTCCAAGACTATGCAAGCAGCTACAATATAATCAGTATATTAACTAAATAGAATAGAAAAGTTATCATTATCATTAAAGGAGGAGGGTTTTTGATTGTTGGTGTTAAACCAGCGGCTTGCACAAAAATTACTGTGCATGGTGGTATATTTTTTGTTGATTTTGCCAGAAACAAAGGACTTGGTATTCATGTATGGATCACAAACGCACTTTTGTTCTTTGTATAGTTTACTGTTCGTAGGACAGTTCGTAGTTCCATAAGCGGGGTATTGTACTGCTATATCATGAAAGAACTTGATCTGTTTAGAAGGTAGCAACAAAGAACTTGCGATTGTCTTGATAGCAGGCTCTCTCCAACCTCTGAAATTGAACACTTTATTGTCTATAAGGAAGTTTACAAAGTCCTGGTACTGTGTGGACCTTAAAAACTTCAAATTGACAACCTCGAACTCTGAAACAAAGGAACATGCGTTGTAACTCCAGGTGTTTTCGGGGGTTAATTCTCTTATGAAATCAAGATTATTTGGACTCTTCCTATTTGAATTCTTCCCGTTGAAATAAGATTCCACTAACTTCATGAGTTCTGGTTGACGGCCTTGATAATCTTCATGGATCAACAGAAACCCATACATGATTCCTTCTGAATTCATTTTCCTAAATATATCATAGTCCAAATCACATCCCAAAAACGATCCAGAAGGCACTCGCCAATAATAGTCATACTCGTCCCAGATGGCCTGCTGATGTAGTTGCAGAACTATGAATTCAGATAAGTGTCTTTGTTGTTTGCCTGCTTTGGTTTTAAATAGCTTTGGGACTTCTAGAACACGCTCTCCTGTATCACCGGATCCTGCACTCAAAGACTTATAATCGTATATCATAGGACTCAAATCTAAGAACAGGACTTTGGAAGATACTAAAGGTATTATTTCGTGTTTTACCGAATCATAATACCCACTGTTTCCTACAATTATCCAATCGTAAGCAAATTTGTGGTTGAATCGATCCTCAAAGCTTTTGATGGTAGCCAAAGCACTAGACGCTTCTGCTGTGTTGGTAATGACCAACATCAAGGCACCGCTGATGTCAGATCTCCTTTCTTTCGGGTCTTGCTGTTCATGCTCTTGTGCCTCTTTATTCTCATCATTGTCAACGTGATCCGAGCTGGGCTTGTGTTTCTGGTTATTCACATACAAATCGTCGTCTAGGGTCACTTGTTTGTGAGAAGCCAAATCATGGTCACTCAACCATTCGTCTAGTTCAAAGATATTATAAATCAACACCACTGTGATTACAAGTAAAAACACCGTCAAACGGATGACTTTTTTGCTGTCTAACTTTTCATTCATTTTGCTGAGCCATAGTATGGCTGTTGGTATGTAATAATAGCTATTATAACACCAGGTTTACCTGTAACAATGATAGTATCAGTAGCAATAAGTAGCGCTCACGCAAAAATATTTAGCGCGCAGATATTTCGCACTGAAAAGGATCAGATAAGCGTTAAACAGATAACAAGGTCTTACAACATTACTGGCATGCCTATTTTCAACGACCACCCATATACGTCTATAACTATCAAGATAGATCAATTGTCCCACCCGCAAAACGATGAGATCGATAATACGTTGGAGTTGTACGTTTCAGACTTGCTTCATTTGATCAAGATTCAACCTAGTACGGGAGCCAGCGAGGCAGCTAGAGCCATTAGAAAGAGAATCAAGTATGGTGAGACTGCTGATGAACAAGTTAGGGCTTTAAATATCTTGGAGTTGTTGATTCTTAACTCTGGGAAGCAAATTGGTCCTGTTATTGCGAGAGACGATAAGTTGTTGGATGTGTTAAAAGGAGTAATCAACGGTTCTGGGAAAACAAGTCTTGGAACCAGCTTTGATAAAAAGGTTGAGTCGAGAGCAAGACAACTAGCAGTGGGCTGGAAATCGGAATTGGCTGATTTGGACGGTTATAAGTACATGGCATCTCTTTGGAAGAATATTCCTAGAAAGAAAGGACACTCACACTCAAGATCTCGCTCTACTTCGAAGAGATATGAAGACGACGAACCTGAAGATGCATTTTCCGACCAAGATAATGTTAGAAGTCCATCTCCTTCAAGTCCTGCTATGACCAGAAAATCAGATCGTAGTCATAGAAAGAATTTGGCACCTCAACGTCCAAAATCTCCAAAACCAACTCAACAAGCTTTTAACAAATCAAAGAAAAAGAAGAAGAGAAGCAGAAATGGAATTGTTTATGCCGATGAACAATTCAAGATTCCTCAGATTAATTACAAAGTTGAAGCACCTAGAATTCGGGCTGCTCTTGCTGATTGTCAGACTCATACTACAACATTGAATAACTTGTTGATTTCCTTACCTGAAGGTGAGTCTCCTCTAGATAATGCAAAAATCGGCAAAGAATTCGATAAATGTAAGTCTATCAGACGTAAGGTGTTGAAGTATTTACAATACGTTGGTGTCGGTGACCCAGAGGAGAAAAAACCAGAAACTGTACAATTAGATGAAGAGTTTTTGGGTAGTTTGATTTTTGCTAATGAACAGTTGGTGTCTGTATTCAAAAAATACGATCAGTTGGCAGGTTATACAGCTGAAAATCCAGCACCTCAATATTCAGACGAGAGTAGTGATGAAAGTTATTATACAGAATCCGACGAAGACGAAGTCTACGACGATGAACTCGAACTGGTAGCAGAAGACGTCAATCGTATCAGAATCAACGATGTGGGTTCCAGCAGTGCTGCTGCCAGCACCTCCAATACTGCTGCCAAACCTATAAAATCACCTCCCCCAAGGCCCTCTAAGCCGCAAGCTTTAGCAGCCCCCCACAAGACCTTACAAAGAACTCACACAAACGCCACTGCTGGAAGCGATCCTTTTGGCGATGGCAATGAGTTGGACAACAACAGATCTCCTTACGATTGATTTGATTTCTAGTTTCTAGTTTCTAGCTCGCTCCATAGTTTACTCTTATATAAATCCTAGCAAAATCGCATTAAAAAACTCTGAGACACTTTGAAGATTATTAGAAGTTAAGGCACTAAAGCAGTCGAGTGTGAAACAGACGAGTGTAAACAGACGTCAGTGGTGGTAGGAGATGAGTGATTCACAAACAATACCATCTGAGGCCAATGGGAAAAACTCGAAGGCTCCAAAAGTATCAAAATCTAGATATTCCAAAAAGATGTATCAGCCCCAGTTTTCACAGGATATCCCATTGCCAACGATAAACCAGTTCAAACTTAGTCATATACTACAGAATGAGTTAAAGGATGAGTCCCAGCAGGTAATTGATGCTTTGTTGAACGTGTCTTCCAGTTATAGGAAAGATTTAAAGAATGATATTAGGAATAAATTGTCTATAGAGCAGAAGTTACAGAACAAAAACATTGAAATAGCAAAATTGACCAAGAAATTGGATAAGGATATCAGCCACGAAATAAAGTCGATAAATAAGATTGTCTATTCCAACTCCAGCACTAATATGTCTCGGGATTCGAGTAATCAAGATGAATATTATGAAATTAGCAGGAAGAATTTGGTGGATAGTGAAGTCTTGCCTATACTAGAGCTAAGCGACACGATGTCTAACGACTTCAAGAGAATATCGAAATCGTTATCCCAAATTGATAAGATCGTGAATGAGGATGATTGTTTAAGTAATGGGCATTCATCTATGAAAGAAACATATCCACTTCTTCATCGATATTTCAATCCCCCTGCTAAACTGCAAAATGGTACTAAATATCAGCCTTCTAAGCACAAGGATGTGGTGTCTATTGCACAAGAGGTAGTACGGCAAGAGGTAGCACATCAACATCAAGAGAATGAACTAGATAAATCGTATCAAGATGAACTAGACAAGACAGGTAAAATGGTGGATAAGACCGGAGGTCCAAACACCTTCAAAGCTACCACCAAAAACCATCAAAGTATCTCCCCTGTGCCAGAAGTCCCTAAAGTAACGTCTGCCAAAGATTTTGAAATCTTCATGGCAGAAACTCTTAACAATTATAGAATGCAACAGCAAGAAAGATATAGATCTTTGGATGTGTTTATGGGCGAAGATAAAGACTCAGAAACTTTTGATAATCTTGAATTATTCAACAACCCACATTTTGATAATTCATTGACTTCTTCATTCCATAAATCTGAAGATCCGGTGGGATTGTTATATGTGAAGCCCAATCTCAACAGTGTGTGTAATAAACGTGGAGGTAAGTCGCCAGCTATTGTGGATCAGACCTTACATACGTCCCATTTCAAGAAACTAAGAATTAGTGGCTCCCCTATAACGTCAGCCACATTTTCCAAAGGTAAAAGCTGTGAATGTAGTGAAGAATCGCTGCCTATAAAGCCCAGGAATGGCTCAAGATATGCTTTTGATGGGAAAAACACGTCCCAGCCATTGACTTCACCGGCAATAAGTACAGAGACAGAGGATGACCTTACTGATTCAATTATCTCCTCGGGGTCGTCTGAATCCGATTCTAGTTTCGAAGACTCCGTTAATATAACGGGAGGAACAGATCAATATTACGCAGCCCTTCACAATGATCTTAAATTGAAGAAACAAAAGCTAAAGAAACCCAAACGTCGAAGAAGTTCAGTTAAGAAAAAAGAGCTTTCACCTACACCTAAACATGAACCATCACATCACACATTAAAGCCAAAAGGGTCGATACTAAAATCCACCATCAAGAGTATTCAATTGCCAGCTATTAAAACGAATTTGAAGAAAGAAACACAACCAGAAAAGAACACCAAGGAAGTTAGTCCAACAGGCAATCTGCCCTCTACAGTATCATCTACCTCGGCGTTCAGTAGTATTCAAAATTTGACAGCACATGGGATTATAATTGGTGAGGAAGAAGAAGAAGGATCAAGTTTAGAAGAATATGTAGAAGATTGGGATGGTGTTCATGATGAAACACCGGAGGGAAGTATTAAATCACTTTCTAAATTACGAGTATATGTAACATAGATTAATATATTGTATTATATAGTAGAGACCATCTAACTACGTTATCCAAACCCAGAAAAACCATAAAAATACAATGAAAAACACTACAAACCACAGCTTACAACTTATACCGGCTCTTTCACTCATGACAACCATTCGGTTATAGGTATTTTTCAACGTTATTTTCCCTTTTTCAAAACTTTCTGTGATATTATCGTTCATTTGAATAGATTTATTGATTTCGGTACCCATTTTAACACTCAAGTTTTTGATCATGGCCACTTTTTGGGACATAGAATCCAATTCTTCATTATTTTGTGACTCCAAAGACAGTAAGAATGATTCATTATGTTTTGCTGAAGGACTTGCTATTCTTTCATAAGGTGATGGTGATGGTGATGGTGAATGTGATTGAGGGCCCTTGATAATACCATTCGGAGCTGAAAACAATTGAGTTCTTAAATCTCTTTGGTGGGCATTGATATTACTGGAGTATCTGGAAGACATTCTGAATGGTGTATTATTGAATGTTCCGACAAACCAATTTATTATTAATCTTCCAAGATGATTCTAGTACAATTCGAATATATTTCACTAACTGATTGTTTTAGTTATCAATGATCTGTTCGCGTAGACGAAATTCTCACTCAAATTGTGTTTGGTTTTGTGTTTTAGTTTTGTGTTGTGATTTTGTGGTTTTCTATTTGCGATTTTTATAGTTGTGTTAAATTATATTTGTGCAAAATTCCTGCAAATCTTGTATAAAGTTGTATTTGTGGTTTTTCTGGTTTGCTTTGTAAAGTCTGTATTTGTGTTGTATTCTATTTAATTATCTAATCAATTCTCTATATAAATGGCTGCAATGCGAAACTTGTCTCCCATTACTAATATCATGGAAGAACCTCAACAGCCTCCAAGGTCCTTAAATAACGTTAAACATATCATCCTAGTATTATCGGGTAAAGGAGGTGTTGGAAAGTCATCAGTAACCACCCAAACAGCGTTGACTCTAGTTAACCATGGGTTTAATGTAGGGGTTTTGGATATCGATTTAACAGGACCTTCTTTGACCAGAATGTTTGGAGTAGAAAAAAAACAGGTATTACAGTCTAGAAACGGATGGGTGCCTGTTTCTGTATATTCTAATGCAAATGACGAGGTGGTAGATGGGAAAAAAAGAAGAGGAAACTTGTCGTTAATGTCATTAGGATTTTTATTAGGTGATCGAGGTAATTCTGTAGTTTGGAGAGGTCCTAAAAAGACAGCAATGATCAGACAATTTTTAAAAGATGTTTCGTGGAGTGGAGGTAGCATGGAAGATCCTTTGGATTACTTGATTATTGATACGCCTCCAGGAACTTCTGATGAACATATAGCTATCGCTGAAGAATTGAGATGGGCATCCCCTATTGATGGAGCAATAATCGTAACCACTCCTCAGCTTGTAGCCACATCGGATGTTCGTAAAGAGATTAATTTCTGTAGGAAGATAGAATTGGATATTTTAGGGATAATCGAAAATATGAGTGGGTTTATTTGTCCATTTTGTTCCGAATGTACTAATATCTTTCTGAGTGGAGGAGGGAAAATGTTAAGTGAAAGCTTAAACTTGGATTATCTAGGTAATATTCCAATTGCTCCCAAGTTTGTTGAAATGATTGAAATGCAAGATAATGAAGAACAGAACAATAAGAAGAAATTAATAGATTTATACGAAGAGTCGGAGTTAAAACCCATTTTAAATGACATAATAGACAAGATTTTACAGAAAAAACTCCCATCTCGTATTTAGTTGTATATATTCATTAATGTAGTTAATACTAGTAGTAACTAGTTTATAGAGTTAGCCTTTTTCCATTTATTAATACGTCTCTTTAAGTCACCTGCACTTTGTTGAAAAATATTCAATTTTTTATCCCACATCATCTTTTGGTAATCATCACCATGTTTCTCATAAAGATCTCTTAACCAGTCGCTTTCTCTTTCAGATTGGTGTCTTTCTTTGACAATGCTGGCATTCTTAAGCGCTTGTTCTTGCAATTTGGCAATCACTGATGCTTCTCCGACTGTCTCTTCCTCGTACTCACTATCCTTTTTCATAGTACCATATACAACCTTAATAACTTCTTTAGTCTCAGGATCTCTTATAATTCTAGCTTCTCCTTCAGGGATTTTGGCTGGATCTTCGGTCTGAGCTATTTCTTCAATATCTGGCTCTTCAGCAGATGATCTATGTGTTTCACTCCATTTGACTACTTTTCTTTCTTGTCCTCCAGCTATATGACCAAGTTTTGCAGTTAACCCTAAACGTTTATAATTTTGTTGCAAGGTTAAAGAGTGGTCCCAATTTGCTTCGATGATCGGATTAGAATAGATCTTGATGTTTCTTTGTTTGTCTTTGACCCTTCTGGTGTTCTTCTTGACCGAAGAACGGGCCATCTTTCTCTTTCTAACCGATGCCATGATAATATGATAATGAAAAATTGATGCGATGAGATTTTTCATAGAGAGCGTGGCCTGCATATAGCAAGTTAGAACTAAGCTTTAACTACGACTACAACTAATACAAACATCACTTAAACTTAGTAAAAGCGTGTACATATATTATTATAACATAGCAATGATGAAGTGTCACAGACGTGCTTCAAGATGTGTTTTTTTAGGCTTCAGTAGTAGCTTCTGGCGAGCCTTGACCTCTACCTCTAGGAGAACCTCTAGTTCCTCTAGTTCCTCTGGTACCTCTGGTACCTCTAAAGCTGCCTCTAGAGCCTCTAAAGCTACCTCTAGAACCTCTGGAACTTCCTCTACCGCCAGCTCCTCTGTTACCTCTAAAGCCCCCTCTACCTCTAGTAGATTTAGACATTCTAGGTAAATTGGTTCTTTTAGTGGTCACTTTCAATTCTCTACCCCTAAATGGTTTGCCATCCAACTCCGCAATGGCCTTTTCTGCACTTGCAGTACTTTCAAATTCAATATATGCATATCCTTTTGGTAATCCGGTAAACCTATCGAATAATATAGTAATTCTTTCGATAACACCAGAAACATTGAAAAACTCTTCCAATTGAACGGGGGTGGTCTTGAAATCGACATTACCTACAAAAATTGAACGACTATCAACTTCTTGTTGTTTGGCAAGCCTTTCCGCACGTTCTTCTTCGGTTTCTTTACTTTTGTGGTCGGACTCTGGTTGTTCCGCTTCTTCAATTCCAGTTTTTTTGCTCTGGTCTACAGCTGATTCTAGAACTGTTTTTTCAACTGGTTCTTGAACATCTACAGTATTTTCATCTATTTGGATTGTGTCGCTCATTATGGAAATGATATTATGTGTTTAATATAACTATAATGGAACTATTTCAAAGGAAGATATCTATCCTAACCGCTATTCTTTGAACTTCGAATTCTGCTTGAGTGCCGCTTTTCTCCGCTCTTTTTTGGTACTACGATTATCTAGTAGCTTATTTGAGGATGATTGGGTCAATTGGTAGCGGGTTGTTCCCAGTTGGTGTTGTTCTACTCCTTGTGTTTTAGGATGCTGTTAACTTTTTTTCAACAATTCTCGTTGAATCAAATGTTCCACGACAATTTCTGGCGTATGTCGCAGGATTGCAAATTTAAGAGATTAGACTAATATAAATAATTGATACACTAAATAATATAACACTACAAATGACGGTATGGAGAAGTCTTAGTGTGTTAACAAAGTCTTTGTGGGCCTGTTAACTAAGCTTCAACAAAAGCTCTGTAAGAAGTGAATGGTTCGTCAGTAGAACCTGAAACCAACTCGATTTCGACATCTGGAGAAGCGAAATAAACGTAACCAGTTTCTAAGGGTTTAGGTTCTTGACCTTTGATTTGGATAGAACCACTACCTTCGGTACATATTATGATGGAAGGACCGTCGAATTTGTCAAAGCTTTGAACTTTACCTTCAACTTTATCGAATATAGTTTGTAAAACTGAAAATTCAGCAATTGGTGGATCGTATAACACAGATTTAGCGTCACCTCTAGTTTTGGAAGATGCTAATAAAGGCATTTTTTGTTTTTCAATAGAATCGTATGAATAAGTCAACATTTCAACCAAGTTCTTGACATCTTTGAATTTTGGGGTAAAACCAGCTCTAACGACATTGTCAGAAGCAGCCATACATTCCATGATATCACCACTGATATAAGCATGAGGATAATTGGCTTCTAAGAATACAGCTTCACCTGGTAATAAAGTAACGTGGTTTAACATTAAACATCCACAGAATAAACCAATATCGTTTGGAAATTGTTTGTTTAAACGTTGGATCAATTCAGCTAATTTAGGAGCAATAGAATCAAATAATTCAGGCTGGGTTTGAGATCTAGAAACTAAAGATTTGGCTTTTTCAGCAATAACAGCTTCATCAGTATTCATTAATTTTCCAAATACTTTCTGTAATAATTTACGGTTCAATTTATCTTCATCAGAATTAACTTCTGCGTTTGGTTTGATAGAAGAGGTGAATTCTTCAACCAAGTCAGCACCAATAATTTCATTTAATTCAGGAACAGAAGTCAAAGTAGTTGCTAATTCTTGTAAAGGTTTGAACCCACAAAATCCTTCAAAAGAAGTAACTGCAATGGCCATTTCAGGCTTATGGTTAGCATCAGGATAGTTTTTAGGATCAGCAGCATGTAACTGAGCTCCTAACTTCTTATCGGGGTGAGCTTGAATAGATAAAACTTTTTCAATAGACAAAACTTTGAATAAAAATGGTAATTCTTTATCACTGCCAAACTTACTGATGATATCTTTATGTAAATATTGTTCAGGGTTTGAAGCAACCAAATTTCTTAAAGTTTCGCCAGTTTTTTCACCAGCTTCAACTGCATTAGATGGTACTGAAGGATGTGTTCCCATCCATAATTCTGCATATGGTTTAGCTTCATCGATCTTAGTCTCTTTGTTAGACTTGGCAGCAAATTGAGCAACAGATGAAGTTGAACCTATTTTACCCCAGTCATAGTTCTGGTATCCACAATCAAGTCTGAATAATGACATTGTAACCTATTTATATGATGTATAGTTTATTTAAATGTTTATGTACGGAAAATTTTTATTTTTCAGCAAAATACGCCAGTCGTGTAATTCAACGTGTTTCATATTAGTGTGTAGATAAGGTGGTATAATTTTGTCGTTATTATTTTTCCTGCTGACGAGTTTGTCTGGAGGTTGTTGATGTGTCTGTTGTAATAACGTTGTATAAAAATCATCTCAAGTTATTCCGGACATGTAACCTGGATAGATTGAGAGGAAGTGTAAGTATAATTGGTAGATAAGTGGATAAGAAGGTTAATAGCATAGTAGAATCTCTGGAATTACTAAAACTATCAGAATATATCCTAAAATTGTAGTTCTTTGCTATTTATCTCTTTGCTATTTAGTACTTCATTTTGTTGATACTGTTGATTTTGTGTTACCTTTTATTAACATTCGCGTATGGCTGATTGGGTAGAAACAACTACTGGAAACCGAATTTCCACGTCAGCTAAACTTAAAGAAACTCAGAAGATTCAAATCAAAGGGAATTCTACGATTGAAGCAGGAACTTTATTAAAAGCAGATGTGGAGTTATTGAATGATGCTAATTTTGCCGTTATTATAGGTAAATTTTGTTATATCGCATCAAACTGTCAGATTATTCCTCCTGTTTTGAAGTCTATTGACGACAAATCTTTCCATGGTCAGTTCCAAATTGGCTCTTATACGTCGGTGGGTCCTGGTTGTATTTTAAGGCTGGCTGCCATTGGGAATAGAGTTGTGATTGAGCCCAATTGTGTGATTGATGATCTCGTGGTCATTTATGATTGTTGTATTATACGGAAAGGCTGTAAAATTCCTCCCAAAACTGTCATACCTCCATTTAGTGAAGTTTCAGGTATTCCTGGAATCGACTTTTCTATCTCACAATTAGGTCCTGGTTTCAAGAAGACTATTGAATCTGATGCTAAAGAGTTGCAGATTTTAGGATACTATAAATTCTAGGATAAAGCATTTCAGAGAAAGTCTTAGTCCTGTCACCAAGGAATTGCTATATATTATCTAATCTTTCTTTCCAACATTACCTATTATTCCAAGGCCTCCATCATTCGATGGTTTTTTAGATCTACCTATAAATTTCACTATCACCACAACGACTGCAATAATAAAGAGGTATCCAATGAATCCTCTTTCATGAACATGATCCATAAATCTTAATGCTGAAGGATATGGACTTCCAACCAATTTGGCCTTCAAGTTGATTGCACTTTCACTATTTACTAATTTTGGGTCTAAAAGATATTTCAATGTGTTTCCAAGTGTTTTTTTGTTCTGTCTTAAACTATTGCCTGAAATATCTTCATCCCAATAGTGTTCATTGTCTTTGGAAACAATTATTACATCTCCTTTGGTGTATGTTCTACCATTGATGTTCCATCCATGCCTGTCTGGCATCTCAGGATTATTAGCTAAGTCTATAAATGTAAATAAAACGTCATTATTATCGAATAGATGTGGAATTTCTTTTCTCATTTCCTTTATTATCTCGACACTATTGGCATTTTGTCTCTTTAATTCCTCTGCTTTAGCCTCTTTGGCACCACGCTTCTCGAGTAGGTCATTGAAGTAATATTCGTTCTTTGTATGGTGATACTCATGTGCTACTAATGATATACTGTATAATAAGGAGTCCGTTGACTTTGCATCATTAGAATCAACAAATGTAATAACAATTTTATCCTCTCCTTTCATCAAACTTGTATCAAAATAATAAGGAAGAAGTTCTCTGGTTAATTCTTGATATAATGGGAATTGGTTTTTCTTAACAAAGTCAATGACTTGCTTTTCGTCCCTAATATCCTCTGGAGCATAACTTTGAAACACAGATGTAAATAAAGTATTATCCTTGATAACAAAAATAGTGGGTTTGGTGGTTAAAGTGGTAGCTAAGTACATTGCTTTGTTGAATTGTGGTTTAGGTTGCAGTTCATCATAATGAATAAAATCAAGAATATTGGCTGCTTGTGAGTTAATGGCACCTTCAAACTTATTACTTTTAGCTGTGAACAAATGGACATTAAATGGGGAATAAGTAACAAAGTCCAATAAATAAGGTAATATAGCTCTATCTTCTTCTGTAACAGTATTTGCATCATAATAAAAAACAATTGAGACTTTGTTAGGTAATGGGTAATATAAATTCAAAGTCTCTTGTGGTAAGCTCTTCCTGAAATCCATTATCTCTGATAATGTTTTAGCAGAAACATTTTCATATTGTGAATTTTCATATAAATTCGTGGCAAATTTCTTTAAATCTTCAATTGTAATTGGTCCTTTATATTCAAACTTAATGATTCCTGCTTTTTTCGGTAAAAACATTAAGAATTTAGGTTGTGGATTTCTTGAAGGATTTGATAATTTCGAATATCCTAATTTTTCACACAATTCGGCATTAGTAACACAACTGAAATGGTTTGCACTAACAGTGGTTAAGATTTTATTGGATAACTTGTCCCATACCCTCTTGTTATCCATACAATCATAACACAGCTTGGAGAATGCACTTTTGCCGGTTCCTTCACTATCTGACCACTGTTCTTCAGTACCTGGATATAACATGACAAATTCAGGTTGTTCGGCTTTCCCAGCAATCAAATCCAACATTCTATCTAAATTCAAAGGTTTAGACGCACTTGCTAAATCAATTGACCCACTATCATATTCAGCTACTGCATTCTTGATGAATTTCTTGAAATTTTCAGGGGTTCTTACTAAAGATCTTGGGTAATTTGACACCATTTTCAGCTTTCCGATTTTGGCTCCAGTTTCACGATCATGGACAGGTGAATAAATTCGTAAACTTGGGTATCCAAACACTTCTTCTCTTTCACATAAATCACCGCTTTCGATACAATTGACTTGTCTCATTTGGACATTCATATCTACCAACTCTTGATGAAACTCTTTATAAGTTTTCTCCCAAGTGGGGGCCAACTGTTTACAATGACTACAATAAGGTGAAAAAAATTCGACAAACGATAATTGCTCCTTTGTTATCTTATCAAAGTCTTCGGTGGTTAACACTTCCGGCATTGATACTTCGTTTTTAGCCGCCTGATTCAGTTTCCTTTCTTCATCTCGATTACTTGATCCAGTCACTTTGTCAGATTTCAACGCTTTTCCATCGCCATCATTGGTGGCCCCATCAGTAGCAATTACCAATAATGGCATTAGCCATATTAGCAACACCCAAAGACTTAACGATCTATCGTTTGACCTATTATTTATTCTCATTAGTCTAGTGCTGTTCACTGTCTAGGGTTTTGTTTTCGCGGAGACTCTCTAAAAAGTGTATATTATACATGAATAAATTTAAATATGCTATATAATCATAATATGCGATGTAATATAGAACAGATATGATATCTGTAATCTCCTTGATGCTCTGTCTTACTGCGTCTTTTATTGCATCAAAAATTGTCTGCTGTGGCCACTGATTTCTAATAAATAAGTCTTGAAATATTCAAAACTGACCAAGGTGACTGCACTAGCAGGAATAGTTCTCATTAAATTAACACCATATCCCACATAAAACCCTCTTAACCCTTCCTTTCTATAAATTTGTTTACCAATATCCACAAAACCTAATCTAACTTCAGTATTGGTAGGACTATGGTGAGGTAAATGCTGCATCTGTAATCTGGTTCTCAAAATTTCATGAGGGTATGTTATAGTGCTAGCTGTCATTTTTGATAAAGTCGATGCTAATAAAAGACGAACTAATATCCCATTTTGGTTCAAGTTGGTGCCATTATCTACTTGGCTATTACATTCGAAATATTCTTTCAATTTCTCATAGACTGGGAAATGAATACCCACATGAATTAAACCAAATAATGTTGGCACTAATCCACTGTAAAATACTCTTAAGCCTTCTTCTTTATACATTTTCTTGAATGCATCAATAGTACCATTGTAATATGTCTGTTGAAACTGGTTTAAGCCTGTCTTACTCTTTGAACTTTGAATCATCAATCTGGTTTTAACAACCCATATGGGGTTAACGGCTATAGAAGAAGCTAGTCCTGCAGTAATAGCCGAAAGGAAATGGTCTATAGATTCCCGTTGAATATTAAAATTTTGTTTAAGGAAACTGGGATAAAATTTTTTGGCCTTTTCATAGGCAGCGAAATATATAGTCCAAGTAGGTAAATAACCAATCGTTATAGGAACCAACCCCCTATAAAGACCTCTTACACCTTCGTCTCTTATTATATGTTTGAAAGTAGTAAGATAACTCGTAGTTCTTTTGGAACCTTGAGCTTGAGCCCTTGTTTTAATCACATCTAGAGGGCAAACCACCACTCCAGCCAAAAACCCAGAAGCCGCTCCTGAAATCATTACCAATTGGTTGGCAGAAAGTTTTCTGACTATATTGGGAGGATTATAATCGCCTAAAACCGTTATTCTATGTTTGATTGGGAAAGTGTCCTTAGTGGACTTACGGAATTCAAGTTCTTCACCTTGAACGGTATCCGAAAAATCTTTTTCCCGTTTCAATTTATGATCTTCGTCAGCATAAGCTCGTATTTTATCTGTGGACATTTGGAAAAGGTTCTATGATGTGTTAAACAATAAAAATGGCACTAATGAAGATACCTAAAAATAAAGTTGTGATTCTAACTTTTCTGACAAATATTCAAATATCAAAGGATAAATACAATTTGATCCGACACTTTCGGAACCTTATTAATAACTACTGGAAAATAAGACTAGGAATTTCTATCTATATTATAATGTTTCTGATGAAAATATGGTCTTCGGATAAGCTCGCTTACTATAACTCTTAACAACAATAGTGTCCTTGATTACAAAACCGATTTGACAAAAAGTGAAAAATATAGTTCACCCACCCAATCCAAATTTAAAAAGGGGAACAAAGACTTATGAGCAAACTATTACTATGAGGAGCAACCAAACTTCGAACTTCTATGTCTTTTGTGTTGTTTAGTTCAATAAACTACTGAATCCTTTCCGCTGATAAAACAGTTCGCACTGTAAAAATTTTCATAGATAATCTACGAGATCAGAAGTACAAACCTACTTGAAAATCAATAAGACGAAGATGGTTAAATTTGCATTAAGAATGAAGGCAGAAGTTGACAATGTCACGGAATTGGCCCCAATTGATACACCGGAAAGTCCCTTTGAGTATACGTTTATTATCGAGTGTACTAAATGTAGAGAAGAACACGCCAAACCAGTTCCAATAAATAGATTTGAAAGTCATGAAATCACAGGCTCTAAAGGAGAAGCCAGTTTTGTGTTTAGGTGCAAGGTATGCAAAGCAGAACACTCGGCTTCTATCGTTAGAACTGATACTAAATACGAACCTGAGAACAATGGGAAATATATTGATATATTGATTATAGATGCTAGAGGAATCGACTTCAAGAAATTCATACCGGAAGGTGAGTTTGAGTGTAAAGGGTTAGAAACGGTTACGAAATTCAATGAAATCGACCTCGCTGAAGGCGAATGGTATGACTATGATGATAATGCAGGATTAGAGGTCAGTATAACTGAAGTGGCATGGACTTTGGATCGTATATGATGAATAGCACAGGTAGATAGTGTGATTATGAACATATTATTATATAGGACAGTATAGCTATATCTTTATATCTGGATTGTGTGAGGTTTTCCCGAGAATACTAATCTCTTATCTCCAATTTTCCCCTATTCTTAATTTCTTTCTCTAAGTTCCACCATATACTGTCGGATATTGTCGCTCCTCTCAGCTCCTCTCAGCTCCTATCAACCCTATCAACGCCATGTCTTATCAGCTCTAACTCTACCAGAGTCAACTCAATCAGCATTATCAATTCCTGCAACATCTCTATGACTCTCAGATAAATCCGGTGACTAATAATTAAGACCGAGAACCGAATCGCCGAATGACTGCAAAAAAGGTCTACGGCTCAGCTTCTCAAACAACTATATAAATGGCAGCTTAAGTCAACAGATACCATAGAAATAACAATATGAGAACTACTTTAGTAAAAATAAGTGCCCAGTTAGAAAACTGCACAGATTTAGAACCATTGGATAACGAGGAATACCCTCATGACTATGGATTCAGGTTTCAGTGCACAAAATGCAGATACACACACCCTAAAGAGGTAATAATTAATAGGTTTGACAAAATCCCCTTCCAAGTTGCTAGGATGAATCGAATAGCCAACTTTTTCCTTAATTGTAAGGATTGTCATAATGTGATTTTCATAATCTTGACCCGAAGTGAACAGAAATTTACCAAGCAGAATGAAGGAGAGTTTGTTCCTTTAATAGAAGTACATACTCACGGATGTGCGATACTAGAGTTTATATTAGAAGACCAATTTCAATGTAAGACAAGTTCAGGTACAACTATGGAAGAAGTCGACCTTAGAACCAATGAATGGACTGAATTTGATGAAACATCCAATAAACCAGTTGTAATAACCAATGTTAGGTGGGAGCTTGAAGCCCTAGCTGGTAACAGTGATGTAACGTCTTTATAATGCCGTTTATAGCTTTAATATATGTTTTGTTTAATGGTTCTATACTATAAGATGTCTCGAACCCTTATCGATGTCGCGTGTCGCCATTTTGCAACCGTTCGGTTCAAAAGGATATATAGCAATTCTCGCCCAAACACTATTTATTAAATATTTAAGTACAACTATATCTGTTGATTATTTATTTGTAAATTCGAGATATCTATTAGTATCTACTAGTATCATTTAAGGTATCACTTACGTAATCAATTGACTAATCCCAAAGAGTTACACCTGTTAGAAATACTAAAATGGCTGAAAAGGGGAAAATCGAATTATTTTCAAAAGAATATTACATTGCTTGTACTCTTGGAGGTATTATTGCTTGTGGTCCAACTCATTCTGCTGTGACACCTTTAGATTTGGTTAAATGTCGTCGTCAAGTTAATTCTTCTTTATATACTTCAAATGTTCAAGGTTGGAAAACTATCTTAAAAACCAAAGGTGATTCTATATTTACTGGGATTGGAGCTACTTTTATTGGTTATTCTTTGCAAGGTGCTGGTAAATATGGGTTTTATGAATATTTTAAGAAAACTTATAGTGATTTGGTGGGACCAGAATATGCCAATAATTATAAAACAGGGGTCTATTTAGCTGCTTCCGCATCAGCTGAATTTTTAGCCGATATTGCTTTATGTCCTTTAGAAACCATTAAGGTTAAAACACAAACCACTATTCCTCCTTATGCTTCTTCTGTTTTTGATGGTTGGAAAAAAATCACTGCAACTGAAGGTATTGGTGGTTTATATAAAGGTTTGGCTCCTTTATGGATGAGACAAATCCCTTATACTATGGTTAAATTTGCCAGTTTTGAAAAGACTGTTGAGAAGATTTATGAATACTTAGGTAAACCTGTTAGTGACTATACTCCATTACAACAAACAGGGGTTTCTTTCTTGGGTGGTTATATCGCAGGTATATTTTGTGCTGTCGTTTCTCATCCTGCCGATGTTATGGTTTCAAAAGTCAACTCCGATAAGTCTGCTTCTGAATCCGTAGGACACGCTGTCAAGAGAATTTACTCTAAAATTGGATTTGCTGGTTTATGGAATGGTTTACCTGTTAGAATTGCCATGGTTGGTACCTTAACTGGTTTCCAATGGTTAATCTACGACTCTTTCAAGGTTTATGTTGGTTTACCAACTACTGGTGGTCATTAACTTTGGTCATTATCATCAAGAAATTAATGTTTATTAGAATTATATAAAAAATAGAGTGCTTAAAATGATATTTGATGATCCGTATAGGCTCAAATTACCTATTCAACTTTATGTTATGTTCTATTAATGACATTATTTCCATACATTTTTAAATAAGTCATCATTTAAATTAGATGTATTAATATTATTTTTGTTCGTGTTATTTGTATCCCATGAATCTCTGTTTGTATCTGACCATTCGTTATTCCAAGTGGATTTTGTTTGACTACCATTTGAATTGATTGTGCTGTGAGACCCATTGTTATTAGAAGATTGATAAGTGGAGTTCAAGTTATTTGTGAAATTCAATCCTTGTAAGGAGTTCGATAATGAATCAGTATCGGTTTTTGAAGCAGGGCTTTGCGATTGAGATGACATTGTATGAGCAAAACTTTGAGGCTGAGGTGTTGATCTTTGAATTGGTTGAACAAAACTTGAATTGGAAGATGAAGGTGATGAATATAACGATAAAATAGACTTTTTCAAATCAGGGCGACCATTTGAAATGCTACCACCAGTTGATTGGGGTGACTTGATTGAGCTACTTGATTGAATTGGAAGCTTTGGTAAAGATTTTGGAGCATTGGTAGCAACTGGAGTATTATTAGAGCTAACAGGTTTTCTAGAATCGTGGCTATGAGATGCTGAAGTAAAAGTTCCAAAATCATCGTCTAATAAATTCCCTGAAGAAGAGTTCACAGAATTTGAATTGTTTGAAATGTTTGAATTGATTGAAGGAGATGAATTGTTCTGCAATAAATCAATAGCTGGAGACTGAGTATTATTTGACTTTGGAGTTGAATTCGATGGTAATTTCATTGGATCAGGAATAGTTGAAGAAGCAACCCATTTCTTCATATCATATTTGGTACGAATGAAATTTTCAATTTTCAGTTGATCAGGAATATAACCATCGGGTAATTTAGCTTCCCAATACGAATTACATTTTTCATTACCCCATTTAACCATTGATTCGACTTGTTCGTCGGTCCAAGCATCTAAATCAACTGACTTGACTTTAGAAATATGAACTCCCATACTTCTATGGATACCTGAACATCTAATACATATAAAGCACCCTAAATTCCATGATGCCCACCTTGGATGTGCAGTTGTTTTACAATCTACACATGTCTTATTGCCTTCTTCTTTTAAAAGCTGCTTCAAAATCTGTTTGTGTCTTTCAGAATGGGTCTTCTTTGATGAAGGTAAGGCTGAATTTGATGTTCTAGAACGATTCATATTACCAACAGCTTACTCTTTCTAGTTCCAAACTCTTTCTAATATTTCTTTTTATTTGGAGCCTTCTAATATCACCAAAATGTCGGCTTTTATACCTTTTTATTGACCGCTATTCTATCTTTTGTTAAGATCAATCGACGATTTCTCACTATCAAAACATTTTCAGATTTCGCAGTGTCAGAACTCAAAAAACTAAAGAATCCCTGGCGGTACAGAATTTTTAATTATATAATAGTAGATTAAATAGGCTTAAGAAAGCGATAATTCAGACATCCATGATATATATATGATAACAATTTTCAATATCAAAATTAACAGCATCAAGTTTCATTTTCAACCCAGACATTAGACGTAAAAATCAGAGGAAAAAGATGGAAAAAGAACAGCACAAAATTAATAAACTTCGACAACCAAGAATATATAATATAGAAGAAATAAGGACTCACAAATCACATGACGATCTATGGATAATAGTGTATAATAAAGTGTATGATGTAACCGACTTTATAAAAAATGATCTTCATCCAGGAGGAGCCGAAGTTGTGATTGAATGTGGAGGTACGGATGCTACAGAAGCTTTTGATGATGTAGGGCATTCGCATGATGCAAGTGAAATGTTGGAGCCATATTTTATAGGTGAAGTGGCTGCTTCACAAAAAAGAGAATATCAATCAGTTAGACAAATGTTATTTGAAGCTGAACAAAAAATGAAAAAATTAAAATTAGAAAAAATTCAAATAGCAAAAGAAAAGAAAAGGCAAAAAAGAGTGAAAAATCTCATGGAAAATTTAACTATATTATTATTATTATTATTGGCTTTAGGTACTATATTTTTTTATTTCATTTTACAAACTTTCAAAAGATCTTATTATGAAGAAAATCATAATTATTGATCATTTTATTTATTAATACACGGATATCACTTACTCGCTTTAATCTAAAATTCATATAGTGTTATATTTTTTTAATTGTTCTATCTCTAAACCGTTGTATTCTTATCCCTAACTTAGAAATAACATGTTGTCTTATCTCCTATATCTGATATACAAAAATCAAAAAAATAATAGCCAGCCCGACGCGGGGCTCGAACCCGCAACCTTTTGATTAAGAGTCAAATGCTCTACCGATTGAGCTAGCCAGGCTATTCTTACTGTTTTTCTTGTATTATTTTTCATATGCTCTTGTTTTCTTATATGCAGGATATGTTAAAAATATCTTAAATAAAATCTTCTTCGTAATATGATGCAAAGTTGACACTTAAAACATGATATACATATTTCCAACACTAGAAGTACTAGGTATTATAGAGAAACCTTGAAGAATTATTTAATCACCGATAGTTTATAGGAGCTGAAAGAGCTAAAAAAATAGTCAAAGTTTCGATGTCATAAACTAGTGTCTCATTAAAAATACATAAATCTAACCTTTCGGTAGACTTCTTAATTATTATTTACTAATTGCTTTATTTCTTCATCATCAAAAATATTACTTCCTGATTGAAGAGTTTGTGCTAATACCATTAAAGATTTATTGGAAAATGAAGGATCTTTACGTAACTCGTTTAATTGATCACCAAATTGTTCCGTCATCAATTGAAGGAACTTCTTGTCAAGTTCTTCTCTATCTTTACTATGCTTGGTAACTAATGAATTGTTATCTTGTGAATTGTTTTCAGTTTTATTTGATGAGGTTTGTTGTACCATAAATGGAACTTGAGTCAATCTAGCATGTATTGCTGCACTAAGTTCCTCCGACTCAACATGATGGCTATTAATCTTACTAAATTCCTCGGCATCTACCATAGTTTCTTTGGCTTCATCTTCTTCCTTGTCTTCTATATCATCATCTGATGATGATGAAGAGGAAGATTCGTCTGACGACACTTCTGTTCTTCTTTTTTTCCTCCTTCTGGAAATTTTTTTATCGTCATTGGCTCTTATACCAGCAGACATGATCCTTTACCTTTTGTCTTACTTAGAAATTGCTCTAATTTTATAGTTTTGCAATGGACTTAAAAATTTTTTTTCCGCAGATACAAGATGTCTTACAGATAGCACAACATAGTTGATAAAGCTAGAGACATTATTTAGAGGATTATTTTGGATATAATTTGTCAAGCTGGATATGTCGTGACAAGGCATTGATATAGAGCGAAGTATAGGGTATATAACTATAGCAATGGAATTTGATATTCTAGATATCGATAAAATATTAAAGATATAATCTAAGAAACTTCTTCTAAAGGCCTAGATTCATATTATAAATCAAATTGTATATATTACTATTTTTACTTCTTTTGACGTTTTTCCCCATCAGCTTTTGGCTTAGCTTTTCTCTTTTTTACCATAGATGTTAAATCGTTTACAGGTGGGGCAGGAGATGACGTACTTGATCCCACACTTGAAAGCGCTTTACTAAGTAACTCCGTGCCTTTTGAACTACCTAATATTCCTTCAAGCATATCTTGTTTTTGTTGGTTGATGGCTTGTTCGGCATTGGTTTCTATTTCATCGTATCTCTCTTGTAAACTTTGGATGATCTCTTCATTTTCCTTCTTCTTATCAGGATTTTTTTCGCTATCATTTTTTAAAATATCAATGGCACTTTTAATATGTTCACGAGCCTTGGTTTTAGCATCATCATCTTCAAGACAAAATTCCAATGCTAACGAGAGTTTGAAATGTGACTCTCCCACCAATCCAGAAATAGAGGCATCATACAATTGTTTTCTGATGTCCAAACACTTTTCTAAATCACTTGCAGCTTGTGGAAAATGTTCTGATTCCAAAGAAACTTCTCCTAATAAGTCATAAGCTTCAGATAACAGTTTCAAGGTCTTGATATAACTATTGGTAGACTCGTCTTTGTCAGATTTGAGGTATGGAATCTCCAAACCAGATACTTCTGATTTCCTGCTTTCGAGTCTTTCTTCATATAGACCTCTAGCAACTTCTAAAATTTCCCATGCAAGCTCCATGTCTGTTTTATTTTCTTCTTCGCCTTCTTCGCCTTCTTCTCCTTCTTCTTCGTCGTCTTCTTCTGCAGCTGGTCCTTCTTCTTCTTCTTCATCGTCTTCTATTTCCCCTTCTGCTTCTTCCGCAGCCAAATCATTAAATTGAAAATGTGAGTCTTCTTCTTGTTCTTTAGCTTCGTCTATCTTTTCACTAGTAATCTCTTGACCACCTAAAACATCAGATTGACTTACGCCGCTCTCATATAAAGCTTTTCCGTATAATAAGAACAAATCGGGATCAATTTCGTCTGTTTTTTCCTGGTGAACTGAACAGGCTTCGCCATATACCTCTACTGCCTTCTCGTAGTCCTTCTCGGCCAAAAACTTGGCTCCTTGATTAAGAAGTTTTTCAACTTCTTCTGAATAGCTCATATAGTCTAAAACGCGTATTAGAAAATTGAGATGAAGCAAAATATAGTTGATTTCTTGTTAGCACAAAACTAAGCAATAACGACTAAAATCCAAAATATCAACCCAATTATAACCAATTTGCCTATTTTCTAGTAATTCAATTGTCAGTTTTATTGCCAATTTCCAAATCCAACGGTCGTGTGAAGCTTAGAGATTGTTTGAGAAAAGATCATTTCAGACTAGGAGTTGCTAACATGAGTTCCAATTCGACCCCCAGAAAACCAGTAAGGAAAAGACCTCCTCCAATGGACATGGGCGAACCTGTCTTGGGTTTGTCTTCCGAAGCATCTGCTCAAAGATCGGGCCCATCTGCCCCCAGTTTTCCTGGCAATGAAGGAAATGATGATGTTTATGTAAATAGTACCCAAAGGTCACCTTATCAAGCTTTCAACAATCAAGCTCCAATCAACACTTCACATAACACTTATGCGCTACCGAGCATAAACACATCCATCAAAGGGCCTCAGCAACTTTACGAGTCCACTTCCACCCTCCATGAAGATGAGATAGTAAGTATGGAAACTCCGAGACCCATGGGTCCTAAGGAATTGCCAGAATATGACTTATATATGAACAGTTATAACACTTCTTTGAATGGAGACTCGTTCAACACTCCACCTTATCCCGTATCTGATCCAATTGAGTCCATAAATGCTGCTGACTCAAGTATTGAAATTTCCCCCTTTGATACAAGAGCTCGAAATGCTGATATACTAAACCAATCGTTGGTAACACCGACCAAAATACCTTCCCTTTCTAACGGAACCAATTTAAGTCCAGAAACTGGTCGTTTCCCTAACGCTGCCAGTCAACCAAATACCCTTAATAGATCCAGATCTGGTTCACCATCTCCGACCAGATTCAATACATTCAATGGTCACTTTTCTTCTCGTGATAAAGACTTTAGAAGATCCCAAACGTTATCTATTCCAAGAAGAAAGAGCCCCGAGAGACCAAATAGAGGAAGTAGGTCTCCTTCTCCCAAAAAACTATATGGAAGATCTCCTTCTTTGATGTATGGAGACTTTGGGGAAGAAAGAGAGTTGGTTGATGACGAATATGACGACTATGAAGTGGATAATAGCTTCGATCGTGACAATACAGAAGACTTTAATAGAAGTACCGAGATTTATGATGATGAAAATAATGATTATTATGATGACGAATTGGAATCACCAGCTTCCAAACTATTCGATTTTTCAATGCTACCTGACTTGCCATCAGTAAGTTCTGCCACTACAGCCGTAAGTCCTGGGTCAACGAATTCTCCCACCAAAAGAATGACTTTGAACTCTGCAATTTCCTTTGTAAAAGGACCAGGATATTTCGAAGATGAATCTGGTATACTACCAAGATCTAGTATTAAAAAGAAGAATGATGAACTACCTCCTGTTCCGCTTGACTTACCTAAGTTACCTTTCACTTCCTCGTCGTTAGTGAGTAGACATTTTGCTACTTGTAAACATGTTTGGTCCATGAGTCAAGTGTTTAGTTGGTGTTTAAACCTTAGAGTATGGCTTCATGATCTGTTTATCCTGAAAAAAGAATTGAAAAAGGCTTTGATCAAGCTATTAGTATATCACAGAAGAGACGTTCCATTGGAAACTCTAGGACCTAACGTTGACCAAATTATTTCAAGCTTTTTAAAAGCTGGTGCTATTACTTTCGACTATGGCACCTTACCAGATGAAGACGGGGTGAAGCAATTACCTTCTCCAGGAAACAACGAAGCATCAAAAGAGTTATCAAGGGCTACAAGGGCCAACCCTGGTGTTATTCTTCATGAAAATGTGTCAATAAGCGGTGTGTTGACCGAATTGACTAGTTGCTATTGCTATGGAGGTGATCATCATAATTCCAACTCCCCTGAATTGAAGGTTGGTAAAACCAAACTCAGATGTCTCTCCTCCAGATGCTACATCAATAGAATCTTGGATTATGAAATAAAATTCCGACTGACAGATATCAATGGAATCATCTTGGGAGATGACTGGGCATCACACTGGAAGTTAACAGCGGATGATCTTAAGAATTTCGAAAAGAGTTTAGCGAAAAGACAATCTCTTATATTTGATTTGTTGAGATATGAACAAACTTTTATACAAAGAGCCAAGGTATTTGTTGATATTGTAGGGCCTGAGTTCATTAAGACAGTCAAGCTTCTAATTGGATCAAAAGATGTAATCCTGGTGAACAAGTTCGAAGATGATGTGTTGGTTCCTGGAAGAGAATTGCTCAATATTCACCAGAAATCCTTATTTGAACCTTTGTTGAAAATTCTCATATCCAATGGGAAGTTCATTAAAGACGTTGTTGATATAGGGAACATCTACTTGAACTGGTCACAGGTTGTAAAGCCTTCTTTATTAAAGTATATTGGCACCATACCAATGATAGAGGAACTTTTCAGAATCCCAAGTGTCAAAAAATGGGTTGACACAAATGTAAGAGACTTACCTAAAGTCAAAGAACTTAAGGTCAATGGAGCATTGTTGTTTTTGAGTACATTCAACTCGCGTTATCAACAATTACCATTACAATTGTCGGATGTGAGAAGTCTGTTTGATGAACAGGACTCTGAATTTGTATCTCTAACTAAAGCAATTGATGGAATAAAAAAGATCAGTGCTAAAGTTAACGAAATGAAGCACCATGCTGATAATATACACTCATTGAAGAGGATTCAAAAGCAGTTGGTTTGGGGAAGAAGTGTGCAAAAAATGAATATCAACTTCAACTCAGAAAACAGAAAGTTTTTCTATAGAGGAGATGTGACAAGAAAAGGTGATTTGAAGATCAATTCATCAATAAACCATATAATATTGTTGGATAATTATTTATTGATCACTGAAAAGATTAGGAGTAGTAAGAGCCATTTGATCAGTTACAGGATTGTCGAATACCCTATTCCTATTGAGTTTTTATTGGTTGAATTGAAAGATAAAGAAACACCGACAATAGAACTAAATACAATAACAAAAACGTTAACATCTCAACCACAAGGGTCCCCCAAATACGACGCCAATAATGGCGAGGAAGATACTTCAACTTATCCATTCAAAATAAGGTTTGCAGGCCATGGGAAATATAACTCATATACGTTCTTCACCAGGACTGAGAGAGCGAGAACTGTATGGGTAGATTGGTTGAAGAAAGCAAGGGGAAACTTGTGTACAAGGCTATTCAGAGTAGAGCCCTATAAATTGAGAACCATCACGAATACCTGTTTTGCCTATGAAGAGTCCAATAAAGTGACAAAACTACAAGTTTTGAGTAAAGGCGATCCTATCGAACTAATGGCAAATGATTCTATAAGAATATTGAGTCTGTTGGGTTACAATGGACCTGACATTTATAGCTTTAACTCAAATAGCCATGTTGTTTATAGCTCCGTGTTGTCGGCCTCCAGCTTTATATATAACAATACCAAGTTTAACTTCATGGGGACCGCCGCAGGAGTCTATTGCACAGATATGAATCATGAATGGAAAAGAATCATACTGGTGGCAGATACCACAAAGATAACAGTACTTTCTTCAATCAATTTGGTTATCATGTTAAGCGGAGGATATTTAAGATATTATCCGTTAGATATGTTGATAAAATATTATTATGGCAAGAAAGATACTATAAGCAGTGTAGCTTTATCCAAAGAGCTTGTGTCATTCTTTGAGGTTGGTATTCATAGAGAAATAACGATGTTATTTTTCGCTAAAAAGAAGGGGAACTCCTCAGGATCCACCAACTTCAAAGTATGTATTCCAGAAACTGATAATGATGGAATATTTAGCTCGTTTAAAGTAGTTAAGCGATTTTATGTGCAAGCTGAATGTTATGGCATCTCGATATTCAATTCCTCGTTTGCGGTGCATACCAGTAAAGGAATTGAAATACTCGAGTTGGATAAATTATTACCTAGATCAATACCCGAAATCCCATTCAGTGATATTAAAAGAGTCGATGGGTATAGTAGAAGAATAGGAAATATCTCAGGAGATAATAATGTTGATAATACAGCAGAAGTAGAAGCAATCCGAAAGATGATTTATTCGTCCTCATCCAAACCATTGGGAATGTTCAAATTGAACAATAATAGCGAATTTTTGTTGGTTTATAATGAATGTGCAATATTCATCAACAAACATGGGAAATTATCCAGATTTTCAACGTTAAAATTCGATTATAAAGCTAAGTGGATCAATTTTGTGAATAATCATCTTTTTGTGGTCTGTGAAGAAGTAATAGAAATTTGGTCGATTAGTGACTTTATCAAAGGCACAAATAGACTAATTCAAGTATTAGTTGGTAAAGATATTAGACAGTTGGATTCCAATAGTTTGATCTTTACTATGGCCAATCCCTTAGTCCCCGGCTTACAATTGGTGTTTTCTATGTATAATAAAAGTGTATGATAGATGTAAATATATGAACATTAACTTACAATACTTCTAATACTTAATACTACTCCGAAATCGATCTGCTGCAAGAACTATTCTTCGGCTGTAAATTTTCAGATGTCCCACGGAAATTTGCACTAGTTTTTGTGGGGACTGCGACGGACTTTCACATTCATATAAAACCAGATTGTTGAAAAGCCAATTGATCTAATAAATTATCTAGTTGAATATTCAGGATATATAATTAGGAATTGATAATACAACAATAGAAGAGAGAAATAAAGATGGTCGACTTCAATGTTAATGGTAAAGTTGCAGTTATTACTGGAGGTACTAGAGGTTTGGGGTTAAATTGTGCTGAAATTTTTGTTTTAAATGGAGCTTCAACTGTTGTTGTTACCTCCAGAAAAGCAGCAGCTTGTGAAGAGTCTAAACAGTTCTTAGAGAAGGTTGCTAAAGACAATGGTAAAAATTGTAAGATTATTGCTATTCCAGCTGATCTTTCAGTGGAAGCTGAATGTAATAGCTTTTATAAAGAAACCATCAAACACGTTAAGAAGGTTGATATCTTAATTGCTAATGCCGGTGCCACTTGGGGAGCTCCAATTGGTAGTCACCCAATTGATGCTATGCATAAAGTGTTGGCTCTTAATATCGTTGGTGTTTTCAACTGTATTCAATTATTCCTTCCAGAATTAGAAGCAGCTGGTACTGACCAAGATCCTGCTAGAGTTATTATCATGTCTTCTATTGTATCTTTAGTTGCTCCTGATTTAGCTGGTGTCTATGGTTATTCTGCTTCCAAGGCTGGTGTTTCTCATTTAGGTAAAGCTTTGGCCCTTCAATTGGCTCCAAAAAACGTCACCGTCAATTCTTTGGCCCCAGGTTATTTCCCATCTAAAATGTCCAATGGTGTTCTTTCCGTTGCTGGTGATTTCTTAACTGATACCAACCCAAGAAAGAGATTAGGTGTTAAAGAAGATCTTCAAAACGCTGTTTTGTTCCTTTGTTCGAAACAATCAAATTATATCAACGGTATCGTTTTACCTTTAGATGGTGGTGCTCATTTAAACCCTGGTGGAACTGCCAATTTATAGTTTATATGACTTCAATACAGTTTGTTTAGCTCCCAACTCTTATCTGTGAGAATGTTTCAATTCTCAATTATTTTCTCAACACTATCAAAGTTGAAAGGCTCAAATATTACAAAAATAGATTTCGATATAATATGGGAGCAGCATCTTCTAGTTTACTAGACTCCTTGATGGAAGGAACCAGCTTTGATAAAGATGAAATTGATAGGATGAGAAAAAGATTCATGAAGTTAGATAAAGATGGGAGTGGAACTATTGAAAAAAATGAATTTTTAGCTATACCGGGTATATCTAATAATCCTTTAGCAAGTAGATTAATGGATGTCTTTGATGAAGATGCTAGTGGTACTATAGATTTCCAGGAATTTATTTCTGGGTTATCTGCTTTTAGTGGTAAAACTTCGAAAATTGATAAGTTGAAGTTTGCTTTTAAAATATATGACATTGATAGAGACGGGTTTATTGGAAATGGTGAATTATTTATAGTTATGAAAATGATGGTTGGTAAAAATTTACAAGATCAAGAATTACAACAAATTGTTGATAAAACTATGATGGAAGCTGATGAAGACGGCGATGGTAGATTGAGTTTTGAAGAATTTAGAAAAGCGGTTGATTCAAAGTCAGTTGCTTCTTCTTTGACTTTAAATATAATATAATACATCATAGCTCTGTTTACAGCCAAGTGATAATTAATTAGGAGTTTTTTGTAAATATATGTTTATTAATATCATACCTCTAGTGAGTTTTAGTGAATTCTACTGAATTCTAGTGAATTTTCTACTGAAAATTATATATTTTACAGAAATAACATAGTATCTATTTACGAACAACTTCCCAACCATCTTCTTTATCATTTATTGACAAATCTGCGGTAGCCTTTTCTAACCCTACTTCAGGTTTGGTTTCTTCAACTTTTTTAATATCAGCTTTTGGTTCTTCTGCTTCATCGTCTGAATCGCCTTCAATGGCTAAAACATCGTATGAAGATTTTTGTGGACCCTGCGAAGTTGATTCTTCTTCCTTGGTTGTAGGTTTGTTTTGGTTGTTTGATCTTGAAACATTTCTAGTTCTTGGTTGCACTTTAGCTTCTTCAGTTCTAGCTGAACTCCAATCGAATTCAGGTTCTTTCTTGGTTCTTGTTCTGTTACTTCTTTCTCTTGGTGGTAATTTGGTTTCTTCGGATCTGGCTGATCCCCAATCTAAAGCTGGTTCTTCTCTTCTTGGAACTCTTCTATTACTTCTTTCTCTTGGTGGTAATTTAGTTTCCTCAGATCTGGCTGATCCCCAATCTAAATCTGGTTCTTCTCTTCTTGGACCAGAACTTGGAATTCTTCTATTACTTCTTTCTCTTGGTGGTAATTTAGTTTCCTCAGATCTGGCTGATCCCCAATCTAAATCTGGTTCTTCTCTTCTTGGTCCAGCACCTGGAGCCCTTTCTCTTCTATTACTTCTTTCTCTTGGTGGTAATCTACTTTCGTCTGATCTGGCAGAACCCCAGTCTAAATCTGGTTCTTCTCTTCTTGGTGCACCGCTTCCAACTCTTCTACCACCAGATAAAGGACCAGTTCTTGAAGCTCTCCAATCTAAATCAAATACATCTTGCTTTTGAGGAGCAGCAACACTAACGAAAATTCTTCTTCCTTGGAAATCAGCGGTACTTAATTGCAAGGCTTCTTCTAAAACATTTCTGTCGCTGAAAGTAACGAAACCAAACCCTTTTAATCTACCATTTTCTTGTGGTAATTTAACATCAGTAACAACTTCATTTAATTGCATTCTCTTTTCGAAAAATTGGGCAACCATTTCTTCATTGATATCCCAAGGTAAGTTACCGATTCTAGCTCTGAAAGGAGGTTCGTCTGGAATTGGAAATTCTTGTCTTTCACGTCTTGGTTTATCATCGCTTGAAAAATCATTTGAGTATTCATTATGATGATTTGAAAATGATTTTTCCGGGATTGCAGCGGTGCTTGAGTTTGGAACACCAATTGAAGTCATATCAACTTCTTCATCAGCCCATGATCCACCTCCGAGTGAATCATCAGCTAAAAATGAACCTAAGTCCATTTTAATATTTTTCTTTGGAGCTATATCATTAGTAATTTATTCTTACAAAACTTCGAGTATACACGTCATAATCATATAAACCCTGAACTGTATATATATATCTATACATATACATGTCCAACTCCTAATATTTATTTTTAAAGAGTCCTATATCATCACATACCCATGATTTCTTAATAGTTTTAAGTGAAAATTTTAATACAAAAAATCTGCGAAAAAATTTTTTCTCATTACAACTTCTGTTGGTGTACGAACATTAGATTATTAGAGACAAGATTCTGTAAAATACATTAAATCATATTATTAATTGAATTGAACCGGTTAAATTTTGATTATAATACATGAATAAGTCCATTTTTATAAATAAACGTTTAAAGCTTGCAAAGCTTTCGTTTTTGTTTTTGAATGTTTTAAGACACCTTAACTCAAACTAACTCTAACAGAATATGACTAGCTTGAAAAGAGATCAAACTCTATTTTCAACAATATCCCTCTCGTTAGTATTAGTTGAAGATCCTTCGTTAGCAGTATAAATACTTTGAGATGCTGAGCTTTGATTTATAGTGATCCTATTCGAAATATTGTCGCCAAGATCCTGTTCTCTAGTGTCAAGATGTCTAGAACTAGAAGTTGGGGTTGAAGTCGATTCAATTTGCTCTGATTGTCTTACTGGAGTGTCTTGTGTTTCCACTTCTTGAGAAGAGTCTGCAATATCTGATGTTTCAGTAGACTCTCTCTCTGAGACTTGTCTTCTTTCTTCTGCTAACCTATAGTTATGATATGAAGTTAAGACTCCATAGTGGAATAAATTGGTTTTAGAAACTCCCATAATCTTCCAAAATAATATCTTGAAGAAATTACCATATTTTTGATCTGCAAACTCACGACCTTGAGCTTCAAAATTCTGATCTGCTAAAGATTCATCACTCAAAACCATTCTTACTCTTTCATCAACGGGTATTAATTCGTGTAACATGGCTCTTAAAGTAGGGTCTGTTCTAAATACTTCCAAATCTATACTTTCATCATCGGAGTTGTCGATTTCATTATTTGTATCATTATTAGTTTCATTATCTTCCCTTGAACGATTTTGAGTTGCTGTTTCATTTCCAGTTCTTGGTTCGGAAGTACCAGCAGATTGAGAATTAACCTCAGCTTCATTATTTTCACCTGGATTTTCAGTTTCATTATCATTATCAGTAACATGAGGGTCTTCATTATCTTTATAATAGTAGTCACGTTTACACATGGGGCAACAAGCTCTTCTTTTTGTTAACCAAGGATCCAAACATGCAGCATGGAAAACATGACCACATAATAAACCTCTGACAATCTCATCGTCTTCAATAACTTCCAAACAAATAGCACAAGAACCAGAAGTGAAATGTAAAATATGGTCTTCGGTATCAAGTTTAGAAGGATCGTTTGATTTTACAGGAGAAGAACTTTCACCTTCATAATCAATATTAACTTCTACTTGTCCCAAATCACTTAATTCTATATCATCAACATCATTATCACTCGAAGAAGTCTTTTGAGTAGTTACAAAATCTTTTTCCTTTTCGATATCATTATCGAGTTGAGTGTCTTGCTTTTCTTCTCTCAAGACCCCATCTCTATGATCACTATCTCTTTCTTTTCCTCCATTCATCCAATCATGAAAAGTCTTTTTAGGGAATAACTTTTCAACTTGAACCTCTGATAATTTTTTCATTTTAGAATACCTATCTCTTCTTCTTCTTCTCCTTCTTCTTCTATTAAGTAATCTTCTATTAAGAAGATCACTTCTTACAAAGTTATGTTGCCTAATATAATCTAGCTGTTCTTGTAATTCAGCATTTGTAGTATATAACAAAGAGCTTGAAGTGGCAGCAGTCCCATTTGAAAATATACTTCTTTGAGCTATTGGATAAACGTGTAAACCATATTTTGATCTTACGAAATATCTAATAGTGAAAAAAACAAATAAAGTAGCAATGAAAACACCCACCGCCAACGCCAAAAAGAATAAAACAGTTGAAGGTGTATTCCCAACAAATGATGTTGTAAAATCAGATGATGAGGGAGAAGCTTCAGCAGACCCTGAAGACAAATGAGTAGTAGTAACAGTACTAACCGGAGAACTGGTAGTAGTTGTTACTTCAGTTGTACTCATAATTTATTTCGTATTCTTCCTTGTCTTATCTTTACCGATCCATCAACTTGATAGTTTTGTAATTAAAGTTGAAAATTTTATTAAACTTCAAATTAAACTTCTAGACGCCAAGGCAGATTCAAATTGTCAACTAGATGATTCAGATGAACTGCAGGTTAATCTTATTTGAATTTTCTAACTGAAATATAGAAATATATATATAAATATATAAATACTATCTGGGCTTCCTTATATAATTAGCTTATCACCTTTTGATCCGTGAGCTAATAGTATGGGGGGTGATCAAATTTTTCACTTCGCAATAGATAAGAATAGCTGGGGAAATGGAAGGATATTGGAGGAGCAATGGTGGTATAGGTGGTAGTAGTATTATTAAGAGAAGTAGTAGTAGAGATGGTCATAGTAGTAGTAATGGTAGAGGTAGTAGTAGTAATAGAACTAGCAAAAGTAGCTGAAGTAGAGCATCAACTTGGAGTTAGACACATATTGTCTGACTCAGATGACTACCAGGCTATAATGAGGCTGATGAACTTTTGGCAGAGAACCAATAAGAGTTTTTGACAGAAGCGATATAACAATCGTAATTGTATAGGTGTTTGTATATAAGCAATTCTACGACGTTTGTATGGCTCTCGACGGGTGTAAAGGAGATAAGTCCTGATTTGTTTCAAATGATGGAGAAATACTATAAAAGGAAATGTTCAAAACTAGATTTGAATAGAAAATATGCAGTTGTACCAGGAGTTACTATGAAAGGAGGCTGTCTATGAGATAAGCTATATTGCAGTCTATTTTCTATGTTTGTTGGGTCGAGACTTATACCTCTACCTCTACTATTACTCTACTATTACTACTATTACTCTAATTTTACTCTACTATTACTACCATTACTCTAATTTTACCTCTACACTAATCTACCCACTTAACTTCTACTCTACTTAGAAACAAGAGGCTTTCTTATTAATATATATATTTAGAATCAAAAACTGTAATTACAGAAAAAAATGAATCTATACTCTTAAAGTTAATAAAATCGTACATATAGCATAATTTTAAAATCTAAGAAGAGTTTGGAGCTTCTTTGTGAGAAATAGCAGCTTCTTCACCCATAGAAGATAAGATAGTAACGATTAAATCTTTACCAGCTTCAAAATCTTCTTCGATTTTAGCACCAAGGTCACCTTCTGGGACTTTGACATCATCTTTGGTATCACCTTCGTTGTTCATTAATGATAAGAATCCATCATCAATATCAATTAATTGGTATTCATTTCTTTGAACATTTGGAACTTCCATATTATGGGTAGATGGTGACAAATCTTCTAATTTTTTACCAGTGAAGATATCAATAGCGACTAAATGGACTTTAGCGTGACCGTGCTTACCGGTTTTAGAAGTAGACATATCAACAATTTTACATGGTCTACCTTTAATAACAACGTGACCGTTCTTTCTTAAAGCAGAACATTGCATTGGGTAGGTAGCAGCAGCACCGGCTGAAACTTCACCGAATTCCTAAATTTTGTTAGTATTGTGTTATTTAATATTTGGCTTTGGCGCTATATCTGGAATGGATAGTATTGGATTTTTTATAATCATAATTGATCAATATCTGGTGGAAATGTGAAATTTGAAATCAAATCACAAGATCTAACAAAGTAAACAATCAATTTCAACTTTCTTAAATCATAATCTACAATTTTTTGGAAAGCCGGTCATAACAAAATGATAGATTAGTCAAACAAAATGATTGTCTTCAAGTTAAATCTACAATGCAAACTTATACACTTAGTCTCCATCATTCTCAGTCAAAGTGAAAAATGAGCAATATCTCATCGACGAAACAACAAGGAGCAATAAATTGACCACCAAAACACTCCAAATCCCAGTGAAAAATTCCTCCAGAAACAAATAGGCCTTAAATTTCCAATTTACATACATGATTATCTTCAGACATGTTTAATAATTTATTTCTTTAGTATAAGTTGTGGAAAAGAAAGAAAATTTTACAGGAAAAATTTTCCACCCTCATTGAGGAAATGATGAAATGGCGAGAGTCTAAGTAAATTTCAGTACGGCGCCTGCAAATGTTTGTGGGTGTTGGGTTAACTTGAGCATGATGACCGTTACCCTGATTTTTACTGGTATACGTAGACGGTATAAATTGTGCAGTCTGCTATTGGTGATTTTGAGATACTTACTAATGAACATTTATTAATCTAATATAATACAACAAGATAATCATTAATCATTACTCTAGTCACGATGACTAGTTTGTAGCTAGTTTCTAGTTGGTTTCAAGTTAGTCATTTTAGATCTCGTTTAGGTCTAGTCTCACTTTAGTTTAAGAACTAGTCTAACTCCAACTCTAGTTGTAGATTTGGTTCTAGGTCTGGTTATGTTAACTTTCTACAGATGTTATCAAATCTACGGACTTGTCCTTAACTGAAAATTTCGTCTTTTCTCGTTTAATATCTTCAATTATAGTAGACCATTTATCTAACAACTCATTACACTTCTCATGTAACTTAAAACTTTGATTTAATTCATATCTTGGATCTTTTAATATACATTTTAATACTTTATGAATCTTGGTGGTTTTTAGTAGATTCAAATCCATGGGGAAATCAACTAGTTTATGCAAAATTAATCTTGATATTGACAATTCATCAACAGTGACCTCACTACTTTCACTTCTCTGTATTAATGATTTTTGCAACTTTATTCGGCATAACCACAATTGCTCCAACTTTTCATTTTCGCTTAATAAATCAACCTTCTTGCCACTTGGACTTGATGAATTCTTATGATGCTTATTACTTGGTTGTTCAATTGGTCCTGGTGAAACTGTTTTAAACCTTTTGCCTCCATTAAAATCACTATTCTTACGTTTACGTGTAACTTCGTCATCTGATTTTTTATCTACTTCCTCTTCTCGACTATCACTCTCTTCGAGTTCACGTTTTCCATTTCTTCTTCCGTTGCTTCTGGTACTTCTTCCATTTCTACTTTTAACATCTTCAAGATCTTGTATATCCAGTATATCATCTTTAGTGTCATTGTGCTTCATTTCTTCTAAGGTTTGGTCATGTTCTGGTTTTTCTTCATTGGCTTCTGAATCTCCTAGACCATCTTCATCCTCTTCTTCTTTAACTTCTTCTTGTTCGAGTTCTTTGTCTGCTTCCTCTTCCTTTATTTCGTCTTCCTCCTCGTCTTCTTCGTCTTCTTCATCTTCACCTCTTCTTCTTCTATCTAAGACCTTCATGAATTTGTCAAACAGTAAACCATCAGCAGTAGAATAAGCCTTAAATAATAATTTGCCCTTAGCAGACTTATCGTTCTTGGTCTTTGTTAATTTTTCCACCACGAATTTTTTATCTAGTTCTTCAATACTTTCAGGCTTAATCCAATAATAATCACCATCGGGTATAAATATGACACATTGGCTACCTTTAACATGTTTGGCTTTTTCGATATTATTTGGTATCATATCTTTCGGCATAACAAAGGACGGCCATGGAGGATAACCAGGCATTTTTGATAAAACCAAACTTTTAGGTTTCAACACCTTTTCTTTCTTATTCACCTTTGCCATTGGATTACTACTACTATTCAATTAACCACCTAATCTGATAATCAAAAGACTTAATGTCACTTAATTATAAAAATTCGGAACCCTAATAAGAAGTAAGATTCTTATTCAACACTTTCCCAACAACAGCAATAAGGATGTAAATTCTCCTATCTATACCAAAAAAAAATTAGCGTGTTTACAACTTCAACCTTATGGTGCTTGATATATGCTTTAATTTCACTGTTATTGAAGATTCTGGTTTCTTGGACTCTTGTTCTAAAACTTCCTTACTTCAATTGATGTATCTTGTTCTATTCAATGAAAACAACCCGTATTAATGACGCTCAGTTTTCCAGTTGTGAGACTCGGAATCAAAATGTCAATGGTCGTGGCGGTACCGTTGTGCTTATAGTTTGGTGAATAGCTAAATCATTTTGATAACCAAACTATCATTAAGGTTGATGATATAGCAATATATATTTCAACTGGTCTTACAGCTGATGGTTTGGGAGCTGATTTTGGGGGACATCTAGTTCGTGCATAATTAGTGTCTAATTAGAAATTTTGCAACTATTTGCTAACAATTCCAACTGGTATACAATGCATAATCTAGCCTCATATTACTTGGAACTCTGAGCGACTTGTCTTGTGTGATTCATTACCGCTACTGTGATTTTAGTTCCCAACTTAGGACCTCCAATCCCACTTGTAATCATCAATGTGTTCCTGTATATGAATCTATTATATATTGTATGCACATGACCTTAGACGATTCAGTACCAGGCTAGGGTTGTGTGTCTATTCTACCGCTAGTGGCAACTCCTCTGATTCGACAGCTAATCTGGTGCTAACAGGTACCCATATTGGCCATAATCGCAATGAAATTCGCTGTCATTCGATTAAACCTTATTTTCATAGAATTTATTTGTATTTTAAGTTTGTAGATAGTATTCCTTACAGATTGTGAAAATTACAAAAATAAATCAATAAAAGAATAAAAATATTTTAAACTCCCTTGAAGTACGTGAACCAATAGATTACTACCAAATATATCATCTTTATTCTTTACCGGGTGTAAATTTAGTCCTTTTGAAGTTTAATCTTATCTTCCCATTGTCTTTTGCATCACCACTCAATTTTGCGACCAGGATTGTTTGAAAATATTTTCAGGTAACTGTAGTCAAATATTGTACAGTAAAACCGGGAAACAAAGCTGATACGGACGATAGTCTCTTGGTACATTTATTCGTGACGATATTTTACATATTTGTGAAACTTGAAGTTTTTAAGGACAATTTGAGCTAAGATTATTCCCTTTTGGGCGAATTTATTATAAAAAAGACTCCAGAACATCAATTCCTTCTGTTACAAGTTAAATAGCAATTAAAATTTCATAAATAATACTGGAAAATATTGGCCAACATGGAAGTCAAAAGACCAGCGGATGATATTTTAGAAAACCCTTTGAAAAGGCAAAAATTACAACAGTTACATCTGTTAATTCACAAAGAATCAAATGATGCAAATTTAGGCAACAAGAATGAATACAGAAAATACGCTATAAATAATCATCTAAACAATGTCAATCCTCAGTTACACAATATTCCGAATAATATTATCCCAATTATAAATGATCCTTATAAGTTATCTGACTTTTTCTCCGATTTGAATTATTCTTCCAATAAATTGGCCAAAATCAACCAGAAAGTCGGTGACATAATGAAGATTTTACCCCCACCAATACCACCGCCACCTCCATTATCACATCCAACAAATGATTGGTTTAATAATGAGCAGGGCATTATGATTCCCTTCATATACCCTCCTCCCCCAATCATAAAACCTGATCCTTATGTTCCCAACACACAAAAGGCCAATAATGAGGATCAGAATTTTGATGCTGATAACGAAGAAGACGACGAAAGTGACAATGAGATAGATAATATGGTAAACTTGGCTCCTTTACCTTTCCCTCCAAGAAATTTCATGCCATTCCCTTTGAATGCTCAGAAATCTACCTTGGTACCTTCAGACGTTTTCACCGATTTTTTGGATGCTTCCGAATTATTACCAAGAATAGATATGGTAGTGGCAAGTGCTGCTGGTTCATTATTTGATTTGAAAGTTCAAGCCACCCAAGAAGAATTTTCTCTTGAAAATTACATTAAACATAAACATGACGAGGATTATGATATGGATGATCCTGATAACAGAAGATTCTACTACGAAAATATCAAAACAACAGAAAAGTATGACAAATTCGACCCTTCCATTATCAAAGACTTAAGAACCATGCATCCCCTCGAATCATATCCAAAACTAAGTAATACAAGAAATAGCACTGGTAGTATTGACTCCAAATCTCCAAATTATTCAAATGATTATCAACTAGAAGAGTCCAGCAACTTACAAATCCCAAGATTGTCAAGTGTACTAAATACACGCTTGTCAAATAGAGCGTTCAATGAGAGTTCCAAATCCACTAAACGTCAAGAAATCAAGCATAGTTTGAAAAATATGGAGAGTTATTCTTCAAGGCACAGGGAAGAAATTTATAAAACAAAGAAAAATGAGTTACTAACAAAGATAAATAATTTAAGAAACTCCCAAATATCTTTAATTAACAATGACTCCATTAAGGATCCAGATCTCTTGAATAAAAAGCACGAATTCGAGCTTCTGAAAGATATAGAGTTAATCAAATTAAGGATCTGGAATAACTATGAATACTTGAAGTTATCATCAACATTTTATAATGATACAAACAAATCCTATAAGAAATTTAATGGCCAGACCACCAACAAATTATTGAAATTGAAGAATTTTTTGGAGTATCAAAAGAATAATTTCGAAAAAATCTTGGGCAATGAAAAAATGTTGAATGACTTATCAGATCTAAATAACAGGGACGTAAGTAAGATTTTCAATGATCATGGAAAGAGAAACTATAGCAATGAATTGAAAGAAATCTTGAAGAACTCCATCAGCAATAAGGACGACCAAAACCAATCATTGTTAGAGAATTTGAAAGTTAATAAATTCACAACGTCTCCTTCACCAACTCCAGAAGATAAGGAATTGCTCCAGATGACTAATAACCATTTGAGCTTACTCAGCAGTTCCAAGAACAAGAAATCATTTAACCAGTCTCCTAACACTATACTAGATGATATAAACGATTTCCTGACTTTAACAACTTTTAGAGAATTTGATTTAATTACTGGTAATATAAATAAATTCAAAAAGGACAACAGATATAACAATGTCAAACACCAGATTTTCAAACATAAATTGTATGAAACTAGTGGATCTGATACTAATTCTGGGAATAATAGTACAGGAGCTTCTACTGCGACAGGAATCGATGCCTTTTCCCCAGGAGAGTTGAAAAGAAGAGGAGGAAGAAGAAACTTGGAGTTGGATGATGCCAATTTTCATTCAGAGAATTACTTGATTACCAAAATTCTGAAACAGTTTGTTGGGCCACAATCAGCATCCACTGAAGAATTGGAGGATGATTTCGAAGCCATGGGAGTGAAATCGAATTGGAAGTAACCTCTATTTATAGTTGAATAGAAAAATACAAAATAAGGACCTACTAATACAGAGTATATTCAAAACACTAATGTTACAATAAAACACATTTAAAAGAGAGATATATAAACCCATTAAGTTTATTCACGTCTCAATCATGGTCAAATATCTAATATTCTTCAAATTGAGAGTAAATACCAATAACTAAGTTAGCAAAACCAACAATTAATGGGAAAGAACCTAAAACGGTGGTGAATTCTTTAAAGAAACCAAATTGGACCAAAACTTGAGTTAATAAAGTTTTAGCGAAGCCTGAGAATGAATTCAAGTAGATCAATTGAGCAGATTGATATTGAATAAAGTAAAATATTAAGATTTTTAAGATATTGAAAATAAATGGATCATAATCATAAATTCTAACAGGAATTTCGAAGTCTTCTTCATCATCTTCGTCATAAAAAGTTACAGTTCTTCTAGTAAAATTAATATAGTAAGAACCAGCTAATGGAAAGACAATTGAATATAAACCCCAATTGAAAATGATGGACAATACCTTGAAATCCAACAAGAAAGTCAAGTCAGGTAAAACAATATTTAAATCAAGAATTAAATCAGGTAAATTTTCTTTGATTAAAGGATGAATTGAATAGTTATGTTTTAAAGAAACTAAAGGAACATAGGTATAAAACAAAACAGCAATTTCTAAGAATAAAGAAATATAGTTTAAGGAAACCACAGTAGATAAGTTGTTTCTAACTTCTTCGTTAAATTCATTAACAGATAAACCAACTTCATCAGTAAAGTCTAAGAATTGAGCATAATAAGGTTCAGTGAAATCTAAGATTGGATCAACAACCCAAGATTTTAAATCAATTGGTGGTCCTTTATATTCTTCGTCTTTTTCTTCTTCGGTTTCTTCAGCCAAAGTCACTTCTTCAGCTTCTTCTTCATCGTCATCCTCAATATCTAAAATCTCTTCGATTTTAGCAGCCCCTTCATCACCATTTTCACTAATATAAGTCTCTAATTTTTCAATTAATGATTTTTTGGTATCTTTTGTGTTGGTGGAAATACCTACTTTGGTACAAGCATCTACCAAGTCAGCTTTCTTAAAAGGTTGGAATTCTACCATCTTATTTTTTTTGTCTAATACACTAACACGCTAATAAACTACTATGATTTAGTACGATGTTAAAGTTGTAATAATTGTCAATTATATGCTTTTCTTATAAACAAATTGGACGCTTGTTTATTTTGGGTAAATTTATTATCTTGCGTGCAGGCTCCTATATAAATTATTCCTTCACAAACGTTGAAAACTTTAACTGTTATTTTGAATTTGTCTGTGTTTGGTAATCCTTAAAGTTCACGAAATTATTTCGCGATGGCTGATTTGTGTAACGTCAATTAGAGCTGTGATATATTAAATTTCTGAATTTGATTAGAAAATAAACACAATAGGAAAAGAGCCTAAAAGGGAAAAATAAGAGACCTTGCTGTTAAGGGGATAATCAAGTCATTTCTGAGATCAATAACATTAAACAAGTCATTGTCATCAAATTGATCCAATAGTTATTTTCAATATCAAAGTACTTCGAGTACGTTAAAGTATAACCCGAAAGTGTTGTAAAATTATAGCTAAATTTAGCGAGTTTGAAGTTAGCATATACTTAAAGTTTTTCAGGGTCAGTTGGAGTATTTTACATTCTCATATTTGAAGATGAGGTCGCTAAGATCTACTTCAATCCCAAAAAACATACGGCTCTTCAGTTCCAAGAATGAACAACCTAGAATCAATCAACTAGGGATCCAGTATTTGTCAGAATCAATTCACAAAAAAGTATTTCCAACCGTTCCAATAAATGATTACTTAAAACCTGATAATGATGCAATGTTGGATATTGCTAAAAATCATTTGAAATATCATAATCTATTAGGTAAGAAGACACAACTAAATGATCCAATCAATATTCAAAACTTACCAAGTTTGATGGGTAATTCCCTTGATGAACATTTCTATAAATTAGGGAAAAAGAGTAGTGATACCTATCTAAAACTATGTGAAGATTTCTTTGATCTTCAAAATCTACCACCAAAACCTACTAAATGGTGTTTCAAACCCGGTTGGTATAGATACGAACTAGACAAAGAACCCGAGCCTGTAAAATATCCTTTGGAATCCCAATTAGTTTTTGATGTGGAGGTTTTATACAAGAAATCTCCATATCCTGTATTGGCCACTTGTGTTTCTCCTAAAGCATGGTATGGGTGGGTTTCTCCTTTCTTGACCAATTACAATAATGATAATGATTATAATGATTATGAGCATTTAATACCCATGAATACATTGAAAGATGATAAATTAGTTATTGGATATAATGTGAGTTATGATAGAGCCAGAATTCTAGAAGAATATAACATAAAACAATCAAAAGCTTTTTACCTTGATGGTATGTCTTTGCATGTTGCTGTCTCAGGGTTATGTTCTCACCAAAGACCTAAATGGCATAAGCACCAGAAAAATGTGAAAGAGTCGAAGCTTGAAGAGGAGGAGGATATCGCCTTCGCCGATTCTCAAGATGATTTAGCTCAAGAGATTAACGATGATCCTTGGTTGAATAAAGGAGCCCCAAATTCTTTGGCAAACGTTGCTGCTTTCCATTGTGGGATAAAAATGAATAAAGATACAAGAGAAGCTTTTCTGACTTTGAATCCCAAAGATATAATAAATGATTTTGATAATTTAATGGATTATTGTTGTGGGGATGTTATTGCTACTTATGAAGTAACGAAAAAATTATTCCCTACATTTAAATCAAAAATTCCACATCCTGTTTCTTTTGCGGCTTTAAGGCATTTAGGTAATTTAGTTTTACCAACCACAAAAAAATGGGATACTTATATCGAACAAGCTGAAGCAGTTTATCAAAAGAATAGAAGTCAAGTGACTGATATTTTAAAAGACAGGGTTTTGGAATTAGTCGAATTCATCCAAAAAAAGGACGACTCTTTAAGGCCAGACATTGAAAACGATCCTTGGTTGAAACAATTAAACTGGGATTTGAAATTACCAAGATTGAAAAAGAATGGCGAACCTGTTGCCAACCAAGCCTATCTTACTGGGTACCCCGAATGGTACAGAGACTTGTTTAAAACTCAAACCGAAAATTCTGAAGGTGAAAAAGTACGTGAAATGAATATAAGTGTGCGTACACGTATAACACCTTTATTGTTAAGATTGAAATGGGAAGGATACTCTCTATTCTGGACAGAATCCAATGGTTGGTGTTTCAAAGTTCCTTACAACGAAGAGGTTTTTGTTGAGTTGGAGAATAAAGGGTATGTAAGAGCAAAGCTTCCAGACGAAGAAATGGATTTATACTATGATGACTTAAGATTCGACCACGCCTTTGAACTATTCAAAGTCCCTCATCCAGATGGACCTTCCAAAAGATGTACCGCAGTTATGTCCAAGACTTATGCTCAATACTTTTCTAATGGGGTTTTGACATCAGAATATTCTTATGCTTCTGAGATTTTGGATTTGAATTCCACTGCATCTTACTGGATGGGTAATCGTGCTAGAGTTTTGGACCAGTTTGTTGTTTATAATGATCCGAAGAAAAACCAACTTTATCCTACAAAGAAAGAATCAACCAAACCTGAAAACGAAGAGTTTGGTATTATTTTGCCCAAATTAGTAACCATGGGAACAATAACAAGGAGAGCTACTGAAAATACTTGGTTGACAGCCTCAAATGCTAAAAAGAATAGAATTGGTTCAGAATTGAAGTCTTTAGTAACAGCTCCTCCTGGTTATAAGTTTGTGGGAGCTGACGTAGATTCAGAAGAATTATGGATTGCTGCTTTGATAGGAGATTCTATTTTCAAAGTACATGGAAGTACAGCATTGAGTTGGATGACTTTAGAAGGGGACAAAAACCAAGGTACTGATCTTCATTCCAAAACGGCTGAAATTTTAGGTATAAGTAGAAACGAAGCGAAAATTTTCAATTATGGAAGAATTTATGGAGCTGGAATCAAATTTTCCACTACGTTGTTGAAGCAATGTAATGCTACATTAACCGATGAAGAAGCTGAATCAATGGCTAAGAAATTATACAGTGAAACCAAAGGACAATATGGAACTTCTAAATTTTTCAAAAGGAAAATGTACCATGGAGGAACAGAATCAGTCATGTTCAATGCTTTAGAGAGCATAGCACATTTGGATGATCCACGAACCCCTGTTTTAGGGGCGTCTATAACTGATGCATTAACAGCCAAGAATTTAAACAAGAACAATTATTTGACGTCAAGAACGAATTGGGCAATTCAAAGTTCAGGAGTGGATTACTTACATTTGTTAATAGTGGCTATGGAATATTTGATCAAGAAGTTTAAGATAGACGGAAGATTAATGATCACTGTCCATGATGAATTGAGATATCTTGTAAAAGATGAAGACAAATATAAAATGGCATTATTATTACAAATAAGCAATTTATGGACCAGAGCTATGTTTGCAGAAAGATTAGGGTTTAAGGAATTGCCTCAATCTGTGGCCTTTTTTTCTGAAGTTGATATAGACAATGTTCTAAGGAAGGAAGTCACCTTGGATTGTATTACCCCTTCGCAATTGAAAGCAATTCCACCAGGAGAATCATTAGATATCTTCAAATTGCTTGAAATTACAAACAATGGCGCCATCTTAAGTGATGATAAAATCAATATTGATAATAAAGAAGGAAAAAATATCAAATACGAAGAAAGTCCTTTGGTAATTGAGAATTTAACCAGGCATTTAAACGAAGAGTTGAAAGTAGTTCAAACCAAACTAGAAACCTCAACTAACAAAGAAGAATGGAAGAAAACTATTAACGAATTGACCAAGACTAAAAGGAGGTATGAATATAATTTCTTCGAGAATCCAATATCTGAACCTGAATCTGAATCTGGATCTGGTGTTAACAAGACTCAAGTCAAAAAGTGTCAAACCAAATCGAAGAAAAACCCCAAGAAAAAGCTTCAAGAGTTTGAATTGGTTAGTGATGGAGACAGAGAACTAGAAAAAATAACAACAGCCTCAAAATCCAAGAGAAATGATGGTGGAACTAAAAGAAAATACCCATTGAAGTATTCTACAAAGGGTGAAGAAGCTAGTGGACGAAAGGCTCAAGTGAAGGAGAAGATAATTGTTTCAAAAACCAACAAGGAAAAAACCGAAGTCTATTTGAAATTTACGAAATCAACGACGAACAAAATACGAAACAGTGGAAATAATGAACTGGAAACTGTAGCAACAAAATTTAATGAAACCAACCTACTATCACAAGAAAATATTAAAAATAGATTTGAAGATTTTGCGGATATGAACGAAAAAGGTACAGAAATCGATCGACGACTTCGAGATATAGATAAGAAAAGTGCTAGATCCAAACCATTATTTAGTAACTTATCATTCAATTCTCGACGACAACAATATCGATAGTCTAAAAAATTGGAAAGATTAGATATACTCATTATTCAATTGAGGAACCTAATCATATATTAATACTTGGATAGTAGGAAAGGTAGTTAATGATTATTTATTATTACTTGTATAATTTTCTATTGTGTAGTAGTGTATATTAGATTATTGAAAATCTCTAAAATATTCTATTAGTGTAGTTGTAGGGGAGGTTTCATACATTGTAAAAAATAATATGAGAAGGATCAAGATTGCCTAACAATAAATATGTTTATTAGCAAAACCAAATAGTAAAACAACCAAACATCTGAGTTGTAAATACTGCATTCTAATACAATCATTATGATTAAAACTGGAAATGTGATAATAGAATAAAAGTTGACAGATGATTATTTACCTATTACCCAATTAGGCCCGAGGAAATAGAAATTACAAGCGAATAGATGGGTGTCGTCCGAAAGGGGCAATTTTGCGGTAACACTACAATATATTGGGAACCGGTTACTTAAAACGAACAGAACTTTCCCCTTTTGAGAATAGAGGTAAGAATACACTCACCTCCAAAATGGAAATCAGAACCAGAAGGTGGTGTAGACACAGTTCTCTTGAAATTAAACCAAGAGTTTAGCTTTCCAGTAAGAAAAGAATAAGGATTAATTAAGACTTCTTTTAATTAAATATAAGCTACATATTGAAAGGTTAAAAGTTGCAGATTGAATACACCGTTCCATTCGAAATTCATTACCTGTAAAATATCCATGTTTCCTTTCCGTTGTATCCAATCCAATAAATTTAAGTGGATAATCGGTCAGAAAACTCGGAGTTATAGGGTATAAAAAATCGTTGACTCTTATCTTTTACGACATCTCGCCCAGAATAAGAAATGTAGGGCGATAGCACCACCTCCAGAGGTGCGCATGGTTCCAAGTCGGCACCAGATGGTGGTGGCGCGCCTCCCACAGAGGGGTGGCAGTTTTTCCTGGCAGCGGCAGCAATCAAAGAATTAGAACCAGCGCCCGACATCGTGGTAAATCGAGGGCAAATAATGCACCATTCTACTACTATGCAGCCCCAACCGTTGGACGGAAATGGTACGAGCTTAGTGCGGTTATTCAACAAAAAATAGAAGCACACTACCAAATTGGAACCGACATTCCCCCAATTAACAGTTTTAAAACCTCAAAAAATTTTCATTATTTAAAATTGATTAAATTCCCAAAAAATTCAAAATTAATTTTTTTTAAAAGTACACCTTTTCTTTGAATTATTTTAATAATGTTACCAGCTGGTGTTATTTTAGTTTTTGTTTTAGTCTTTTTAGCCGGTTGTGCTATCGTTGGTACTGTTGGTGCTAAAGCTCTTAAAAACAGAAAAGCTAACCAAAGATTTTAAATAGGTTAGTGGTTTTTGAAAAAAATTTTAAATATGTTATTGAATATCCAAAATCTTATGTATTTTTATAATTATTAGAGTTGATGGTTAATTGGTTTCATTGTTTATAATTTTTTAGATAGAATGTTAATTGAATAGTTATGATGAATTGTTGTTTTTACTTTTTTTGAATTAGTCCTTGAATTTTTGTTTTTGCTTTTCTCATAATTATTATTATGAATTGGCGGAAAATGTGGTCTAATATAATTATTGGTTTTGTATGCTTATGATTTTAAATTATTTTAATAGAGTTTAATTGATATTTTGGATGATTAATTATATTGGTTTATGCTTCAGTGAATTTACCCAAATCTATTCCAATTAATTAGTGATCGATTTATCAATGAATTTTATGAAATTGTTTAGTTATTCGCATTATTACCTTTAATATATTGGAGCTAATTGTCTATGATAATTAGTTACCACGGACTAGGTTTTAAAACTAATGATTTTATTAATTATTCAATTAGATTCTATTTGTTGTTTGTTTTAATATGTTTTAATACGTAATTTGTTGTTTATATCCACACTATTATCAATTTGTTTTTTATAGGGAATCAGGGAATGATATTAATGAATAATCATCTTAATTTTACTGTCTTTAATCCTCTCTCTTTAATCCTCTCCAATCTTGACGTTTTTCAAACTTTATTTCTATGTAAACAATAGTCGAAATTAATTGGCCGATGGTCTGTGGTCGAAATAAGTCGGTTCAGTTACGTCATAGACATCCCCAGTACGAATTAGAGTTTGCTAGCTTTATTATGCATGTTACGATATTATATAATGTAGTATACGACGGTAAATAATGTTGTTGCATCACATTGATTCTATAGAATTGAAGATACCTTTGAAAAAATGGTGAAAAAATATTGAAAAAATACCTCAATCCTAATGATCCGAAATGTTGGACTAAGTCTTTAAATCTTCATCATACTCTTCCATAAACCATGATTGAATCCATGCAGCTAAGGCTACCCCTGCTAATATAAACCATGACATTCCTCCATATCCGATCATATCGAAATATGACATTAAATAACCCCATGCAACTGGGGCTATAAACCTAGCCAAAGCATTTGAACTTAATGCAGTACCATTAATAAATGCCCTATGTTTAGCTGGGGCAGCTCTATGAATCAATAATAAGATTTGGGGAAATGATGTAGCACTTGCTAATTGATATATCATTCCATTTATATATAATAAATGTTTTACATGATCTGGTTCATATTTTGGATTATATTCATGTAATTTGAAAATGTAAAAGGGTAATATCGTATAAAGTATTGGGAATACTGAAGATGAAAGTCTATAATTATTAATGGTTTTAAAATGACGATCTAAGTATGGGAAAACTAATATAACAACGAAAACTCCTGTTAATCCTGTGATTGAAATCAAAGTACCAATAAAATCACTATCTAATCCAAAACCACCAGAAATTCTAAAGGGGAATTCTAATTTATCAGCTATTATCTTACTAGCTAAAAACACAGGTAAAAATTCTCCATAAACGACGTTATGAAATGCCAAAAAAAAACTGGCCAAGATTGTCTTGATTACAGGAACTGTAAATATTTGGTCCCAAGTCAGGTTTTCTAATTCTCTTGTTTCTTGTCTACTTAATGGAACTCCCGAGATTCTGCTGAATGTAGAATGTAAATCAAGTCTCAGGCCCATAGGTTTAATGGTTGATATAGAAGAATATCTTCTAACAAATGCATTTGATGTCCTTCTACTGATGGGACCAATTGACTCAATCAGTTCGATACTCTCGACTTCATCAATTGTATCTTCTCCTATAGCATTATCAATATCATCAGTAGAGGCATAAAGTTGCTGTGGTTGGGTCATATCTACAGATTCACCCGATGAAATCGATACTTGATCCATAAGTCTATCGTTCTCAGTGATTGTACTACTTCTCTCCCAAGGTCTTTTAGGAGTTTTATACCCCATTGAATTCAAAATTGAGTCACCAAGTTGTAAACCATAATCTTTCTTATATTTAGCTTTATAATGAGTTTCTTCCAAGAATAAAAACCCACAAAGAATTCCTACCCATAAAAATATAGACACCACGATATTCGATAATGCATACGGATACTTACCGACAAACCATTCATAAAAATCTACAAAACCACTGATCTTAATACTCAAAACATTAACAATCGAGCTCTGATCTGGCTCGTCATAAGGATTTTCAAGTTTAGGTCTGGTAAATAACCTTGAACCACCAATTAAAGGACCGATGACACTTCCGATATTCCACAATAACGGGAAAGTCAGAAAGGCAATGGCTTGATGTTTCCTCTCTGTAACCATCTCACCAATCATGGTTCTTAATACTGCAATATTACCATTGACAGCTCCCATAAAAGCTCTTGCAAACAAAGCCACATAAAAATTTGGAGCAAAACCAAAAGTCAACATCAGCACAGAAGTGCCTGCCAAACCCATCAACAATACAGGCTTTCTACCTATCCTATCACTTAAACTCCCCCAATGGATACTAAATAAGAACTGTGTAAACGAGAATGAAGCTGATAAGTAACCTGCGTAAGTAGAAATAGACGCTTCATCTTTGGCTACTTTGAAATCTCGTATCATAAAATACACATAAGGAAACAACGACGTAAAAGCCAACGGCTCACTAAACCTCATGATGTTAACTATGAATATCTGCCATACTGGAAATCCTTTCATTTGTTCCCTGAATCCACTCATTTTAACCTTAGATCTTTATCTGTCTTACGACAGAACTAGCGCGACTCGTTTATTTGACACATATAGTTACACACTACTAAATCTACGTAAATTATTGGGCGTGTTAGTTATTATACTCCGCCAAAAAACAGGATTGAATAAATCCCAAAGTACAAAGAAAACTCAAGATGTACCAGCTGCCACCTGCATAACCTGCTTTATCGAAAAAGGTCATAAGATGACCCCAGACTAGTGGTCCTATAGCTCTAGCTAACGAACTTAGACTTAAAGCTACTGAATTGATCATTCCTTTATGTTGTTTTGGTGCTACTCTATGCACAACTAAAGTTATCAGTGGGAGGCCAATTGACAATGCAAACAGGTAGGTCAAAGCGGACGAATAAAGTATAGTTTTATAGGTATTTGGATTGTTATTGGAGTTGTAAAATGGAGTTGTAAAGATAGTAAAGGGAAGAATCATGTAGATAATTGGGAATAAAAATGAACAGATCTTGAAATTAAGTATCCCGTATTTTCTATCCAAGTATGGATACAAAAATATTGCCAGAAGCCCAATAAATCCCGTACTTGACATAATCTTTGCAATATTATCACTAGCCATACCGAATCCACCTGATATTTTGAAAGGGAAATGAAGCTTTTCGGGAATCTTTGGACTTGCTAAGAAAACAGGAAGAAATTCACTGTAGATGGTTGTTTGAAACGATATTAAGAAATAAGACAATATCGTTTTAACAACATCATTTGACATGACTTTTTCTTTGATCTCGACTGATTCTACACTTTCATTAACCTCGCCATCGAGTAGAGGTTCTGATTCTGGATCAGTAACCTTGAGAAATCTGTCCTTCACTTTTATTCCGAATTTTGTTTTGATATAATCTCCAACTTCAAGCCCAATATCTCTATTGTCTTTAACCTTTTCATTTGTTTCTTCCAAGAACAAAAACCCAATCAATGCACTAGTTAACAAAAACAAAGAAACGATTATATTTGACATGGCATAAGGATGTTTGTCCACAAATCGATCATACCATCCATTACCTACAGGTTCATGACTATGATCAGATTTTGGTCTAGTGAATAAATGTGAGCCCCCAATAAGAGGTCCGATTATAACACCAGTATTCCACACGAGTGGAATTAACATGAAAGCAGTAGCTTGTTGACTTCTGTCAGTCACCAATTCACCTAACATAGTTCTAATAACTGCTACATTACCATTCACAGCCCCCAAGAAACATCTTGCAAATAAAGCCACATAGAAATTAGGTGCAAAACCAAAGATTATCATAGATAAAGAAGTCCCTAAAAGTCCAATCATTAGTACCTTCTTTCTACCTATTCTATCACTCAATCTTCCCCAATGAACACTACACAAGAACTGACTGAATGAAAATAAGGAAGCCAAATAACCCGTGTACTTTGAAATAGATTCTTCATCAGGCGCAACTCCAAAATCTCTAATCATAAAATAGACATAAGGAAACAACGATGTAAAGGCTAAAGGCTCACTAAATCTCATCAAACTAATGACCAAAACTTGCCCATAAGGAAATCCTTTCAAATGCAGAAACATTTTGTTGTTTCGTTGGGAAACTTTTAGTTCATCAAGTTTTCTTTTATATAACCGACGAAATTTTTGACACATTCGGATATTGGATGCGGCAGAAAACGACGAGATAAGATAAGCGTGAAATATATTGAAATGCGTATAAAACCCTATATGTCAATAAATAATCTATTCTTCATGTTCAACTAAATATAAGGACTGTATGACAGATATGAAACAGATAAAACTTAATATGAACCAACTTCCTCCAGCAAAATGGATTCTATCAAAGTAACTCATGATGGAACCCCAGCAAAAAGGACCAATGCATCTCGCTAATGCACTCATACTCAAGATCATGGAATTAATTAGCCCTTTATGACCAACTGGCGCAACTCTATGGGCTAACAACGAAATCTGGGGAATCGAAACACAAACCGCCAATTCATAAATAATGCTGGCTGAATATAATAATATGATATAGGTATTTGATGAGAACAGAGAATTATACTCCGACATGGTGAATAAAATAAACGGAATCAAGAAGAAAATTATGGGCAAAGGTATCAAAGATACTTGATAATTTCTGACTCCAGGAAAGTTTCTATCCAAGACAGGGAATATTAGCATTGTACCTATGCCTGCCAACCCTGTACTAGCAATTATATTACCAATTGTATTGCTGGATAACCCAAACCCACCAGAAATAGTCCATGGAAATTTAAAAGTGTCTGGCTCTTTTGGTGTGGCCAAAAACACGGGGAAAAACTCTGATTGAATGGTAGCATGGAAATAAAGAATGACACTAGCAATTATTACGTGAAGAACAGGTTTTGTTAACAACTGCCAATTAGACTTTATTTCTCTGAATGAGGACCTAGAAGAATACCGCCTTACGGTGTTTGCAACAGCTGGGCTCATTATACCGACTGACAGTTCAATAGAAGCATCATCCTCGATGGCTTGCTCAAAATCATCAATAGATTCATAAATGTCAGAAGCATGGGCGGAACCAGAAGTACTGATCAAAGGTGAAGACTCATCTGCTTCTGATTTGACATTCCATGGCCTTATGGGTGGTTCAAAACCCCAAAAACGAAGTATTTTATCGCCAACTTCCAAGCCAATATCTCTATTATTTTTGACTTTTTCATTTGATTCTTCCAAGAACAAGATACCAAACAAAGTAGATGAGAAAAGAAAGGAAGCAACAACCACATTTGGCATTATATAAGGATATTTGGAAATAAATTCTTCGTATCCTTCTAAATTGACCTGTTCTAAATCGATTTCTGGTTTTGGTCTCGAAAATAACGAAGAACCACCAATTATTGGCCCTACAATCGATCCCACGTTATACAAAAGCGGGATCACCAAGAATGCTATAGCCTGCTGGTTTCTATCATGAACTATTTCTCCCAATATGGTTCTTAAAACCGCTATATTACCATTCACGGCTCCCATTAAGGCCCTGGCAAATAGTGCAACATAGAAATTTGGAGCCAACCCAAAAATTAACATGGAAACACCTGTGCCCATCAACCCTATCATAATAATAGGCTTTCTCCCAATACTATCACTCATGGCGCCTAGTTTCATACTAAAGAGGAATTGAGTCAAAGGAAATACTGAACTCAAATAACCTGCGTATGCTGAGATAGATTGTTTATCAGGAGCAATTTCAAAATCTCTAATCATAAAATACACATAAGGAAACAACGACGTGAATGCCACAGGCTCACTGAATCTCATGACACCCACCACAAACACTTGCCACGCAGGAAACCCTTTCATTTGTTCTCTGAAAAGTACCATTTTTACGTGTTCTGCTGCAATCTCTGATGCTTAAATTATTTCGCAGCCTTAATGACTAATATGTAGACTACTCATAGTGGGATGAGTCAACTAATTAAGATGTGTCTATTTTGCTAGTCTATAGAGCAGGTATAGTGGACTATAGATGAAGCAAATAGTGTAGGTATTGTTTCCTAACCGTTTTTAGCTATTTTATTTGTGTTAACTACGTTACCTATCTACGTAACTACATTATCACTGTATCTATTCTATAAAAGCGTCTAATCATCGTTATCTACAATCATGAACGACTGGAAAAAACCAAACAAGGCTAGACCGCTAAGACACCACCATCCTAACCATCCCATTTTGAGGCTATCTCCATAGGTCATTATATAACCGAATATGGTGGGTCCCAAACATCTTGAAAGAGCCAACATACTCAAGGTGAAACTATTAACATAAGCCCTATGCTTCTTATGAGCTGCTCTGTGGTTGAGCAACATGATTTGTGGTAACCCTGTCGCAGTTGCAAGAGTTCTCATGGAAGTTAATGAGTATAAACACATAATGGTTATCCACTCTGGAAGTGCATTATTGTATTGATGCAAAGTGAAGATAGTCAAAGGTAAAAGGAAATAAACAAAAGGTAATATAGATAATGAGAATCTATAACCAGGTAAAGTCCCAAGTTTATGATCTAACCAAGGGAAGATAATCAATATGATTAGCATTCCCATTATCCCTGTACTTGAAAACAAACTTCCAATTAATGAAGGATCTAACCCAAACCCACCAAAGATTGTGAAGGGGAATTTTATTTCAGGCTTGTAGCTTCCACCTAAAAACACAGGGACAAATTCTGAATAGATTATTCCGTGCATCGAAAGAATACAATTGGATGAAATCGCTAAAATGACCTGTCTATTAAAAATTATCGGTTCCTTATCTTCGTCATCAGGATCTATAGTTGTAGTTTCGCTTTCAGATGGAGAAATACCCGAAGATTTGATTAACGGAGTCGATTCATCCTCTGCCTGGATGAGTATTTCATTATCGATATTCTTACTATGCCAAGGTCTAACTTTGGTTTCAAACCCTAATTTATTCAACAAGAAATCACCTATATCCAATCCAATATCTCTTCTATTGACGAATTTTTCGTTAGTTTCTTCCAAGAATAAAAACCCACAGGTCCAACTAAACCAAAGGAAACAAGCAACTACAATGTTTGATAATGCATAAGGGTATTTTGTAACAAACCATTCATGAAACAGACCAATCGAAGAAGATAATAAGGCATCATCTGGAGTATCATAAGGATTTTCAAGTTTAGGTCTAGTAAATAACCTTGAACCACCAATCAACGGGCCAATAACGCTTCCAAAGTTGAACAAAAGGGGTAAAGTCAGGAAAGCTAAAGCCTGGTGTCTTTTTTCTGTAGCAATTTCACCAACTGCCGTTCTAAGCACCGCGATATTACCGTTCAAGCAACCTTGTAAACTCCTAGCAGCCAAAGCCCAATAATAATTTTTGGAAAATCCAAAACATAAAAGGGATACAGAAGTACCCATTAGACCAAATAATAGGATCGGTTTTCTACCGATCTTATTACTCAATTTCCCCCATCGTACACTAAACAAAAATTGGCAAAAGGCAAAAGAAGACGCCAAATAACCACTGTATTTACTAATCTCTTCTTCAGTTTTTGCAATTTTAAAATCACGAATCATAAAATAAAGATAAGGAAACAATGAAGTAAAAGATAAAGGTTCACTGAATCTCATTAAACTAATGACAAACATTTGTTTGATAGGAAATCCTTTAAGATTCTCTCTGAGCGACATGATGAAGTGAAGAAATTTGGTAAAGAATTGGAAGATTCAATTTATATAGAAGCCGTTTAAAAGCGCGATGACACATTGATCTGATAAGATCTTGATAATGTAAAATAAGGTAAGCTAATAAAGCTAATAAGAGAATGAGACAATGGTAGAAGAGTTCACTATGTTTGTATATAAGTAAGTGGAATTTCAAAGTAGATGTTGGGCATTGTCCATGTCCAAATGATTCAGGTAGAATTTGACGTGATAAGTGATTGCAGCAAATAATGCCACAGGAAGCGATGAGAACTTTCAAGAGCTCGTGCGAGGTATCGCGGCAGCATTAGCGAGAGCTCGCACCAAAACCAGAAGTGCGTGTGACCAACGCCAAATAGAGCGGCTTAAGCGTGCCCGTGCGATCCAGCTCAAAAATAAGCGGGATCGTGGAGACTGACTGCGGTGGAGGGTCGGAAAAATCGAACAGGAAATGTAAAGCGGGACGATGAGCGGAGACCGAGTGACAGAATAGGGGGTTAGCAGTGTTTATACATATGGAAGCTGAAATTGGTTATAGTGCGTTAGCAAGTGTATAGATTCCACGATATGAGCATAATATGAAGAAGAAAGTAATGTTTGTATGAAGTATATGGGAATTAAAAAGCCAACTCGTCACTGAACATCAGAACTGGAGACCAGGCCGTAGGTTACAGTGGAGAATCATAATAGCAGATGAAACAAGATATCAAAAGAAAATGGAGATGGAGATGGAGTTGGGGGGGAAGGGGAATGCGAAGAATATGCCCCATTTTGCAACCATTTTGCAACCACAAACTTCGATGCAGAATACGAAAAGGGGGATTGTAGTGGGAACATAGAAGCAAAATGAGACAAAATAAGAGAATAAACTATAAATTAGACTGTACATCTAGTCAAGTATATATTATAAGTGTATAATAAGAGGGAAATAAAAGATTTAGGTTAATAAACTTCGCGCTATAACGTATATCAGAAAGCGTATAAACAGATGGGTATTTCACAGAAGTATCTAGAAGCTATGAATCTATGAATCTATAAATCTAGATTATGGAGTAGCAATTCATATATATAGTATATGGCATACAATCAATATCATATCGTCGCTCATTGACCTGTTCGAAATAATCGTTTGATCACACTATACTATTCTACTATTGGACAATCTTTTACACCGTACTATTAAGCCTGATACACCATTCCTATCATGATATTCTATCACTATAGAATATCACACCACACACCGCAGCCCATACATCCCTATTATAACCCCAATTCCATCCACCAATCTATTGTCCCCAAAAGGTACCATCAGCCCGAACTCCACCTCGAATCTTGGATTACCCCAGATGCGCAATTTGCTTTTGACCTTCTACCACACTATCCTAATAATATGCCACTCTCAAGTTCATTCTTACCTTCAATGCCATGTATTAGCTCTGAATAAGCTTATCATATCCATTTACTTCTAAATCATCTCTAAAGCCATCAGTATATGAAGCCCCCGTCCTGCACCTCAATGTGACAGAAACTGGGGAACAGTGGGGAAACGACAAGTATAAAAGCAAAACGATTCCTAAAAGCGACCAGCGATTGTTGAGAATAGTATATTGCTGAAGTGAATTGGTACTTGTTGTTAGTATCATTAATATCCACAATCAATTTGTTTTAACTGATATTGATTATCAGTTAATTCTATTAACTTTATCTTCGTCTAGCTACTTCTAGTTATTCTAGGTATACTAGTGATTTCTAGTGATTTCTAGGTATTCTAGGTATTCCAGGTATTCTAGATCTGGGTTCTGGGTGTCTGGGTTCTAATTCTAAGATTGGTTATTAAATTGTTATCATTATGGCAACTAAGAAATACGTTTGTGCCTTTTGTGCCAGAGCTTTTACTAGACTGGAACATAAACAACGTCATGAAAGAAGTCATACCAATGAAAAACCTTTCCAATGTCTTCACTGTACACTGGCATTTGTTAGAAGAGATTTACTTCAAAGACACTGTAGAACCGTTCACAATGTCTACTTGAATTCAGCAAACTTTCCAAAAGTTGAAAAGAAGATTGATATGGAACTTGATAAAAAGGAAGAAAACATCTCGGAATTCGAATCAAGAAATTCAACTAATAATCCTATGAATGATAATACTCCATCAAATGGTAACGAAATATCAATCAATGGCTCTCAAATTGATAAAGAAAAACTTTCTATTAAAGATAATAATGAACTCATAAACTTATTATCTATTTCCAAAAAATTATACCAGATGTTGTTAGAATTTGATTCCGATTTCCAGAAGTTCAATGAAAACGAAATCAATGAAATCTTTTTAATGGGCTATATTGAATTATATAATATTCAAGAATTCCCCATATTGAAAACTTTACTCAAGAATCTATTAACTTATTTGAATTCAAACTTGATTAGTTCGGAGAATTTGAATAACTTCAAAATCGTTCTAATTTACTTGATATTATCCATTGGGTTTTATTGCAATAATGATCATTCTTCTTCGATTGAAAATTTTAATAAATCTTGGAATTTGTTGATTTTAAAATTAATCCCAATAAATTCTAATGATTTAAGTAACTTATCAATAACCAATCATTCTAATAATGATTTAAACACAAATCTAATCAACCAATTGGAAATCTTATCCAACTTGTTCTTGATAAATTTGATTTATTTGAATTATGACTTTGATTCCTTCCGACAATTCAAAAACTCCAATATCAATAGTGATTTGATATTCAATTACTTGAATGACATTTCGTTTGTCATACTAAATAATATCAATTTCACCTCCAATGTCGACTTGAAACCTATTTTCAGTCAAAATATCAATTTATTTTGGTCTATTTACATTATATTATCAAACTACTATATAAATAAACCCCCACCCAAGATTTATCAGATTTTAATTAACCAGGTTTTAATAAATAACAAACCTTTAAAGACGGTTATGATCAATTTTTCAAAATCTATCATTATAATCAACTCGAATTTCATCAAGGAAATCATCATCCTGACTTTGATAAACGAGATCAATCATTTTGTGAACTTTAATAAGTTGGTGATTTTCGATCTGAAAAATAGCTTACATAATTCGATTATATTGATTAACAAATCCATTGTAAATTCCTCAAACAATAACGAGATTTTCAAGGTGTTTAAGAAAAAACTAATAATCAATTGTCCTGTAAAGTTTAACGATTTGTTGAATTACTATGTTTTCTTGCCTTTGAATAATTTGGATTGGAATTTATTGAATATTTCTTTGAAAGAATTTAATATTATATTCAACTCAAATTTCAATATTGGTTTATTCATAAACAATAATTATAATGTGGATTATAATAGTTTCACCAACAACTTGTTAAACTTTTATAATTTCCCGTCCCAATTATACTCACAGTTGCAGTTGAGATTAACTACAAGAAGATATTCCACCTCGCAGTCTCCAAAAGCTTCCAATTTAAATTCACCTCCTTCTATCAATTATGGGGTAAACTTAACCGAAGTTAATAACAATTTGGGCATAATCAGTTTCCCATTGATTTTCAATTCAAAGTTCATTAATAAGAAATTCCATATTATTGAAATGAACTATTCTAAATTTTTCAAATCAAGTTTAAATTTATTGCTTATCGAATGGTATTTAACCATTCATAAAATCTTGATCAATTTATTCAAGTTGGAAAGTTTGGAAATATTCAATAACAACTATATTTTACAATGCCTTTTATATTTATTAAACGACCAAGACCTAAACTTCAAATTTGAGAATGTGCTGTGGTACAAACAGATTTTTCATAATTTGACAGATATTTTCAACAGTTGGTTTGAATTTATCGGTGTCCATGATTTAAACGAGTTTAAAAATAATCTAGTCAGGTTTATTCACAATTTGAATGAGTCGATATTTGAAGAAGGTACCAGCATGAATTCTGCAATTAATTCAAGTATCAACATGAATATTCACAATAATATTGTTACCAGTAATAATTCAAGTTTAAATTTTATAGGCAATGATAAGAAATTGTCAATAAGTTCAAGTTCTTCGAATAATTCCAATCATTCCGGCTCATTTGCTGTAAATCATGCTGGTATGCCCTCGCTGAATTATCAAGTGTTACCTTCGATAAATTATTCCCATACAAATTATATGGGTCCATCAATAGGGTATGGTAATAATGGAGAACCCATGAATAATGGGGTTTTAACATCTCCATTATCAGCAGCTGTTACTTCATCGGCTGTTCCATCTTTATCATTGAATCACAGTACTTCGATTTCATTACCAGGTTCTGTACCTCCCCCATTAACAGCAAAACCGTTAGATAAAGAGATAATGTTACCGCCTATATTATCACAAATCAATAAGATTCAATAAGAGATAAGAGAAGGAATGAGATATGAGATATGAGATACGACTCTAATGACAATATATATTGATCCTTAATTCGTTACTATTTTACACTTCTAACACTAAAACCAGCATTAACACTTTGTTGTTATACTGTAATTGTTAATATTTTTATTTGTACACTTTCTATTGTAAAAATGGCCAAAGACCATCATGTTAGTTAGAAACAGTTCTTACCCAAATATCACTATCGTCCAAATCTCTCCACAATCTGCTTAAAGTAATACCTAAAGTATATTTTTTCTTTTGCAATTCATCAATTTTCATGTTTAATTTATCAATAGCTCTAGTAATTTTATTTCTGGTTTGGTAATCGATTTCCACATTATAAGGTGGTAATAAGTTAGCTAAAAAGTTGATTTCCTTTTCAATTTTATGAATCTTATTAGTACATTGATCATATTGTAACTGCACCGACTTCAATTGCTTATTATTATCGAATTTAGGCGTAACGGCCTCGTTACTAACTTTTCTAACTTTGAATTTAATCGGTTGATGACCCAGCTTAGGTGGAGCGTTTTCAATCTCGGAGGTTTCAAACAAAGAACTATTATTGCCTAATGTCTCTGTTGCAGCAGTTACAGGAGTTCCTACCGGAGAATCCTTGAATAATGAACTATTGCTATCACTTCTTTTCAAGATATTATCGATATTCAAATCTGTCATTTCCTTTTTAATGTATGTTATTGTTTATTTTGCTTTTCATGCGCGCAGAAGTTTCTGTACTTTCATAACCGAATCAGAAGGGAGTGAAAACTTTAACGATATGAAAGAATGGCAATATGTTCCTGTTTGTATACGAATGATAGGAGAAAATGAAACATATGCCAATTCGGGCGTAAGTCTTCGATTGATTGAGGGGGGAATGACGCTTTTCGAGTATACGTTGACAATAAACATCTTCCCACTAAAACAGTTGGAGAAGTTAAAGTTTTATGTATCAAATGAAGAGCTTATGGATTCAAATAGTAAAGAGATCAACTGGTTAGAAACAGAAATCGATTTTAATATTTCATTTGGCTCTAACGTAATGGAATTGTTCAATTCTTTTAAAAGTCTGGGGTTCAATATATTACCTCAAGACTTATCGTCCTCCAATCTAATCCTTTCGTTAATTAGTTTCAAAATCAAATTAAGTAATAAACTATCTTACAGGCCAATAAACTTTGTTAAAACCAATAATCATATACCCATTGAAATTCTTTCGTACCCATTCAATTTTACAAATCCGCTTTTGTTTTCAAACTTTAAAAGTAACGGGTTCATAAACTATATCACCAAAGCTGGTTATTTGTCTGATATAAAATATTTAGAAAATTCTCTAGGTTCCATAGTTAATCAATCGCCAAATAATTCTGACTCGCTTGGAATGGTGGCTGCCAATTTTAGAAAGTTTAATGGTGATGGAGACTTAATTTTCATTGTATCCTGGCATAATATATGGGAATTATTAAATAAAAGATTCCCTAATAATAGCATCATACCTAACAAATTGAATGCTTTGGCCACCAATGATAATATAAGAACGTCTGATAAATCAGTGTTACCCTTGGTGGTTCATAGCAAACTCCAGGTGACTTGGGGGTCGTGTATCATTTTAAATAATGAATATCTATTGACAAATCATCATGTAATCAAACCTTTTTTGAAATATAAGGGAAGTTTGGTGTTTCATCTAAGCAATAGCAAAATGGAAATCAATTCATCCTCTGAAGATGAAATTATAACTCCTTTCGAAAATTTGGATTTGTCATTTATCAAGTTGTCAATAATAAACCAATTCAAACTTATAAATTCAGATAATTTACCGGCCAAGCTATCTTTAGATTACAAAGTTAATGATGTCGTTGAATCTGTGGGTTATGGGTTATTTTTTAATGAAAAATATCTCAAACCTATAATCACTTTTGGCAATATCATAAATATTCAAAAATTACCGATTTTTGATGATAATTTAAATTCATTAATAATGACATCTTCCGCTTGTTGGAATGGATCTTCAGGTGGAGGTTTGTTTAAAGACGATCATTTGATTGGAATCGTATGTTCCAATGCACAAATCAAATATTTAAATTTGAGAACCAATATGGAACAACTGGAAAAACTATCAAAGTTGTCGTTTGTCTTACCCGTAGATATTATTTTTAAAATATTTGAAATTATTAGATTAAAGCAAAATCATAATTTGACCACGGATTTTATAGATTTGTGGAATTTGACTAGTATGCATAGAGACATAATAAAGCTGAAGCTTTAGAAATGACATGGACTCGTAAATATTATAATATACAATAAGATACACTCAATTAATGTTGGCCGCTTTCTGTTCGACTGTTTGAGCAATCGTTCTGGCAAGATTAGCTTCATCGATTGGCATGGAATTGGCATGGTTGCCACCACGATTGCCTTCAAATCTACTCACCTGCAATAAAGAACTATACAAATTAGTTAGTTCTGCCAAGTCAACCATTGAATCTGATCTCAAGTCATAAATCAACTGTTGAAAGGAGTGAGATTTTAACACATTGATAGATAATTCATTATCAGTTAAAAACTTAAGAAGATGCTTCTGGAATTTCATAGGTGAATATGGAGTATTATCAAAATCGGCTGACAAGTATCTTCTGGTATTTGTTAAGCTATAGGCCAAAGAGCTATTATTGGCGATATGGGAATCGAGCTTTGCGGTAGAATTGCCAGGTTTGAGTTGATTTAAAGGCAATCCAAGATTATTTAAGGATGTTATTGGGTCTGGCATTCCTGAGTTACCCCCGTTACTCAAACTTCTAGTTATAGAAGGTGTTTGAGACTTTAATTGTGAAGAAACAGGAGAATTTGTTTGTAAGTTGGGTTGTGGCGATTGCAGTTGATGTGGCATATTGCCAAATAATTGCTGTTGATCCCTTTGTTGTTGGTGATGCTGGTGTTTTTGTCTTTGCTGTTGCTGGTGTTGATCCATATTGAAATTTGGAGGGAAAGTCAAAGGAGTACCATCTGAATTATATGTAATACCATTCCCATCAATAGGTACGGCCCTGGAATTGTTAATTGAATCTTTATCCAATTTATGGGTCTTCAAATGTTCACTTAATTTTTTGGGACTTCCTTTATCACTAGGTAATCTTGTGATAACTTTGCCGCAATAATCACAAGCAGCGATATTTGGATCATTACTATCTTGTATGAACCAGGACCACACCCAACTTTTTTTTTTTGCTCCGAATTTCTGGCCAGGTCTATTCTTACGTTCCTTCTTAGGTTTGGCATCATTAGCACTATTTGGCATATTGGACAGGGTCGTGTGCAGATCGACCGGGTTTGAGCCAACTAGATTGGTGGTGGTATTTGAAGTAATAACAGGGGATTGGGTATTTGAAGAGATGTGAGTCGATAAGTTTGTTGAAGAATTTGAATTTGAGTTAGCAGACTGTAACAAAGAATTCATATTATTGGATAAATGAGAATTCTGATTAACCGGATGATTAACCGAATTATTGGATTGATTCAAAATCTGATGATGACTGGAATGGGAGTTCAAGTCGCCTTGATTATTCGACGAATTGTTATTTGAAATAGAACTGTTTGGACTATGGGAATTATGAGAAACCTGGGAGTTGATAGGGGTTTGTAGATTGCTGGAACTCTGGGAATTTGGGTGGTTATTATGGGAATTCACAAGACTGGAAGACTGGTGGTGTTGACTTTCTTGTGGTAACGGGAGTCTATGCTTCAAATTAGATAGCTGGGGGGACGGGTTCGTTGGTTTATCTAATTGGATTCTTTGGGTGATTTGACTGGTATTATAAGACGGGAAGACTAAAGGATTGGATGTGTTGGTGGTTGTGTTAGAATTATTGGAACCACTATAATAATTGCTCATAATGTGTTTTCTCTAGCGTCGTTTACTCCTTTTGCTATGTGAAACTTTTTCAACTATTCCTTTACTATTGTGTTTTTTCGAGGTTCCAATATTCGGTCTCAACGGGTTGCCAGGTGCACGACTAAGATAAGCCTTTCAGTAATATTGAAAGATGTAGTTAGTTTTATATATAAAGTACCTTAGGAATAAATATAATGGTAGTTGCTGATTAGATTTGCAGAAATCGGTTGAAATTGTATGAATAAGCGGTATTTTTATTATTTATTTACTCGAAAGTATCGAAACTACAATATCTTATGGTTGGAAAACTTGCACAAAAGTATGTTGATTCGTTACTAATAATTAGGGCTCTTAGTAAATATATAAACCAATGGATTACCGGAAACTCCACTATCCTTTGATTATCCTTCACCATTACTAAACATATTACTCGGGTTAATCATGTCATTTTCTACTGGGGCCCATCATTAGTCAGATCTACTTACAAGAAATGATAAAACCGAAATGATATTCGCTTTTTACGGGTATAGTCTAAGATAAAACCACCTATTTATTGATGATTGTGAAGGGCCAACCCGGATTAAGCACCATGAATCAAACTTTATTTACGAACTTGAAGATATGGATTATTGTATAAAGACTTCGGTTCCGGCTTTTTCTAATTTACTAGATATCTACAAGTGTGTAAATGCTTGTAAGTACCTAGTGTTCAATAGTTGAAATCGAGTTCAACCTTAGTAAAAATTAGATGCCTAGAGGTACATGACTAAATTTATTGAGGTGCCGGTTAAACAAAATACCTCATTAGTATATCAACTTCGATGTTCGATTTGAAAGCCCTAACATTAGTAATTTTGTACGCATTTATTTCCGGATTATGGTCTGGACTTAACATTTGTCCCTAAGCATTTCGCTCTATATAATTACTTGCAACCCATCAATTTCCTTATATATACATGATGGCTAGATGTCGTGGATGCTGTCAATGTCGTATATTGTATTTCTGTCGTCCGCCAATTCAATAAGCTCGTGTCGCGCGTCTTTTTTATTTTTGCAGCCAGCCATTCTTATCGTTTGCTGCAAGTAGTCGCGGAGTGAATTTGTCGTTTAAACAGTACTGGTAGATGTAGCTTTAAAGGGTAATTCCCATGCAATTAACATAATATGAGGCTACTTGATACTTCCTAAACCATCGAATGGGACTATATTGCCTCTATATTAACTAATTGGGGCTGAAGTTAAGCCCATAGAATTTATCCCTTGGTCGGAAAATTATTAGCAGTTTAGTTCAATTGGGAAATAATCACCAGTAATTTAATAAATCTCATTAGTAAATTTTAGTTTAGCTACAACTAACGTCAATGCCATTGGTACATTAGCTAATTGCGTTCCCTTTTAGGTAGATGGGTTCTTTTACATCATCGATGACTTCTTAATTAAGAAATGCCAGCTGGATTCTTTAGAATTTAATATAAAACTGTTTGAATTTCATAGTTAAAAGTTTATATATTTTTTTTATCAAACAAATCTATTTTAAAAAGGTCAAGTTTATATCAAATTCCCTAGTGAATTGTCCATTCTTTTATCAAACTAACTACAGTCATTCTCTATTAACAAACTTTAGTCATTCTTTACTACTTTACTTCAAATTTATTATTTCAAAGTTAGAATCAAAATGCAATTATCAAGTTTATTATATTCAATTGTTTCATTATCATTAGTTTCAAATACTTTAGCTGCTCCAACAGATAAATTAAAGAGAGATGATGAAGGTCCAGTTATAGTGAAGTTGAAAACTACCGTTCACAATATCGTTACTAATACTCAAATTGTTCAAGGTGAAGTTTCAACCCTTACTAATACTATTATCAACACTGATACTACTACCACTACAAGATATACTGCTACTGTTACTTCAACTGTTTTTGGAACTCCAATAACTTTTACTACTGTAGCTCCAACTCCAATTGATACTAGCAATATTAAAATACCTACTGAAACTGACACACCAACCACTAAAGTAACTACTACTTCAACTACTGCTACCCCAACCACTTCATCGACAAAGCCAACTTCATCTTCATCATCTACAAAACCAACTACTGAAGCTACAACAAAAGCTCCAACTTCAACTGAAACTCCAACTCAAACTACTTTATCTACTATTGTAACTGAAAGTGCTGATGGTAATGCTCCAAGTATAACTGATATTGCAAATATTCCAACTTCTACTGATTCATGGATAATTGAAAATGTCATTACTTCACAATCTGCTGATGTGTGTTATGTAGATTATGATTACTATGCTACTGGTGAACCAGAAGAAACAGTAACATCAACTTCTACTATTTATCACACTGTCACCAGATCATGAAGTCACTAGGGTCCTCTCTATTGTTTTAATATAAATGTATTATATAACTAATCCTCTCTTTTTAACCTCTATCAACTATATTAACTCTCTGGATACCTATTACCAACTCTAACTGCTTTAAATAAAGATACAGGTGGAGAAAGAGATCAAATAGAGTACTAATCAACGGCTCACAATTATCTAAAAAATAATATAACTGCAGGGCTTGTGTATATATCTGCTTTTCTTCCTTCTTCAATGAATACATTCCTTGTTTAACTTATTAGCATCTTTATTCATTCACTTATTTAGCTACACCAGTTTATAGGGTTATAGCCCTGTGACTGTTCTCGCTCTCGGATTATGTAATCTTGAATTTCTAAAAATTTTACAATTCTCATTACCAAAAAAGCTAAGTTGAAAATTTTACTTTTTTCATTAGTTACGAATTATACATAATGGGTATGTTAAAATGAACACGATAATACTGGATATTATTGAAGATTACAGGGCCTTGTGATCATATGTTATACTATTGCCAAAGGCAAGCGTTGAAAGATATCATTGTTGAAGAGTGAACACGAAGCAAAGAAGTTTGTTGGCTATGAAGTAATGAGAAGGTATCCAATACTTTTTCATAAAGAACAATGACAAATGAAGAATTTTTCAATTTGATGTCAATATCTACCAGTAGTTTGGGTCAGGACGTTCACTTGTATTGAATATTAGAACCATGTAATCTTGTGGGGCCCTTTTATTATTAGAATTTTTATACTAACAGTTATAGTTAATATTCCAAAAACTAGAAAAACCTACTGTAAAGGTAAGGAATGTCGTAAACACACTCAACACAAAGTTACCCAATACAAAGCCGGTAAAGCTTCTTTGTTCGCTCAAGGTAAAAGAAGATATGACCGTAAACAAAGTGGTTACGGTGGTCAAACCAAACCAGTTTTCAAGAAAAAAGCTAAAACTACCAAAAAAGTTGTTTTAAGATTAGAATGTGTTAAATGTAAAGCTAAATTACAATTATCCTTAAAGAGATGTAAGCACTTCGAATTAGGTGGTAACAAAAAACAAAAAGGTCAAGCTTTACAATTTTAGGTTTTATATCTATTATATATCATGTATAATTTAAAGAAATAAACATAATCATATTTTAAGATCGTCTCTTTGTCTCTAGAATCATAACTCTATAGTATTGAGTTTTTATGGTGTTTAATCTCTGGTTGAATAAAAATTCCAAGTTTGACGAGCAAGACGTTCAAGTCACTTTGATTAAATAGGAGCCAAAAAAAGGAATAATCAACTAAAAAGTGACCAGATGGATGGTAAGAACAGGAAGATTAACCTAGATTGAAGAAATTTCAATTTATGCAAACGATACAGCCAGAATTCATGAAAATTCTTTGTGTGTAATCTGCATGACTAAAATGACGATTTAAAGACCTAAATTTTAGGCAACTTGTCCGAGTGGTTAAGGAGAAAGACTTGAAATCTTTTGGGCTTTGCCCGCGCAGGTTCGAGTCCTGCAGTTGTCGTTACTTTTTTTTTTTGAATTTTTGATTATAAGAATAATAAACTGATGCAATACGCTAAAGCACAAGAATGCTTGTAAATTGCTTATGAATCCCAAATTTACAAAATATTTAATCATATTTCGGTATTTATATTTTTTTATTCTAATATATTAAATTTCAAATGTTTGTAGATTTCACAACTTCTAAAATGCCCTAAAATTAAAAAAAAAGTAATAAAACTTGAATTATATATTCTTAGTGGACTCGAAAGGTACCAAGATTGATGTATCAGTGCTTTAAAGTGTGAATATATTAGCAGGAAGGGATAAAATCTTAAAAAATGGTTTTCATTTTGCTCCTCATACACGCATTTATGCAGAAATATTCATGTGATCAGATGCGGTGGCTCAATGGCAGAGCTTTTGATTCCAAATCAAAGGGTTGCAGGTTCGATTCCTGTCCGTGTCATATTTTTTTGCTTTTAATTCAATCAGTTTCAACGAAGGTTCAATCAAACTCTGTAAGTTGTCATTCGAAAGTTTACATTTAATATCTATTTATTTTGTTTTTAAAATCTATTTAACACTTTGTTTCAAGATCTTTGGGTTTCATCATCAGATTCATCTACATCAAATAATCTGGAATCAGTCTCTTCATTATTAGTGGCAGCAAGATCGTTTGTTTCATCAACGTAGTTATCTTCATTTGCAAAATTGTTGTATAATTCAGAGTTATTTCCTTGTTCCAATTCCTCTTCGTAGTTATCTTGGAAGTTACCGAATAATTCTTCCTCTTCTTCATCGATGTTTGGAACATTCACATAGCTTCTTCTTCCTGTTCTTCTTCTGAAGATTTGGGAAGTCAATCTTTCGAACATCACTTTATCTATTTTCCTCAATGTCTTAAAAGTTGCAATCAAGGCAGCAACTGTAATTATACCTCCTTTGACTATACTATTAACCACTTTATCAACTGAATCGTTTTCAATAGGTTGGAAATCAAAATCATCTTCTTCATTATCCAATCTAATTTGGCCAAACTTCTTAAAACCACCATTACGACGAATACCACGATCATACACAAACCATGTAGCAAATATGAAAACAGCTAATGGTAAGCCTATAATCAATAATAACTTACCAAAACCAACTTGTCTTCCGTAATGTTTGTTAAATTCAGACTGTTTACCTGGACATGGCTTTGGTTCATAAGAATCGAAATGCTTTCCACCTACACAAGTTGATAAGGGGATTTTTCTGTATCCTGTTGGCTCAACATACTCAAAAACATTTTTCTTACACATTTCTTTCTTATGGTCAGAAGGTGATAAACCTTTAACCAACTTACAGGTATCATCGTTGTCTCTGTAGAAATTATAGTCACATTCATAGTCTTTTCTTGTACAAGAACAGTTTCTGGTAATCTGGAAACCTTCAGAAAGTGGGGCACTACCAATGAAACAGTCATGATGTCCTTTTGCTCTTCTCAAGTATTTGGCTTCGTGCCCAAATAAACAGTTTCCCGCCAAATTAGGATGCTTAGGAGACCAATATTCAAAATCATCGCTTAATGGATTGTCCAAGTCTAATTGACACTGTCTGGAATAAATATTAGTGAAATCCACAGTAAAAGCCATTGCTGAACCATCATTTTCACCAAATATAACAAATTTACGGGAGTTATCACTTGGAACAGTTGCTAAGTCTTTAATTTCAACTTCTTCTTTGGTGAACTTATAGTTGTGCCAGTGGCTTCCTTCATCCAAAGAATATGATAAAGTGTTAGTTTTGCCCTCTTTGACGATTACAAGAATGGATCCTCTATCACCATATTCCCACATGTAAACACCCTTCTTGACTTCTCTCCAGGTGACACCACCATCTCTTGTTAAGAACAAAGAACCATCCTTCTTCTCTTTCAAAGAAGCGCCCACATTACCAATACCCATCATAATACCAACCGCAGACGCAGACGAGTATGTGTCTCTGTAATCAACACGTTCCGTAAAACCATGGAGATTCAATGAACATTCTTTCAAGGACTTTCCTGTGCAGCTGTACTTTTTTTTCTTAGAGTCAACAGCAGGGGGAGCAATGTAATTCCACTCACCTCCATCATTATGGGAGATTTTTGTCTTTAACTTCTTGTTGTGATCAGAATTGTGGTTTTCAACAACATTCGAGATAAGAATTCCTTCAATGCCCTGAACTCTATCATAATCAACAAACCCTTGATTGTCTCGATTAACGTTGTTTAAAGTTAAGGCATATGATGTACCATTTGAGTTGGATTTTAAGATAGCACCATACTCATGGTCTGTTTTAGACTCGGTTGTCACATGCATAAATATCGCTCCTTTCTCTGAGTCCAATATGGTGAAAGCCTGTCTAATGTCGATTTTCAAATCACGAGGCATGGAGGCATCTGCAAAGGTTTTACCATCAACAGTCACTAAAGCATTCAAAGTCTGTTTCTCTTCATCGATCTTTCCAACCACAACAAAATTCCCAGAGATTGCATACCCAACGATATTTTGGGCAAGTTCTTCCTCATCACCAAAGTTATTAGTGGTAGAAACCAAATTGATAGTCTTCTTCTTTTTATCAGCTATAGCACAGTAGGTCAAGTTGTCTCTTATTCTCGAGTCAAGATGAGAAGAGATAAAGTCACATTTGAAGGCATTATCTCTTAATTTGGTGAATGTTTCTCCACCATCTTCGGTCAAGAAAGCTGTGAATTTACAATCTTCTCTAAATTTATCGGAAGAAGGACCGCATTCGCTAGACTCAGGACTTCCATACCAGATGAATTTTCTAGGGTCCGTCTTGTGGAAGGACAACACTGTACTAGAAACAGTTATTGGGGGTGAAGGCACAGTAAGCTTAGTGTAGGTGTTTCCAGCATCGATAGAAGAATAAATATGATCAGAAGCAGTCACCAAAATCATTTGGCCCGGGACATAACCCATGTAATAAGCAATAACTTCTTCATAAATTGGAACCTTGACAAATTCAACACCACCATCTCTAGAAGCATAAAGACGGTTATCATCTGTACGAACGAGTATATTTTCTCCGTTGTAATCAGTGCCTTGCTCGAAGTAAGTATACTCTTTCATCCTAGACTCAAATTCATGGGTGTAAACTGAAATGGCTTTGTTTGTTTCATGGCTAGAATCATCCTTATCGATATAATCTGAACATTTGAGAGTATGTTCCGAAACAAAGTTTTTGATCGATTTTTTGCCCATGGAACACTCATTACCATCGATCTTGACCTTATCAGGCAACTTAAGCGACTTGACTTTCTTTGTACTACACATATAGGCAATTCTGGCCTTATCTGGTTCACATTGATTGTCCTTGGTCAATTTATATCCTGGGGCACACTCAAAATCGTCTTCTTTACAGTCACAGGATTCATCGTATACAGTTACGTCTTCGTATAATGTGGCTGCAAAACATTTAGCATCTGCTTTTCTTCTTTTGAACTTCTCAAGATGTCCATAGATACAAAGGGGCTTCTTATCATCGAAAGTAACCCTAGCATATATTTCTTCCATGTCATCTTTGGAGCATTTTTTGTCAAAAGCTTTGGAAAAGTCAATGGCATAGGTGATTTCACTGAATTCAAAGTCATGTTTATTATCTGGAGTTTCATCGAGCAAACCACTTATAATAAAATGGGTTGAAGTACCATCTACGGTCGTAGTCAAAGTTAATGGGTAAAATGCAGTTTCAAGCTTCTTTTTGGTCCAAGTTTTGCCTTGATCGATGGAATAGTACATGACTTTGGTCCTTAAATCGTCTTTTCCATAGTAAGGCACTGCAACAATCACATTACCCAAATCACCAAAGGAAAATAAACAAGGTTCTTCAATTGCAACCGTCCAAGATGCACCACCGTCTCTTGATATGTAAGTTTTCATATCTGTAACATCGTCAACTAAATGCTTCCCTGTATTACCTACACCCATCAATATCCCTGGGGTAGGACCGGTGACAAAAGCCCCTTCACCATCTCTTTCAGCCGTCGTTAACAAGTGCAAGGAACAATCCTTTGAATCATTACATTCCTCATCATCGGTTTTCAAGCTGTGCCAGTCTTTACCATCGTTGAAGGATATCTTAGAATGAACATTATTAGCTATTCCACCACCTAAAAGTAAATCGATTAAAGACTTGGAGTCATCGGTTTCTTTAGATGCTTTGTCATCCATGATATTGGCTAACCAAACACCATCAATAGTTTGAACTTTCTCGAAAGCACCACTTTGGACATTTTCCAACACTTTCTTAAATCTTAACCCAGATGAATCAGACGAATAAATAGTCGATAAAGAAACCTGATGGAATAAATTGTTATAAGCAGCCACTGAAATGAACAATGACAGAGGAGAGGACTCCAAAAATGTCATGATACCGTAAGAAACATCAATCTGTAAGTCTGCAGGTTCGAAATCTTTCCCATCTTTTGAAACCAAAAGGGTAACTTTTGATTTGGAGTTGAATTTATCGTTTTGAACCACTGCAACCACGAAATTCTGTTCGACTCTAACATCGATAAGTTTACCAGATTTGGAAAAATGATGATTCAATACCTTTTTAGTCTTGAAAAAATCGTTGGATTTGATCAAGTTTGATTCTAAAACATGACCAAAAGAATTTAATTTGTTCTGAATACAGTAAATGGTCTGAGGATCACCTTCTACACGCAACCTGCTTGATTTATCAAATTGACATACAGAAGCGTCAACATTTAACTTTTTAGGATTGGACTTGAACAGATCAGTTGTATAGTAGAAATGATGCTTACAATTTCCTGAAAATATATGGGAAGGGCAATCATAGAAATCAAACATTAATAACTCTTTATCTATCGAGTTGAACATGACTCGTGGATAAGAGTTTAGTTCGATTTCTTTATCGTTTTTATCCTTCACTTCAAACTTCTTCCAAGATTCTCCCCCATCAGAAGTAACAAACTGTTGAGATTTAACAGTCAAAGCAAAAGCCCTACTTTTAAAATATGGATCAAACTGCAATTTAACGATAGGTTCATTTATAGCATCTACCTTTTTCCAACTGGCACCGTCATCTGAGGAATAAAACACTCCATTTTCCTTCAATGCTAACAAGGAAGTGGAATCATCGAAATATAATACTTCTTTGGCTACTGATTGATCTTTATTTATCACTATCGTTGGCTCAAAGTCACCCAAGGCAATATGAATCAAGCTTAAAAGAAGTAGTAAAAAATTACTGTTAACCTTCATTTTCAAAGTGAGTTTATCTTATCCAATATCAATTCAACCCTTACAAACTCAATTCAGTCCCACTGTCAATATATAATGTTGATTTACCTGTTGATTGACAATTTTCGATCTCAGTACTTCTTTATCAGCCTTTTTCGTTGAAGTTTTATCGCACTTTTGTATAAAAATAGTGTGTGGAAGTATTTATGCTGTGTATTTGCCAATTATAAGACCATTAAGCTTTGATGTCATGAGGTTAGAGTTTAACTATACAAAGTATATAACAAGGAGCCCTATATTTCTTTCTGCGTATTTAAATGTGAAATATAACAGTCGGAACCAATAGAACCGCCGTAAATACTGCTAAACTTAAATTTGTAAGTGAATAAACTATTGATAAAGACTTTCTCGTCTTGTTTCATTATTTTAACATTACATTTTGTACCATTATCATGAATATCTTCAATTTCAAACAACAGTGCCTCGCCCACAAGCCCATAAAACTTATTCAATGCATTTGTAATTAGTCTGACCCATGTTAGCTTATCAATTTCTAGGTTGTTGAATTCTTCATTATCTTTGTTGTTTTCTACATATATAGGATCAAATACACTAGAAAGTTAGTAAATCAGTGTAAAAACATTTAAAAACATTTGGTATCCTACTTACATTTGCACTTGAAGTTTCAACCATTGAGGTTCATTATCTTCAGTCATTGAAAATTCCATCGCACAATTTTAGATAGAATATAAAGAACTGCAAAGTGACAGAATGGACGGAAAGGGAGAAAGTTAATATGAACGCAGGCAAACAAAACTACCGTAAATCAATTTATATGACGGAAATTAGTTCTAGCTAAGACAGATTTTGGTTCTGTGGGGTATTATATTCAATTATTCCATTTAGCTGCAAAAGAAGCGTATCATGGTAATTGAATTTGAATACTCGAACTGCAAGTGGAGGCTAAAGTAGAATTTTGACTTTCATTTTCTTTGAAAGAATATCTAGCCAGTTCTGGGACGTTTTGGGTGCTCTTCATATACAGAGTTCTCAGACCAGGATGGAAACAATTTGGAGATACCTTGGTGAAACCGGCAACCAGATATCTCTCGTATTCGGTGCCTGCTAAGTCGGTACCAGGTGAGACTTTGGAATAACTTTCAAAGTCTTGATCGTGAAATATAGTAGGGGAAATTTTTATAGCTCCAGGTGGAATTGGCATTCTAGGATCTACTTTGATAATAGTAGACCCGGCTGGCAATTTTCTAGTAAAACTGGAAATGCTATCTTGGGCTACAACTTCAATACCATGTAGAATACTACTGAACTGATTTCTGCCATGTTTGTTACTATAATAATAGTTCTCTGCATTGTAGAACTTCCAGTCGTCATCAGAGCCATAATACGGGTTGAATTCAGCATCATCATCATGATACAAACTATAAGACAGTTTTATGGATGAATATTCCAGGAGGGAATCACTTTTTGGGTATTGTGGTTTGGCAGGAAGGTTCACCTTTTTTGGTGCCAATTGGTTCAATTCTCTAAAGGCTGCATCCAAAGCGTATGGAGCTTCTTTGGTTTCCATATTTAATAACTCTTCAACAGTGTAACGAATTCCAGACATAGTAATAACAGTGTATAATATCTTCTCGAAAAGTATGGGTTTGTGATACGGGTGCAAAAACTCAGTGCAATAACTCTGCAAGCACAAAAAAGCGAGAAAAGACAGCAGGAAAGAAAGTGCTCAGACGGTAGAAATAGAAGAAGAATAAAAATGACAAGACGTTATAGAAATGACAGAAATTACAACAACTAACAAAAATAGCAAAACTACTGAAATGGTGCAAAAAATTGTAATAATTTGCATCTTCGCAGAAAACTTCGACTATCGAATCTACTGAATGAGTTGGGAAAAGGTAACCGACGAAGAAGGAAACGTCTATTACTACAATCCTTCAACACAGGAGACTAGCTGGACTAATCCTTCGGAGGAAGGTGCAGGTGAATGGCAGGAGTATCTTACTGATGATGGGCAGAAATACTATTACAATACTGTAACACAAGAGACTACATGGGACAAACCAGAGGGATTCAAAGGGTCTCAAGACAGTGAAGACGCCGCCAAAGATGATTCAGGGTCAAATGATGTGAATGGCTCTCAAACTGTATCGGATTCTAATGCTGGCGACAGTTTAAATGATCACGAGAGACAGCTAAAAGAGAAACCAGTTTCCTATAAAGATGAGATTATCATAAGTGAAGTCTCAGATGATATTGCCAGTTCCAATTTCAAGAGTTTATTGGCAGAAATGAACGTGGACTCTACTTGGAGCTTTCCCGACGTGATTTCCAAGCTTATAACCAACCCTGTGTATTGGCAAGTGAAAGATTCATTGGATAGAAAGAAATTGTATGATGAATTTTTAATGGAGGAAATGAAAAACCAATTGAATAATAAGGCCGAAGCGTTTGAAAAATTTAAAAACAACTTCATCAACATTCTAGATACTTTAAAAACCAAAAATGAGTTCGATCATAACACAAGATGGTTCACCATAAAGAATAAACTATTAAAAGACGAGAACCCAATATTCACACACACCATATTGTCTGACGATGAAATATATGGGATATTCAAAGAATATCAGGATGAATTGAAGAAAATATGGGAAACTGATAATAACCTAAAGAGAGAACAAGCATTTTCAGAATTAGAATCCTATTTGGTGGATATTAATCCTCAAATAGTGAATGAAAGTGAGGATTGGAACTCTTTGTATGATAGATTAATGAATGATAATAGATTTAAAGCCAATAAGCATTTTAATATCCTTAAAAAATATGATATTTTACAGTTATATTGCGATAAAATATATCCCAAGGAATTGGTGAAATTGGAACAAGAAGTGAAGCTTTTAGAAACCAAAAATTATACGTCGGATAGAAGGGCAAGAGATAACTTCAAGAAGTTATTGAATGAATTGCCAATTGAAGCGGATACCGAATTCGACGAGATTCTTGCAATTATAGAGGATGAAGATGCATTTATAGAGTTGTGTGGCAGAAATGGTTCAACACCATTGGATTTATTTTGGGACAAGAAGAACGAAAAAATCCAATTATTAAAGGTAAAAGTAGATATAATTGAAACATTGATCAACGAAAAGATAGAAAGAAAGGAAGCAGCGTTTGAATATGGTACTTTATTACAATCAGAAGATAATTTCGTCACCAAATTGTTAGAAATCAGCGATGAAAGATTGAAAGGGGTCAATTTAAACGTGGATGACGAAGGAAATGACATAAGATTGATTTATGATAACTTAAAAAAGAACCAAGAAGTCAAGAAGCAAAAACGAATTAAACAGCTAAAGGACGATCTAAGCTTACAGAAGATAAAAATGGGATCCTGGTTTCTTAAGAATCATGAAACACAACCGATATTTAAGATTGTGGTAACAGAAAATACAGATGACAGCGACCATATCCAAATACAGTTGAAAGAAGGTTCCTATCTACTTTTAAACTATGCAACACCTTTACTTGAGAAATTGATCCAAGACCTCCAAGAAGTCGAAGAATTCAAAACCCTTTCACAAATTATACTGGAAATGTCAAAATATGAAATAACAGTAACATTAGAGAATGCACTTAAAGATTCTGTTGATAACTTTGTTCATGAATTGAATACCACTAGGAAAGCCAAAAGAGCAGGAGACTTTAGTGAGCCTGATACCAAACGGGCGAATCCCGGTGCCAAACTAGGCAAAACCATGCTCATAAACTATTAACTGTTTCCTTCAACATCATACCTGTATCATATGTAGTATTATATATAAAACTTATCTTAAATAGGTAGTGCGCAACTCGAAAAATGATAGCGATTCAAAAAGTGAGAATGATCGAAATGTTAGGGGAAAAATATACTCAGTGAACATAAGAACTCAGAAATGGTACGTTTAGTAAGGAAAGGGGGCTCTGGAAGGAGCCAATACGGACCAATTGGAAGTATACTAACCAATGTTTTAGTCACAATCTTTGAAACCATATTTAACCGCCGTCAGATCGTCGTTAACGGCCGCTATTTGTTTAGAGGATTTTTCATCACAATTAGTTGAAAGACACAATAGACCCGAAATCGAAGTTGACAATACACATACGCCCGAATTGATATTGAATCCCATGGTAATAGCTAGAAATGAGAATGAAAAGGTATTGATTGAACCTTCTGTCAACTCCGTGAGAGTTTCCATTAAGATAAAACAAGCTGATGAAATTGAACAAATCTTGGTTCATCAATTTACCAGATTCTTAACTTCAAGAGCAGAAAACTTTTTTATATTGAGAAGAGTTCCAATCAAAGGTTATGACATCTCCTTTTTGATTACTAATTTTCATACTGAACAGATGTTGAAGGATAAATTAGTTGATTTTATCATTGAATTCATGGAAGAAGTGGATAAAGAAATCAGTGAAATGAAGCTTTTCCTCAACGCCAGAGCTAGAGTTATAGCCGAAGCCTACTTGACTCCTTTTGATTAGATTTACTAGCCTTTAAGAAGATATTAGACCACGAAGATTAAAAATGCCTACATATATATGTATTTATGTATATATAAATGAAAATTATGTACAATTAACTACCATACTTTTCTCATTCAAACGTTGTTTTGTTTTACAGTCATTATTATACAGTTTTTATGCCATAAAAAGGTAAAATTCTAATTATACAGTTTCTTTGAAGAAGTGAACCTTTTCTCTTGTTTCAAAGTCATTCTTCAAGGTCAAGATCTGCTCTATTACTCAAGGGTGACTTGTTGATGGTAGGACTATTAGGTTTGGACCTGATGGCATTAGGTGAGTTGCCTTCTATTGTCGAACCTGTATTTATTCTATTTCTAATAGAAAGTTCCTTAGGGGAGAACCCCTGAGAAGATTGAGGTGAATTCATGTTTCTGGAAGGTTGGATGGAATTGAACAGTTGTCCATAAGAAGGAGTTGCTCCAGCAGATTCAAGTGGCGAAATGGCACTATTCATTCTCATATGCAAGTTCTTCCCGCTATTCTGTTTACCTTGCTGGGATGAGACCGCTTGATTTGGGGGTTGGGAGTTTACCTGGCCAGGACTTCCAACGAATGAGCCATTAGAAGTGGTGGAAAGGTTCCTTGTGACTGATTGGTACTGAGACTGCGCTGAATCGGGTCTTGCAATAGGAACATCAGAAACGGTAGGAACCAACATGGGCAACTCTGAATTGTCGTTAAGTAACCCTGGAATATGATTCAAGACCAAGTCCAATTGCAGTAAAGCATCACCAACCTGGTCGAACCCTTTAGAAGATATCTTAAGAATCCAACGATAGTTGAAAATCTGGTCTCTATAGAATAAAGACTCTTCTTTGGACCTCGAAGATGCAAATAAAATACTTGCAAACGTCCCAATCAAAGTGAAATTCGAAGCAGAAGAAGAATGCCAAAACGAGTGGATATGTTCTGGCTTTAAGTCTCTTACAAAATCGATAGCAGCCAATAATCTGGTTCTTGCGGCTGATCTACAGACAGAAACCAATTCCTTTGGCAACGGCTTACCTGAAGCAAGTTGATTGTGAATACTGGTAACGATTTTACGATGCAAGGTCAATTCTGTAGCGAAATATGCCAATTGTAAATACCCATTGGAACAAAGCTTCCTTGGTTGCACACTCGTCATTTGTAACTCTACAGGTAGTTGGTGATACCAATTCCTCAATTTTAATTGAATTGGTTTTGCCAACTTCAAAATCTCGGTGACATCGTCCTTTAAATCAGCCATGGCTTTCATGGAGTAGAAATTATTCAAAATTTCGGTCAATAGTTTGGATAATTCAATCAATCTCATGAATATTTTCTTTCCATTGTCTATATCAGAAGACCCTTCTTTCAAATCACCGTCGCCATGCTTTTCAGGGAAATCTTCCTCTATTAACGAGTTAACTATCCAATTGATTTCATTGATATGTGATGGTCTGGAGTTCTTTAAAGATAACCATTTATCTTCGATATAAACTGCCCACGCCAACCTTTTTCTCAACCCTCTTTCCCACTTTGGCAACTTCCAGTCCGTACAATCTAAACCCAAGCCCAATTCTTCAGCTAAAGCGATGACCTGGGAGCACAAGACCCAATCGCTATAACCCAAGTCGCTTATGATTGAGGTCTGGTTAGGATTATTAACATTGTTGCCATTTTCATTTACTCTGTCGGAGTTTTCCCGACTTACTCGTACAATATGCTTGCACTGTAGTAAAAGTAAGCCTGCTTGCACTGCACTCAATTTCGGACGCTTCAAAATCTCTAACAAGTAGTTATTCAACCCGATTTTGAGAATCAATTCAACATTAGGCTTAGGAAACCTGTTCAAAGATGGGTCATAGTCCCACCATTGAATTGCCAATACGTACACAGCAGCCAACAAGGGAGCACTGAATTCTCTATGAGTTCGAGAATATTTCTCTAAAAACACTTTTTTGTGCAAGATGGGGTACGACGGGTGGATTATTCTAAAGTACAAATCGATCAATATTTGGCCATGAGGAGTCACAAACTTTTCAATAGCATCAACGTCGTTGGACATAATCTGGTAAGACTGTGGGGACTGGTCGTCTTTCAAAATAAACTGTGCGTCTTCACTGACTTTCCGTAACGATATGGATTCACTCAAGTTGATTTGTTCGATCTTTCCTGTTTGCCCATTCGAAGTTTGCTTTTTGGCACCATTAGAGCCCAGCAAAGTCGAATTCGGGTTTGCCATGTTGTTTAAGCTATATTGAGCTTCAATGATTAGGTTGAGTAGGTTTAAATCATAAATGTAGGACGTTGGCCCCACATAAAAGCTTGATCTGGGGAATTGCAAAGACAAGGTTTTCTTAAGTAACGAATTATTCATCGAAGAATAATCATGTATAGGTTGAACGTCTCGTATTGGTACATTGGGAGCTACTATTTTGTTGTTGTCAAAGCTGTATTCGTTCTCTTTTAGCTTCTTTATTATCGGTTCATCACTTCCAGTAGGAGGCTTTCTTTTGACGGCTTGGCCCACGTATGTACATTTGATTGATTTGGCCTCACACTGAACGCAATTATTAGTTCCTGGGATTAATACACACTTGGTTTTCCTTCTTCGACAATGATCACAGGGCCTTATTTTCCCTTTGGACTTTTCGTCTCTCTCTTTGTTTGCAGCGGCAGCAGAAGGAGGTGGTTTTTTGGGGTTGGTGGCACCAGGTTTCTTTGGGTTGTCCGAGGAGTTGGGGTTATAACGTGTCACCGTTGGAATATGGATGTCTAAATCATCGTTTTTGGACATATCAGGAGATACGTTGTTCTGATATTGTATACTTTGCACTATATTGTTAGTGGGGCCGACCCCTTCTATGTGCGAGGGAAACTCCATGTCATAAAGCATCTGATGGCCCGAGTCCATTAGCAAGGTATTTGGCCAGTTGGAGTCAAGATATGGGGTATTTGAAAACTCAGTGGAGGGATTTTCATTCGAATTCAAAGCATCGTTGGGCTTATTGGAATTGTTGGGGGGTTTGTGGTTATTCATCATACCATTGGAGTCATTAATCATCGAAGAAGGTGTGCCACTATTAGAATTAGAAGTATATTGAAGTAGGTCTGGATTCTGGTTATTATTTAATCCATTAGTCGCCTGATTATTGGCATTCATTTCTAACTAACTTCAAGCCTGGCGCTTTTTGCAGTGTTCAGTTATTCTTCTATATCACCAAAGTCACTTTTGTAAATCAGTTAGCAAAGGCCGTGTGTGTACAATATCAATACTGTGCTCTATTATAACTAAGGAGTTTAGATTAACGGGTTGAAAAAATTTGAGAACTTGATAACAGAATTTTCCTAGTAAAAATCACCTTTAACACGACCGGCGATAGTTGTTTTATGGCAAGGTTATTGAACATGGGGGGACTGCTAGGACAAATATACCGGTGTCTGGTACCTGGCAGAACAATTCTGGGAAGTAGGGGACGTGTAGTTGTTAGAATCTCCCAACGGGGTTGACATATTTTTCATCACTGATATACGAGACATGTTGCAAAACAGCCATTGTTTGACGTGTGAAGACAGTAGGTGGAAGTATCATGCGGGAGGATAGAGGACGATGGGGGATGTTATGTACGACTAGTGTTACGCGGCGCCTGCCAGCGACTGTGCTAGGACTATGCTAGGACTATTCATAGATGTAGCTATAGATATATGCAAACATATATATAGATATAGATTTAGATATAGTGATATCTATATATATAGCGGTATCTATATATATATCTGAAGCTGGGATATGGCCAAAGCAATGCCATAGTATTTCTACAAGCAGTGTCCAGGCAGTGACCAGCCTATTGCAAAGAAAAAGCCTACACCCACCGTTTCGCCCACCGTTACCTGTCAACCCCCCCGTCATTTCCAATATTGAAACAATCTCAGATCTGTAGCAGAAATTGAGACGAAAAATTTTATACGATCAGATGAAGACCCCCACACAAATCCAACTTTTGAGGACTGTGGGCCAGGTAAGACAATGGAGGTACGACTGCCTCATGAACAAGCAAGATGTAGGGTTTGTGCCCACCATGGGTGCGTTGCACGAGGGACATTGCTCCTTGGTGACCCAAAGTTTGAAGGAGAATCATAAATCAATGGTCTCGATATTCGTTAATCCTTCACAATTTGCTCCTCACGAGGATCTTGATGCATATCCTAGAACGGTAGAGTCCGACTTGAAAATCCTCGAAACATTGAATCACAACGGGAAAGCCGTTGATGCTGTATTCTTACCAAAGATCTCAGATATATATCCTAATGGCATTACCACTGAGATATCCCAACAAAGAGGGGCTTTTGTATCTGTGGTGGGCTGTTCTGAACAATTGGAGGGCAAACAACGTCCCCAGTTCTTCCGTGGTGTTGCTACGGTGGTCACCAAATTGTTGAATGTTGTTCAGCCTACCAATATCTACTTTGGCCAGAAAGATGCTCAACAATGTGTGGTGATTAAAAACTTGGTAAAAGACCTATTAATCAATACCAATGTCAAGGTTCTTCCTACCGCAAGAGAGCCAAACGGGTTGGCAATGTCGTCTAGAAATGCTTATCTTTCCAAGGAAACAAAGGATAAGAGTTCTGTCATATATGAATCGTTAACTAATGGTAAAGACCTTTATGATTCTTTGAAATCCATCGGTCCTGTAAGTCTGCAAACAATCTTAAATAAAATAACAGAAACCTTGAATGATTCTACAGGGTTTACCGTGGAGTACATATCTATAAGTCATCCCGATACTTTGGATGATTTGGAATCAGTTGAACCTGGCGTGGGTGCAATCATTTCAACTGCTGTAAGAGTACCCAAAGAAAATTCTAACGAACATGCAAGATTAATAGATAACATAGTCCTTACATAATAGTCCTTAGTATATACATAGATTACATGGCCTAAACCCCTCTGGATTTAAACGCTTTTTTGGGTTTGGCAACCTCTCGTTTAACAGCCTTTACCTCTTTCACTTCTTCAAACTTCTTGGTGTCCTCTTTAAGGCTGCTTTCAAAGCTTTCTTTCAATGACTCCACTCCGTATTTCTCCCTTTCACTCTTGGGTACATCATAAAACATATACCCGTATTCCAATAACCACATCGGGTCCACCGCCGTCACACAATTCATATATTCCTTTCTAGTCAATATCAATTCATGATATATAACATATTCAGGAGGCATGTTTCTGCTGTTGTTCAACACCGAAGTGGGATGCAAGTATAGTTTCATGAAACTATGCCTGAGATTGAAATACTCGATTTGGTCCGAGTTCATTAGATTGATTTTCAGTAGCCTAGCCAGCTGTTGAAAGAATGTCACACAAAGACACTTGCGAACTATGGTTTCATCACTGTTGGTGGTGATTGGTAACTTTAGGGATTTCAAAATTGTCGTTATTTGGCTCTTGATGTCTCTAGCACGCAATAAGGATTTGGGATTAAAAAAGTTCTTTGTACACCATTGATTCAAATACCCCAACAGTTTACCAGAACGAAGTTGGGTTTCCCACTGTTTGTATACGTTGAGAAGCGTTATATGGTCCAGTTCTGGGGCGGCAAACTTTTCTCTCATCATATCGGCTTCGTCTAGTCTTTCTTTGGGACGATAATAGACAGATGGCACCGATAACATAGACACAATAATGATTGCTTCACTCAGACAGTTGAATTCTGGTAACGTTGAAGTAAGTATCAATTTGGCTAGTCCTGGCTCCATAGGGAAGCTGACCATCTTCGATCCTAGAGCGGTCAAGTTTCCTAGGTTATCCAAGGCACCCAAAACCCATAAATCATACAAAGAACAACTTAATAATTCTTTGGGTGGTGTATCAATGAAGGGAAAGTCCTGGATTTGTTTGACGTTGAGCGATTTGAGGAGTAGCATCACATTTGCCAAGTTGGTTCTTTTGATCTCAGGTATAGGCATAGTGTACAACTTCTCGGGTGTGAACTCATCTTCTGAATACAACCTGTAACACTTTCCTGGGCCCGTTCTACCGGCTCTTCCACTTCTTTGATTTCCATTCGCCAAAGAGATGGGGATCGTGGTCAAAGAGTCCATTCCGAGTTTGGCATTATATATCTTCAACTTTATCAACCCACTGTCTATAACGTACTTCACCCCATCAACTGTTAACGAAGTCTCAGCAATATTAGTGGCAACCACACATTTACGCCTATGTTTGTTCAGTTTGCTGAAGATTTTGGTTTGCATTTCTGTGGGTAATGTGGAATAAATCGGTAAAATGTCAAGTGGTGGTATCCCATCCAATTCATCCATTCTTTCTTGGATCAATTCACATACCGTTTCGATATCTTCTTGACCCGTCATAAAAACCAAGATGTCTCCATCACTTTCACCTTCCAGGTTCAAATTCTCTAGATGTAAGGTGATTACTTGCTTGACACTTGATTCAACATAATCCTGACTCGACCGATTATAGAATACTTCAACGGGGAAAGTTCTTCCTGGAATCGTGAATTGTGGGGCTCCGCCAAAAAAATCACTGAAAAAGTCTGCATTGATGGTAGCACTTGTAACAATTAGTTTCAAGTCTTTTCTTCTACGAATCAACATTCTTAATAGACCCAATAACACGTCTGTATTCAAGGAACGTTCGTGGGCTTCATCCATAATAATACAACTATATTCATCCATATTAGGATCAAAAAGAAGCTCACGAAGTAAAATCCCATCGGTCAAATACTTAATAATGGTTTTGGAGGATGTCTTGTCTTCAAATCTGATGGAATAACCCACTTCTTCACCTAACTTGCAGTTCATCTCTTCACTTACCCTTTTAGCAACCGACATGGCTGCCACTCTTCTTGGTTGTGTGCATCCAATCATTCTTTTACTACTGGTCTTGGTGGAGGCCGATCCATAGCCAGCTTCATATAGAAATTGGGTCAACTGAGTAGTTTTACCCGATCCAGTCTCTCCAATAATAATTGTTACTTGGTTATCATTGATTACTCTTAATACTTGGTCTTTGACAGCATAAGCAGGAAGCGATTTCCTCATCTCTGCCATACTTACTCTATCTGATTTGACTTCCTTTTCTGGTTCTGTTTGGTTCTTTTCTTCTTCTTCATTATTAACTCCTAGTACATTACCCAATTTCGTCCCGTTTATCAGCGCTCTTTCTTTGGCTTGCTTAGCTCTTTCCTTTCTTGTTCTTCGTTCATTCAAAACACTACTTCCTTGTTTACTGATCACGGCAAGATGAGTATTAGGATCTCTGATAGGATTAAACCCTCCAATTTTAATATTACCAGTCATTTGCACCGATAAGTACTCTTCATCCTGGGCAAGGAATGGAGGTACAAAGAAATGGTTTGTAATTGGTATAGTTGGTTCTGCAGATACATGATCAAGATCAATATATTCACCATTTTCGTTAAAGTATCCTCCCACACCTGAATTATTGACTCTCTTCTTTGGTCTTGCTTGGAATTTGGGTTTTGTCTGTATCTCTTCAACTTCTTCTTCATAATCGTCGACGTACCATTCTCTATCATTGACCACGTCCGTAAGATCATAATCTATGTGCACATTTGAATCGTCGCTACCAAGCTCTGATGCGGTGTCAGGTATCAGTGTGGGGGTCATGGTTTGTGTGATTTTTGTTGGAGCTGTGACCGAAGGAGAAGATGCCTTCACATTTGGTTTGGTTGTAGCATTGTCCAATTTCAACGGATCAGACTCAATTTCAGGCTTGGATTTGAAACGAACAGCATCTTCCTTCTTCATTTTTTTGAATTTAACTGTTTTGGCCTTCTTGGGGACAATTTCAAGGCCGAATTCCTCATCTTCATCATAAGATATCGTTATTTTATCCTTTTTCTCCTTCTTTTTCTTCTCTATTTTGGGTATATCAACACCTTGATCATTCTGGCTCTCATGTTTATTAGACCTGAAATGTTCATAAATTTCACTTCCCAATGCCTCGTCAACTCCCAACACTTTGGCATACGTTGTGAACTCTTCTAGCGTATGTGAATTGCTATACTTCTCTAGGGCTGAAACAAAATTGTCGGTTATAGTCTTATTTAATCTCACTGATAACTTGTCTTGTATGTTCATCTCATTATCTCATCTAATCTCAAACTGAAAAATCTCACAGTATGGCATTGAGTAAATATTTGAAACACCATATAATAACGGTGGTTCGAATCACGCCAACGCCCACTTCCTCGAAAGAGTTGGATTATATATTTTCCAGCTTCAATCGTTTGGGTAAAGTGGAGTCGTTCCAGATGAAGAAACCGGTAATATCCTTTCCAAACCAAGCTAAAATGATATTGAATATAGGTGAATATTCACAATTAAATCCTTTTGAAACGTATAAGGAGCCCAATGAACAGGAAATTCGAAATTTAAAGCATAAAAAGTCCCAAATCATGGATTATTTAAACAAAATAGTAGCATTGCCACGGTATCAATTCATTGAAAATGACGTGGATTATTTCAGTGGTAAAACTTCACTTTCTTTCAAATACAAGCTATCTAAGAAGGGAGAGAGGTATGCAAACACGTTTAATGTGACAGGATCACATATTGACAATCCATTTTGTACTATAGATGTGAATAATGAAACCACAACTCGACATATTAGAGAGAATCTAAGGTTCAATTTCGAACAATTTCTGAAAATTGAAGTATTTCAAACTTCAGTATTGAATAAACTGTAATGATAAACCCGGAATGTAAATAGATGAATAGAAATACAAGTAAATGTACATTATGCTAGTTTGCCGGCAGTATCTAAATCTTGTTGCAAAATTTCATTAATATAGTTCAACCCTTTTTGTTGGTTCATTAATAATTTCATAACCTTAAGCAAATAGTCATTTGAAATACTGTTTGAATCATCAGACCCATTATTAACCTCATCGATATTTTCATTCATTATACTAATGGAGTTGTTAATTTCAAGATTTAAACCGGTAGATTTTTCCTTTAAGATGGTCAAACGGGCAAATAAATCATTCAACTTGCTTAAAGAGTTGTTTGGATCGTTTAATTTACCATTCAATAATTCAAATTGTTTTGATATTTCTTCTTCTTCAGGTAAAAGTGGATATCCTTTAAGTTTCAAAATAGCCAACACAGTGGCTAACCTTAAAAGTCTACGAGACAATTTTGTATGTCTTTCTTTGGCTTTCTTGATTCTGCTTGTGTTACCCAAATCATGGCTGGATGATAATTTGCTTTGATTCTCGTTTATGATATTCAACAAGTATCTAGACTTTTTCACTTGCTCTAATTCAACTTCTACTCTTTTTGACACATCTGAAAAACTGGTTATTTTAACAGGGTAATATTGATTACTGGGTCTTTCTGACATCGCTTTATTCCAATCATCTGGAGTTTCGTTGTTAGGTCGAGGTTGGTTAAGCAATATCGACAATTCTTGATCAGGTAATTTGTTATAAAAATGGGTTTTTAATTTACAATTTAAAGAATTTGGATCCCATTGCTCTTTGATTTTTATTAATTGGTCATTGATTGAAGGTGTATATGCTTTATTGATTGAGTTATTGAGTAATGTGTTATTATTTTGTAACAAACCATTATTTGTATTATTATTGTTGTTGGCAGCCTGTTGATTATTGCCAAATAAACCACCTGTATTTGAAGTGTTGTTGGTATTATTAGCACCAAACAATCCACCTGAAGCAGTATTGTTAGTCGTATTGCTGGATCCAAATAATCCACCAGTATTAGTATTGGCTGTATTATTGGAACCAAACAAGCCGCCAGCTGTGTTGTTATTTGTGGTTGTGTTATTATTTCCCCCAAATAAACCACCTGTGTTAGTGTTAGTGTTAGTATTTGTGGTGTTGTTGGTATTGGCAGCAGAACCACCAAATAATCCTCCAGAGGTATTCAGGGATGCATTGTTTCCAAATAATCCAGAACCTTGGTTTGCTGTATTTGAGTTACTATTACCAAATAAACCGCCAGAAGTATTATTGGTATTGGTGTTAGCATTAGCATTAGTATTGTTGTTGGCACCAAATAAACCACCAGATGCATTATTGGATGTATTATTGTTAGAACCAAACAAACCACCAGAAGTATTTGCGTTTGACGTGTTATTATTACCCCCAAACAAACCACCTGTATTACTATTGGTGTTGGTGTTGGTGTTTGAGTTACCAAATAAACCACCAGAAGTATTATTGTTGTTATTTGATCCAAAAGTATTTGTAGGATTGTTGGAGTTATTAGCGTTGTTGGCACCAAACAAATTGGTATTATTGTTAGATCCAAACATTCCACCCGTTGAATTGGTATTAGAAGTGTTGGATTGATTGGTATTATTACCAAATCCTCCACTGTTTCCAAAGCTTGAACCAAACATGTCGATGTTTTTTCGATGAGTGAGATTTTCAAATGTATGAGAAGTTTAGTGATAATATGAGAAACAAAAGAATTGGAGGAATACCATCAAAAAGGGGATGGATGGTTATCATAGGAGATTAGAAACATATGACAAAGGTGACAAATAGAGAGCTCGAAGTTTAGAGAAGAGCAGAACAATAAATACGGATATATATCTAATTATGCAGTTTCATTTATCTCTTGTTTTTTTAAAAACTCTTTTGAAATGGATTTATCTTTGGAGGTTCCTTGATAGATAGGATTTTCTTTTAAATGGATTTGTTGAGCTTCTGGAACACCTGGAATAGTCTTAGCCAACTTTAAGTTGGTGAAAACACATTGATTAAAAATTTTTTCACTTGATCTACAATGACCCAAGTTATGGTTATTTTGTTCCAAACATTCGTAATGTAATTTGAATTGATCAAAACAGTGTTTATTCAAGTCGTTTAATACAGATATAGCACATCTAGTAACTCTTCTACCTTCTTTTAAACATTCAACTGTACCACCATTTTTCTCATCTTTACATTTCAAGAAATCGTCATTATAAGGTTTGCATCTAGCCCCAATAAAATAAGAAGCGGATAACAAGGGTGCTGATGTGGCACCAACTTCATCTATTTCTGGAATATCTTGAGGCAAAGGATTAGAATCCTTATTTTCCCATTCATGTCTACCAACAAAGTATTCACCTAACATGATTAATTTGCTGGTTTCTATTGGTTCGCGAATTATACATTTCTGGGTAGTGTGCAGGCTAATTTGGATATAACTTAAGTTAAGATTAATCTTAGAGTGAATTGATAAGAAGAAGAAGAAATTTGTGGGCAACATGATGGTTTTAATATTATTAGAAGACAAAATCATTGGTGATAGCATTTATTTACTGTTCATCTCTTTTAATAAAGTTTTCGCCAATTCAATCTCAAATCCATCAAGATGATGCAAAATCTCGTTGAATTCAAATATTAATGAGTTAAACTTCTGGTAGTTGATTAGTTTGTGCGGTATGATTAGCTTATTGATCAACAATATCAAATTCACCACTTCTTTTACGAGTGCATTGACTTCGGTGTCATTCTCAGGTATGTCATTCTCAGGTGTGTCTGATGTTCCATGGGCTTTTGCATTTCCATTGTGGGTGCTGTGTTTCTTATATTTAGTGATATTACCCTCGGTAACATCTATCAAGCTGCCTAAATTCTCAATTAACGAGTTAGCTAATTTAATGGCTCCAATTTTTGCTTTTATGGTTTCTAAGTTATTCATGAACTCGATTCCTTCATTAACGTCATGTTTTATGTCATTAAAGCTGGTTATCACTTTATTTAATTTACTATTAAACTTTTTGAGCCAGCTCCTTATTTCTGCAATGAGTTCTTTGCTTCCTTCTAAGTTACTACTTAGTTCAATAAACTTACTGAAATTATTATTGATCAATTCAATCAACTCATTGTTTAGCGTATCTTGACATTTGGTCAAATCATTGATCAAGTTTTCCAATTGCTCATATCTGTTGGATACTAAAAACGTATCTATCGTGAAATCACTCCCGTTTATTTGGGATCTTATGTCTGTAGAATTCAACAATTCAAGATCTGACATTCTTCTGTTGAGATGAAACCCGAATCTGAAAAATGAGAATAAATATACAGTCACGTGATATATCCATCTATAACTGGGTTCATGCTAATACATTCAAGCATGATAGATGTTGATAATATTTAACATCAAAAGCATAATCGGAAGGAATAGGAAAGTTGAAATCCGTTTTAATAGTTATTAAAAAATCTTGAGTTGGTCTCGAAATTTTGCAGCCTCTCACATTTGCAAAAATCACCACAATAAGAAATATTGTCACTGGAAACAAAATATAGAGTAAGTAATTAATGAAATTAATAAACACGTCATATCCAAACTTAATTTATGTTTAATATCATCAAGGATAACAAGTCTCTAATTCTTTTACAATTTACGGTTGAATATTGTACTTAACAATTAAAATAGAATGATCTACCTTATTGACAGTAGAAACCACAATATGAATATAATACAATCAGTTGAATCATGTTGACATTATGTCGCTTATGTTGAAACTTTTAAGAACAAGGTTCGATTTCAAGCAAGTTAGCCATTGACAATTGTTAAACATTCTCTTTATTGACAGATCAATAGTAGATTGACGTAGAGTTGAAAGAAGCAAGTAAGGCTTTTTCAAATTAATAAGTAAGTCTTAGGCAATAGGCCCTGGATTTTTTACTCTTCAGTATTCGTTTTTGGGTAAGGATCTCCACACCATTGGAAACTATTTTGCGTTTTTCAGACTCTTCTACCAGCATGTTATTTTGGGTTCAACTCCAATTGGTACAACAAGTCCGAAGATCTAGAATCTTCAGCTGACGTCAATTAATTTACTTGGATATTTTTGCAGGCTTGCAACAAATCACAAGTAGAAATTGCTATTACCATATTGTAATATAATAAAAACATACCAAAGGTGACAATACATCAAGGGATTTTCTACAATATAGCAAACCCTGAAAATAAATTAAACTATGAACCTAATAGTTGCAACAATACAACAATAGGAAATAGGAAATTGCAACAATATAAAAAGTTTATAGACAGAGCTACAATTTAAAAAATAATTTTAAATACCAAAAAACATTACACGAAAATAAAACAATAGCTAAAAAACCCTGGAGCTTATTGTTTTGACACATATGAAAAGGAAAAAAGTCTTGCGTTCACATACTTCAAAAAAATTGCTTAATTCTTAAAAAGATCTTTGAACAATAACACGAGGAAAAAAATAATCGAGGAATAATCGACAAATGAGATTTGATAATACTAAAAATTCCATTGTCGGTACATTCCACAGACATTATTATAATAGGTTTGATGAATTGTGCTATACTTTTTGAGATTAAATAATAATAAATGTTAAAAAAATACTAAAGGAATGTAAAATTGACGAGGTACAAAAAATAACAACTAATAATTTTAGAGGTACCAAAAAATAAAGGTACGAACTAAAATATAGTAGATATATAGTAGCTATGTTATAATTTACGGGTATTGATCTTACTCCAACACAAAATTTGGTTTATTCTAACAGGATAAATAATATAATACAAAAGCTTCGACATGTTTTTTTTTTCATTATTGAACTGTATGAATATGTAAATTATAATAGTATCGTCAAAGGGTCTAACCGAACCCTAACAACTCATCAATAAATTTCAAACAATTTCAAGAATTTTATTGTTTTGTAATTACCCTATCTATAAACTTATTGTATTGAAAACTTAATTATTGTTAGCAATTATGTTACAATCTACTTCCATATCCACTATACACAACTAGTATTAATTTGAAAAAACTCCCTACACTAAAGGGGAAAAATTCCAGTAATGGTAAAATTCAAAAGAGGAATAAATAAATCTAATCTAAGAATATTTGAGATGAACAATGAGATTTCATAATGTCGCCCCATCTGAACAATAGCATGCTGCATAAAATATTTAACGACAAATTACTTCCCTCCATCAATTGATTGATATTTGCTTTACATCAATAAGAAAGATTTGAACTGACAATAAAGAACAATAGGAGTGTTTGTTCCTACAATATTATTGGAGCAATTTTAACCAAAGAAGAAGCGAAATCTATTTAGGTGAAGTTAAGGAGGTTTTGGGAAATCTTGAGAAAAATCTAAAAAAATACTTTTTTTTAAAAAAAAACATCTAAAATAATTGTCGAGTTCAAAATCAAATAGGAATAAATTCCACGAAATGGTTAAAATTGACGGGAACTTTCTTGTTTAAGTTAAATACCAAATAACATTAAGTCCATGAGTTGCATATTCCCCTGATTGAATTAGATTCGTTTAGTTGTAGCAAGTGCTTGTGATGAATTTAACCCCGTAGGTAAAATTGCCAAAAATTGAATAAATAGTCCAACTAGCTCGCAAGTATGTAGGCAATTGCCTTGACTAAGTAAAAATTTAAATACAATCTTGTAATAATATATCTCTAAATTAGACTCTCAATGCAATAGTAAAGTTTAATTGTCAATTTTTAAGCTTGTGAAAATTTGATCCGAGCTTTAACAATTGAGAACAACTGCTACCCTACATTTTATTGTTTATTAAGGAGTACCAAGCAACAATAACCGGATTAAGTAGCTTGGAAAATAAGGAGATCGTTGCATGGTCAATAATAAAACCGTTTAAAGAATTTAGTGAGCGATGACCTATAATAGATGATTACTTAACTAGTATCTGTAAGTAGTGTAGAACAGATGTTCAATACCTAATTGAATAAATCTTTGATATATATTTTGCCCCTTTCTAGCTTAAGACATTTTTATACTCCAACTCTCTGTACCTGAAATTGGCAAAGGAATCCTGTATGAGACCAGTCCATCCACCAGATGGTGGGAATAATTATAATTGAGGTTAGTAAGATAACACGACAAGGTTTACTACTGGGTTTATTAGTCGATAACTCGAGTAACTACTATCAACTTATAATTATAAGTTCGTCTTAAATATACTAAGCAAGATTATGTGAGTTTAATATTTATTACATAATCGGAAAAATGATATAAAATGAAATATATTGATAACTATAGAGTTGAAATATTCTGATAAGGTAATTAGTTCGTCAGCTAATATTTGATAAAGTTGCGCAAAAAGAAAATAACCAGTGTCAACACTATGAAATTAAATAGTGTCAAGTGAAAAAGAAGAAATGGAACAATTTCCGATAACCATTCCTTTCCACTAGTCCATTATATCCCTAAACTCCTTATATCCATGGAATCATAAATATCCCAGTTTATTTGTCCATTAAAACTTTAATTCTTTTTTTTTGCTCTTTGACATAGTAAATTTCAACTACCACTTAAGTCTGGAAAAACTTTGCCATTTTGCTTATCATACGCAGAACTCTATCATTTGGAATATGTATGATCACTGGCCCACGACCCGCCAATCTCATTTCTTAATACCATACTAAAATCGATATTCTGCACATTGTTATCTATGCGGAACCTTTCTGGTTAGGGTCCACGCATGACCGTGGGTGTCGTCTACGTCGTTTTTTTATTAATTCTTACATATTTATTTAGTGTCTTCCAAAATGTAGGTTTTTTTTTAAATTTTTTCAAGGTTTTTTCATTTCGAGATGGATAATTTTTTGATAATTTTTTTTTTTTTTAGAGAATTTATTGAAGTGATTTTCTATTTTTATAAATACAGCAATGAATCCCCTTATCATTCTTATCTAGTTTTCAATTCCACTATTTTATAAACCTTTTTACCCAGGTATCAATATATTAATTAATAAATTTTAACTTTAAAGTCTTTGTATCATATGTCAACTGCTGTATACTATCCTGAGGAAAAACATAGTTTACCTTCTTTATCTTCAATTATGAACTCAAACGCTAATAATTCAGTTGCAAATAATTTAGTCTCAACTAATTCTGGTAATTCTGTTAATGATGAGTTATTTTCCAATTCAAGTCAACCTTCAACTGCTAATACTACTCCTGCTTCATCGTTCAGTGGGAAAAGTGGTATGCCAATGGATAACAATATTATAATACCAAATAAATGTACTTGTAAATCCAATGCTAATAGAATCCCAAGACCAAGAAACGCTTTTATTCTTTTCAGACAAAAATACCATCAAAGTGTTTTGGAAGAAGGTTCTGTTATAAGAACTAATCCAGAAGTCAGTAGAGAATTAGGTAGAAGATGGAGAGCATTAAGCAATGACGAAAGAGAACATTGGAATCAGTTAGCTGAAGAAGAAAAGACCAATCATGCTAAGAAGTATCCTGGTTATAGATATACTCCAAGACGTAATGGTAAGAATAAGTCTTGTGACTATTGTAAACAGAAGAATTTAAGACAACAACAGCTTCAATTACACAATCAACAATTATTACAGTTACAACAAGATCAATATTCTAACTATATGTTTAATCAACCAAATGGTCAACAAATGAATCAACAACCTGTTCAATATTCCAATTATCCACAATTATCCACAATTTAATCCTCAGCAACAGATGCCAGTTAATAATATGCAATTTTTCATACCTTCGAATTTGAACCCAATTCAAACCAATTTTCAATTCTATAACAATGACCAAGATAAATTGAGTCCTTTGAGTCAACCATTTGACCATCATTATCAACACCAACCTGCACAAACTGGCCAAATTCCAAATACACAAACACCTCAACCTCAGAATGTTCAACCTGTAGGACCAGTACCTTCAGTACAACAACAGCAACAACAACAACCTTTTAACCCACAATTTGCTATTGGTTACGAAAGATATAATTTACCAAATCCTTATGGATTTGATAATACTTACTCTAATTAGTGTATATTATAATGATTTACGTGGTTTGGATTTTCTTCAATATAAAACTCTTTGAATCTACTGGATTTATTGTATCACTCTAGAATAATCAGATTTCTTGACATATTTTATTGTAGGGATACATTGTAGAGAAACCTAAATAATCTTCACTCTAAACCTTGTAATAGTGAGGTGAGAATTAAAGAGCAAAAAATGATTGCATTATCATGTTCTTTACCATAAAGTTTATTTATTAGAGTAAAGTTTTCATGAACGCAAAATCTAATAATCTTATTGTAATTATTGAAATAAAAACGCTTTTAACGATGATTAAACATTTATTCTAGTTTAGTATAATTTATAATTGAATTGAATAATTAATAGTTGTCATTAGATTATTTTCTCTTGGGTTAAAATCGTACCTAATTAAGTCCGATGATCGCACTAACTCCACCAGGCGATCGTCTTGATATATTTGTAAAATTGTCCAAGAGTATTTGCTCTAGTCAATAGAAATGAGATATTTGGAAAGAAGAAAATATACCAATTAAATGGATAATATTTCTACCTGTTAGAATTTAAATCTGGGATTTTAAACCCTTAGCAACTCTAATTTTTTTTAAGTTTAGTCAACTGAATCTTAATCCGCATATTGCATAATTATTATTTGATAAAATTCAAATTCGCAATTCGCTTTTAGTGTGAAAAAATAAATCATGGACTATAATTGGGGCTCTTGATAAAAAGACTAGTGGTTTTGATAGAAAATGGAGAATATCGTTAAACAAGTGAAGATAGATAAAAATTCCTTCTTAATCCAGTAATTTGTTAAATTTGTACTCGACTAATTGTAAGGAGATACTCTCCTATTCTTGATGATATAATTACGACAGACATTTTTTTCTTCTGCAAGAATATCCAGTGTCGCGCGACAATAAGTTTTGGTTAGACACCACATCGGCAAAAGTCACCTTGTCCTCCTCAGTGATGAGTTACGGCTCAGATAAAAAATACACACCTGCACAGAAGGTTTGGTAAGCACGAGTGTCTTTTGCCCGTTTAGGTTACAGAACTTTAGTAGTTTCGACCGCCTGCTAAGAGTTAAATCCGTGTAACCTATTTACTTAGCACCAAATCTACATAGAGCCATCCACAGTGGGCACAGAAGAAGGGGAGGGTCGAACGAAATGTCGTAATGCCTCCACCGATCTATGCTAGTAGTAAGTCCTTGCCGTTCGTTGATATAGACAACCAGAACATTGACAATTGAATAGTTACATAATTTGTGACTTAATTAGGTTTCCACCCACCTTAAATTTGAACTGCGTGATGAAGCTAATTTATTTCACAGTCGGGTGAAATTATCACTTGGTCATTTAAACTATAGGCAGGGTTTAGCCTGATTTGAACTTAAATACTAAAATTCTCTATGATAAGTTAGGTACCGTAAAGATTATGATCAATGCATATGTAAGAAATTTTAACCGTAATTGAATGCTCCTTGGGTATTTCCCCTAGTTTCCTTTTACGATTTTTCAAATACTGACTTGTGCATAAAAATATGGGTTAACAACTGACAACTACGATTATTTCAAATTCACCTATAAATTATTAATAGGTTTTGTTAATTGTTTCGAACCGTTGGTCAATTAAAATGAATTTTAGGTTTTGCCTACACTAAATTAAATTAAGCCTGGTTTAAAAAGAATTCTTATCAGTTTCATTCTGGTTATCTATTATTCACTTATTTGGAAGCCATTGTTTTTTACTATGGATATCATATAGGTAATTTATAGAAGATAGAATTGGAATTGAAAAATCTCTACTGTTCGCCGAATTCTCAAGTTAGGGTTATGTTCCCTATTTGCATTTTCCAGCACAAAACAATACGATGATGCATATCTTATTAGACTCAATTTGAGTCTAGGGAACACACCAAAAAAGATAGAATTAATGACTGACCTCTTCCAAGAGAATTCGGGTATAATCGCATAGCAGCCGTTACCTTATCATTTAGTTAACTATTCATATTCAGTTATCTATTCGCTCAATACTTCCTATACTAAAACGAAATTCACATTTGAGTTTCACAAAAAAGAACTTAAAGTTTGAACAACTTAATCTTACATGAAAAGCATTTGATTTGCATTCAGTTGGTATAGTGATAGTCTTCCGCATACTTAATGATTTAAACTTTAATTACTATGTCGTTCAATAAAGTTGCGCTGGTTTAGTCGACTGTTAAAAACCAGTCAACAAATTATTTGATAGCATAAACATGCAATAATTTCTTTTTATTACTGGATTAATGTTGTGTCAATAATTTACAATATATCGACTTTAACTTTATTTTACTATTTTGTATTATTTTCATGTAGGTCTATGTTTGAGATATTTAAGGGAATTCCGAGTATTTTGAAATTAGTGAAACTTATACCTTAATTAGTAAGGGTAACTTGTTTCACCAATTGTATAACACTATCCAGGGTTGTATCACGTCAATAATAACTTCCCAATCGGGGGTTTGGATAGAAAGAGGAGGAAAATATCAAAAATACCAAACTACAGGGTATTCGGTTAAGAATAGCCATACTTTACAGGGTTAGCATAAGTTAGGAGAATTCTTAATTTTATCAAGATTTCAATCAAGTGTGAATGAATTAGGAATAAGGTTAACGCAAGATAGATTACAGGGAATTTAGAAATTGACTTCCACCATAAGGTATCTTTCTTTTTATTAGGAGCTGTGTATTTGTAGATTCATCTTCTAATGTTGTTAATTTCATCGTAGGGGAGATTATTTACGCCAGTAACGACTCCCTGTTCGTGGTTTGAGAAGAAAAGGCACTTTAAATCTCACTGAATGTGGAATAACCTTTTTAAAATCATTTCAAGTATCACAACAAGGCGTAGTAAACTAGATAACTAAAACGGTGGGGCCCCTAACTTCTGTTAGAATTAGTAAATCAAAATTCTCCTATCTCATAACTCTCATAACTCAAAACCAGAGGGATATAACAGGGAGATAGGATAAAAATACTTCATATATCCGGGGTAACATACGATGACGCGCAGAGAAGGTTTGAGCAACTATTGTTCGGTTATGCCTGTAATGCTTAGAAGAGTAAACGATATTAAATGCCACATAAAAAAGTACTGACACTATTTAAGTATTAGGAGTAAAGTGTGGCGGCATGTTATTCTTATTATTGGCGACTTGGTTTATTAGAAAGGTTATCATTGAAGTTTTAAACCGGTTATTCTTCCACCTAATTCCAGGCTTTGGAATGATTTGCAGTTTTGAAAATTACCCTATTAGTTACTGAAATAAAACTATAAAACGGTAAAAGCTAGTTTGGACAACTAACCGCTCAATTTCGGTGCTAGGAAACATAACTTCTGAAATTAGAAGACGATCGTTTTTTTTAGATCATGTCATAATACACTGGCACTGTTACTAACTTGGTGGTATTCTTGGTACTTTATATTGTCATGTATTCAACTGAAATATACGTAAAGCAACTGGAATACCTATGAAAACGCATCCAGCTAGGAGATTGTCAAATGCATTCAACGGTCATCCTCTGTATTCATGATAAGGAGATAACCAGTTAACCAAGGAAGTTACAGTCAACAAAGTTTGATATAAGCGTATTGTTATGGATTCACTTTATTTTTTAAGAGATGCTCTTTAACTCAGAATAATGATATTAGTCTGAAACATATGCTACAAGTGACCGGATAAACTTTTCTGGTTCTTCCGTTAAATAGCGTGTTTTCTTGAACTATTCTAATTTCCAAGTCTTGCTTGTGCATAAAGGTACAGCAGTTTAAAAATGCCTTAATGATAATCGATGCAAATGATCACCATTTAAAATGCAACAATTCTTATACAGAGGCGGAGAATAATAAGTAAACCCATATATATTAATCCTTAATAAATAATACTACGTATAGTAAATTTTCTTTTTTTAATCTCTAAAACCAAAATGTTTTCCTTTTTCATTGCAAAGTCAACTTTTTCTACGAGAATAAATCTATCCAAATTCATGATTCGTCTTGCTGTAAAGATGTTAGACTGACTAGCTAGTATAACACTCAATAGCTTCAAATTTTCAGTAAAGGGTACCTAAATATCTTCCCCAAAGTTATCCAAAGTAATGACTTCACCTGGTTTGAAAGGAGGTAATCCAAGGTATGGACAACCATCACATCTGAAAGCATCACCTAAAGAACAAGAGTTACATCCTCCGGTTTTACCTTTGATTGTGAAGTCGATCTCAGACATATCCGACTCATTGAATTTGATTTGTTTAAGTTTGTTTTCAATTCTAATAGCTTCTTCATTAGCAGATTTGGCTAAATTTGATAACAATTTAGATTGCAAAGTTTGTTGGTTTTCTAATTCTTTTTCTTGTTCTTCTTTCAAACCACAAGTGCAATCCTTACAGGCCTTACGCCTCTTTTTACCAGTGGTATCACATTTAATTGGTTTGATCAAATTATAATTTGAAGCCGATAAAAGTTCATCTTCATCTATTTCAGATTCTTCATCCTCTTCATCTTCATCATCACTGAAATAAGTTAATTTGGTTTTTTCGAGCTTTCTCTTATTGTTTTCATCTTCTTCATCACTATTTTGAGCAGAAGTATCAGTTAAACCAACAGGAGAAGAATCAACTTTCTTAAATTTGGATAATTTTGAAAGACCATTTGAAGATTCAGCATTTATCTTTTTAGTAGGTCTCTTCAAGCTTATTACTTGATTAACTTTTTTGGGTTTAATCCATTTATCGTTTTCAATTAAAAGACCGTTCATTAAAACATCAACATTTTGATCAGTTGGTAAATCACCCATAATTTCGCCTCCTTCAACGAGTAGTTTGGAGAAAATTTCCAATACATCATTAGGTATATATCTTTCATTTTCACCATCATTAGGGTTCAAATAATAAATCTTATTGAACTTTGCATCAGGTACTTTGTTGATCAATTGTGAAATTAATAATTGTGTTATTTCAAATCCTTCGCTTTCAAGCCCAGACTTGGTGTTTACAACCAAATCCTCATCGGTAACTACAGTAGGATGCAACAAATATAATAACTTCATAGTCCTTTTGATATTTTCAATTTTCCTGGACGTGTTTATCACTGTTTTTTGTTATATTAGTTGCTGTTAACAATTATTATTCTCCAGGCTCTGCTCTCAATTTATGAGAATTTGTCATCTCAAAATCTTTACTGTAAATTGCATCATTTTCCGGTCGTGTGCGAAACCCCTACATCGGAGGACCTGAACAGGCAAAAATTTGATTTATCAATTTCATCATTGGTCACAATATTAGGTAATGGTATCTTAGCTAATAAATGCATTAGGTGATATTTGTAAGATAATGTGAGCAGATTAGGTAAGCTTGATAATAGAATAATCTTAGGTAATGAGATAACCTTAAGATTAGATTCGTCAAATATTCGATAGGCTTTGAATGGCTATGTGCCATACTGTTGAAATTTAGATATATTTTTAAGCTGTACAGTTTATTATTTGAAAATCTTTATTTGCAGCATTTCTATTAATTGAGATATTATTTTACAATATAGAATCTATATTACATACTATACATCATCGTCAGTCATATCGTCTTCAATATCAGTTTCGTCATTAATGTCATCTCTAATAAGTCCTGAAATGGGTGGTAATTGATTTACTGGACTTTTAGTGGGTGATAATTGTGGTAATGTCACTGAATTAGATCGGGAATTAATTGGGCTAGTGTTATTGGCCATCCCTCCACTAACTGGACTTTGATTTAAACTTTGGCTTCTACTATGTGAGAATTTCACTGCTTGTGGTGATGATAATGACATTAAAGAATATACTGCATCCTGTTCTGTATTTTTTTTATCATGTTTAATATTAATTGGTGGCAACTGTATTCTACTTGAATCGATTGATAATGGTCTTACTGTACTATTGTTACTTGCTCCCAGAATTTGATTTTGATTTGGTGTCAATGGTATAGCTGTTGGTCCGGAACTTTGAGACCCCATAGTCAGGGATGTCGGTATTATGGGGGTTTGAATATTGGGTTGTGACGCTCTCTTTTGTCTATTCAATGTAGCCATTAATGCATTATGGGCACTATCTTCAGGACTAGGAACATTTATTTCCCTTTCTTCCTTGAAAATTGGGGATGTTTGTAATTCTACACTTTTATTTAGGATCAGGCTTCCGATTCCGTTATTGGTCATATTTTGTAAATTTAAATTAGCTCTTTTAATACTTTCATCATAATCTTTTGATGGTTTTTTATCTTGATCAAGGTGATGTTCAGATTTAGAAGTTGGGGAGACATTATTAAAAGTTAATTCTGTAAATTCAAATTTATGCTTTTTATAATCCCCTTTATTTAATTTTTCAATGGCGTTGCTAAGTTTACCTTTGAGTTGTAAAGTTATATTATTCAAATCTTCCTTTTCTTTATCCTTTTCCTTCTCTTTATCTTCATCAAACAATTTTTTACCAGGAGAAAAGTAATTTGGAGTTCTAGGAAATTTGTACCTACTATTTCTCTTACTGTTTGAACCATTAGTATTAAACCCACCGTCTTCATCGTCGCTATCACCTTGATGCCTTGGAGTTTTCAATAATCCATAAGGAGAATCCTCTCCAATATTTGATAAGTTCCGGCTATTTCTTTTTAATGAAGGAGTGAACGGTAAATTAACATCTTTTGTTTCAGGAGTAGATATAAATGATGTTCTTGATTTTTTCGTCGATGGAGGAGTACTCGGAATTATAGATTCATCATGATTGCTACCATGGCCCAAACTGCTAGAACTAATATTATTCCCACTAAACACTGGCCCTCCTATCTTGGGAGATGATATCGGCGTCTTGCTCATGACCCACTGCTCTTTTAATAGTTATTAATTTCTTAGTTATGTTCCACAAAATGGATTAAATTAGTGTATTTCCAGTATCTATACCGAATATATCTCTAACTAACGTCCTTTTTGGTACTTTATTATCTAATAATTTGTAAAGTTGTTGGTTCTCTTCCTCTTTAAAATTTCCAACCTTTTGGCTTTAGTTATCTCTTGAAACAATTTGTTCATTCGCGAAATTGACATTTGTAAACAAAGAAATTAGCGGTACTATAACAGGAACCTAGGAAAATCAAGAAGATAAAGGATACCATCAAAGGAATAACACTATACCCAGAGACAACGACAAACGATATTTACACCTAAGATATATTATCCAAGTAAGATAGTGAAAAGAAAGGGTATAATTGTGGTAGAATGAGTAATGGTATGCCATCCTCGATATTGAGAACAAATCAAAACGCTAATGGGGTAGCTAATGCGAGTGGATTATTGAGTAGTGGGAAGAGACTAAGTATGGCAAGTGCCACAAGACTGTCCATATTGGCTCGATCCTTAGATAGAAGGTCGTTGGATAGAAGATCGTTACTTTCAACCCCTTTAAATCGTCGTCCGACTTCAACTTTACCTTCACAGTATAGTTCACAATATGGTTCACAACAGACTCAAACGCCTATGACCCCTCAAGGTTTAACCGGAGGTATAAATCCAGGCTCGGGGCCCATTCCAGGCTCTGGTTCAGGTCTTAGTGGTGATAATAGACCTTTAAAAGACAAGAATTATCAAACCCTAATAATAAATGAGATCTACGAATTCCTAAATATGAATAAATTTGAACTAGAAATGAACCATCCTTTAACTTCTAAAACTTTGAGACAACCAACCCAAAAAGATTTCATCATGATTTTCCAATTTCTTTACACAAAGATTGATCCATTTTATAAGTTTACTAAAGCTATTGATATTGAAGTCTTCAATATTTTAAAGATATTAGGTTATCCTTACTTAGATACTATAACGCGATCCCAAATAAGTGCCGTTGGTGGTTCCTATTGGCCCAATTTCTTGGGTGTATTATACTGGCTTGTTAAATTAAACTTACAAATTGATGAAGTTGGTGACTTTAAGTTTGATAATCTAGAGGATGAATTGGATCAAATATTTGTTGAATTCACTAAAAAATCATACATTTCATATATAAATAACAACGACAACTTTGATGATTACTTGGATGAATTGAAAACTCAATTTGATAACTTCAATGTGAAGTTGAGTGAAGAAATCGAAAATCGAAATAAATTGAATCAAGAATTACAAACTAAATTCGACGAAGTAAATCAAGTATACAAACAATACGAAAATACAGACAAAAAGTCTAAAGCTTTAGAGAACGATCTAATCAAATTCAAAGCTTACATAGATACAATGGAACTGAGAAAATCAAAATGGGCCGAAGTAATTGATAGAATAACCAATGAGATTTCAAATTACGAAGAAGAATTGAGTAGACTAAACGGAGAGAAGAATCAGTTTGAGCAAAATATAAGTAATAAGGGGTTCAGTATAACAGTGATAAACAATTTAAACAACGAAAGAGATTCCATTTCCAAACTAATTGATGTTGCAAATAATAAGATTCGAGAATTGGAGTATCAATTGAATGAGAAAACCATCGAATTAACTAAAAGTTATGAGAGTCTTGAAAATTTTGTGAAGCAATATAATAGTTTAATTTATAAAATCCAACTCACAAACAATATGAATGATACAAATGAGGGCCATAAAGATTTTGAAATAAAAATCAATTCTAATCTATTGAATTTAGAACAAAACTTTAAACCAAATGAAGTTTTGAACAAAAATCTAAAGGATGAGAAAATAGAATTACTTAAATATAGAAATGAGGTGAATTTAGTGATTCATTCCATTAAGGATCAACTAATCAAGGTAACGGAGTCCAATGATATTATAAGCGAAAAAATAATCGAACAACAAGAGAAGTTGGAGAATCTAGAAAATCAAATCTTGAATAATAAGTCGATTTATGATGAAATTTATGAAACAATGATAAATGATAATACTACTTACTCAATGCAAATTGAAAAGATTGAAAGAGAATTACGTTCAATCAAAATCAATACGAATCAAGAGTTTATCGAGATTGAAAACAGGTTTCAAAATGTTTCAATAGAGTTTGATGAATTGAATCATGAAATTTTGAAGCAAAGGAACTTTTTGCATGATAATATTCAAAAGATTTTGGAAACGACAATATCTTTTAAAGTCTCCATCCAACAAAATTTAGAAGACTTAGAATTAATGGTCGTTAATGAATATGATCAAGAATTTAATAACTTAAATAACTAGTGTATATTATGTATTAATAGATAAATGGTACTATTAGAATAATCAGAGGTATTAAAAGCTTAGACAAATATTTATTTACATGCTATTTACATTAAAATTCATTTCTTAACCACATTTGCACTCTTTTGAGTTGTTCAAGTTGGGCTGGTTTGTAGTTTTGTTTGATTTCTTGTTTTGGTTTATGATCTTTATTTACATTGATAACAAACGATGGACTTACATCAAATTTCTTACAAAGTTTTGCTACAGTCCAAGTTTTAGGGTCTTCTGATCTTAATTTGATGATTTCCAAAGCGGTCTTTTCGTCTACATTGTAAGATTTTGAAGTGCTTTGTATTATAGGCATATCTTCCAATTTTTCAGGTGTGTATTCGATTCTGTCTGGTAAGTTACGTCTTGGATCATTTGGTGGTAAAAATGCTTTTGGAGTGATATGAACACTAGGTAAACTAGCAGGTGGTGAATAAACGATACCAGGAGTAGGTTTTGGTCTAAAGTTATAGGCCGAAGTCACAGCGTTGAATCTACTACGTGGCTTGGATTCATATGGCACACTGGAATATTCTCTAATCGACCTGAAGGTGCTTTTGATGCTCTGTCTACACTTAATCATCCTGACCATCAAATTTTTCAGTCTCAACTTTTCAGTCTCAAATTTTTCAGTCTCAAATTTTTCACTTAGTCGTGTGAGGCTAGTAAGTAAGGTAGAAAGAAGTTAGGTGGATCCTTTGGTATCCGTGATAGTCAACAAGTAACAGAGATAGAAGACGGATTACAAGTAAGAAATATATATATGCTCCCTATTTTAGTACAATTTAGAAAGATCTGGGTCTAAGGGGGACTGAAGAATAATAGCATCATCAATCGACGATGGGTTACATCTTTTTGGCAACTACATGATCTTCTTTATAGGAACAGTTGTAGTTGGTTGAAATGGAAAAGGCAATTGATTTTTCTTCTTAAACTCGGTGTATAGTCTTCAGAAAGCAATCAATCAAGATAATCCCACGAGGACACAAAATGGCCCGTTTTATCTCTCTATTCCTCTCCAACTTTTATCACTCAAACCTGTACTCTATTCAAGAGTTACCCGTTTAATCGTAACAACTAAAATATAAGGTAGAGCCATTATGACCCGTAGTATGCCAACTTCACATATTTTGGAAAAGTGCTTATCTTCGTATAATATTTGGTTGCAAAATGTTGTGAGGTGAGACGAGCCACTCCAATCAAGACTATAGGGACTAAAGATAGGGACACGATCATGAGCAAAAGAAACCACCAATACGGGGAAATATAATTAACTGTAAAGAGATATTACTAAATTTGTGTCTGCAGTTAAAAGAAGCACCAGGAATAGCATCATGAAACACCATGCTTTGCAAACATTGGACAGAAACTTAACACAAGATAAGAGCTTATTGTGGAGAATACAGATCCAATTAGGAGAAAATGCTAAACCGATATGGAATAAAGTCAAACATAATTTAATGTTTCAGAAAGATATCTGGCAAATAGTTGCAAAAAAGAGCGTGAAGAATAAAAAAACAAGAAACGTTAACTTGAAAGAGCAAAATACCAGTAGGGAAAAAAGCAAAAGAAGGCAAAACGCAAGATATCACAAGGACAGAATAGAATAAAAGAAGAAATAAGTTCTCAAGACAATCTTAGAACCAACAGATCGTAAAGTACAACCGTCAAAAACGAGAATGAAAAATAACGGATATGATAAAATAAGGAGATGCAAAAGATAATTTTACCTAAAATGATATGAAGAAATGTAATTGAAGTAAGAAGATAATAGAAAATAGAAGAGATGAATAAAGTGCTTAACAACCGAACATAATAGACCATAAAAACACGAACAGTAAGGTACCATATAATTTAACCATAATGAGAAAAATTCAAATGAAGAATGAGACAACAATCTTGAATTAGTTGAAATATCAACTAGAAGAGGTAGGATATAATCTAAATAGGTTAGAATACAAGAAACGATGAGTAATTTAACTAGATTAGGACAATAAATGTAACCTAAAAGTACATTGGTAAAAGGGCATTCCCGAACGGTAGTAACGAGAGCCGTATGCAGATTTAAGCTGTAACCTACCATATTAGAGAATGGGCATATTTGGGACTTGGACTAGAACTAGAACTAGGACTAGGGCTAAGACTAGAACAATCAGATTACAACTCCGACTTTTCAACCAAAATGTAAATTAAGCTTGAACTAAATAAACTTGGAATACGTTCCATGGCCAGATTGTGTGGAGAACTTTATAAACATAACTAACCACAATTGCTAAACATTATAAATGATGTGAATAGTCGCATGCAATATAATAGACGAGAAATAAAGAAATAAAAAAAATAAATAAACCAAATAATAAAAGAAAAAATTCCTCGACTATCCGTGTCCACGACCAAAGAGGAAAAATTGACTCTCAAATAGGAAGGAGCTGTTGATAAATATTGACGGTTCCGCCCCAAACGGCAAAAATGGTTCCCAATAGAGGTAGATCCATGCAGTACGACGCACCACCCGTACACCACGACCAAGAGCCCGAGAGGCTTGACCAATAATACGCTCTCGCTACAATAGCCCAATTGCTTTTTACGCCATTTTGGGAATGAAGAGATCTGTGTCTTTTGAGTTTGCAATAAAACCATCAACAAATCCTAGGGGGTCAAAATTCAACACAAATTTTTAGTTAACATCTAACCTTAGTCTTTCCTTTCACTTTAGTCTTTCATTTCAGACTTCCATTCGTTACAATTGATATTTCCTATTTATTAATTCTTAGATTATTTATTATTTAAATCTTGAATTAGAATCAGAATTGTCCCAAACTAAATAAACAAAAATGTTATTCAAATCATTGACTCCTTTAATGTTATTAGCTTTAGCTAAAGCTGATGAAGATACCACTGTTGTATCAACCATTACTATTACCAAGACTTTGTTGACTCCAGAACAAAGTACCAGTGTTAGTTTAGCTTCTGTTGCTTCAGAATCTTCTGTTTCTGTTGCTTCTGTTGCCAAACTTGCTGCTGCCGCTTCAGAATCTTCTGCTTCTGTTGCTTCTGCTTCTGAAGCATCTGAAGCTTCCGTTGCCTCAGTTGCTTCTGTTTCTTCAGCTTCTGCTGCCTCAGTCGCTTCTGTTGAAGCTGCTGCTTCTGAAGCTTCTGAAGCTTCTGCTGCATCTGTTGCCTCCGTTGAATCTGCTGCTTCAGTTGCCTCAGTATTATCTGAATCAAGTGCTTCAGCTGCTGCTGAATTGACTTCTTCAGCTGCCCCATCTTTGGATGGTTTCAAAGGTGTTATTGCAGTTGCTTCTGATTTCAACTCATCATCTTCAGAAATTGCCACTTCATCATACTACAACTCCACCACTTCATTCTACAACTCAAGCAGTTTAATAACTTCAACTACTGCTGATTTATCATCATCCACCGCTGAAGTAGTCTCAAGTGCCGAAGCTGATGACGATGAAACTTCAAGTGGTAATGCTGGTAGTGTTAACAATGTTGCCTTAGGTGTACTTGGTTTAGCCGCTATTGCCTTATTATAAGTTTAAGAAACACACCCTTCTACAAAATAAGAAATAAAAATCATCCCCATCAAACAACAAAAGATTCAAGATTGTTTCCAATTTTTGATACCCTTAAAACCACCCCACCAATCAACTCCTTTAACTTAAAATCAATACCTTTATTTAACTTCAAATTACGCTTTTAGTTGTTTGTCTTTGATTTGTATTAAATCGTTTGTGTTTCTTAAAGTTATTTTTAATGTGTTATTATTATTCCCCAGTTTTCGCCTAAACTAATTCATGTTAAATTTAGGTATTTGATTCTATGTTATTTTATTTGTACCTTGATGCCTTCGGGTTTCTCTTGTATAATGTATGTGTACTAGTAATAAATTGTTAAGAAAAGTTCTTTCGTAGTAATCATATTTTATAGTAATAGTTATTATATTATATTATATAGTTAGTTGTATTATAGTAATGCGAATGAGAAATATATTACATAATTTACATTAGGCTCTTTTACCATTAATATCTCGAAGATACTTTTCTTTTTCAAGAACATAGTACTCCATTTCAGATAACCCTTGTGGGATTTTGGGAGGGACATGGGGTTTGTTTTCAAACCCTATATTTTCGTCGTTAATTGGCATTCTATCGAAGATGGAGGGACTGAATTTGGATTCTTGCCATTTTCCGTCTCCTAGATATCCAGTTTCTGGTGTCCTATAGTCTAACTTTCTTTTATCTTGCTCTCTTCTGTTTTTTTCAAAATGGTCCTTTGGTGTAGGAGCATAATATTTAGGGTTGATTTCATCATTATCAACTGGCTCCGTAGGGAATGGGTTACATGAGTATGATAATGATTGTACTTGTTCATTCATGAAGAATACCTTGGTAGGCATACCTTCGTTTTCTTCTTCCAATCCTATAGTGTCTGCTGAGAACGGAATGGCAGTGGAATTTGGGGATGTAAGGTTTAAATTTTGAAATGATTTATTAACACCTGGAGGTGGTTTCCGCAAAGGGGATTTACTTGGTGTATGATGATTCCTTGAAGGTGATTTGGTTTCTTTGGAAGGGGTTTTAGGAGGAACCATAGGTCTTTGGGGAGAATAAGAATGAACAGAATGTGCTGGAGGACTTGGTGGAGTTTCAAAGTCATCCAGGTTACTTCTTAAATGAAAGTTTTTGATTTGACTTCGGTTATTTTGGACGTCTCTCTCTAGTTCATCTAGATTATCAAATTCATCGGTATCTATAGGAGAAATCTGTTTTATACGCTGATGTTGATCTTTTGTATCTGCATTCCAATAGGTACTTATTGGTTCTTTACTTTGAAATTTTTTAGTAAACTTGTTGAATTTGGCATAATATTTTTGTTTAAGGTTTTTGGCTTCAGTCTCTTCTTCGTCCTTTTCAGGTTCAACACTGGAAGCAGAACTAGCAAAATGATCATCCAAACTATTGAAAAATCTATGCTTCTTCAGGCTATCAGCACTATTGACAAAAATATCATCTACCACGCTGGGCTGTCTAGACTTTGAAGGATGTTGTGGGGGAGGAGATGGAGGCATTGGCAAATGTTTGTTACTTGATAAAGAATTACGGAATGAACCAGTATCTTCATATGCCATATTCTCATAAAGTTTTGGAGGTAAAACTGGAGCAGAAGGGTAGAAGGTCATTTCTAAATAAATCATACCAGCTCTTCTACCATTTAATGATAAATCATACCATTTATCATAGATATATTTACCATCACGTTGATTTTCATTAGCAAAAATGATGCTACAATCAATCTCACAAGTTCCTATTGGAGTGGGATCATTTTTTGTTTCATCTAATACATCTAACCTGATTGAAGGTTTACGATCTCTAGTTAATTGAAATCTAAGTTCATGAGTCCAATCAGGGGTTTGACCAGCTCTGAAATGAGAAGGTGTCTTTTTGGCAACAGAACCTAATCGTAAAGTAACATAAGGTGATTGTTTATCAAGCTTCCTTCTATTTGGTAAATGTTTAGCTCTACAAACCATTATTACCAAGGTACCTTCAGCAGTTTGTGGAGCTTTAGATCCTGTTGAAGTAGCAGAATTGACTGAAGAATTCAACGAAGAATTGACCGAAGAATTCAAGTCCATGGTGAATGTTTTAACAGGAAATATTGGATTGAGAAGTATCAATATAATAACAGTCTCAATATGAATAGGTTCTAGTTTCTAGGTTCAGTGTTCCAGTTAAGTTTCCAGGCAAAGTCAGTTTCTAATTTTAGTATTAAGCTATCTGTAGTGTCTCTCTTAGCGTCTTTTAGCTCTGACTTATCTCAATTTTTATTTCTTCTCTAAAAATGCTTAGTGCCACGATCAATATATCTTTTTAATGACTATGTACTATTATCTAGGGTTTATGATATATTAATGATCGATGAGCCTTTGTTGACAAAAAAGCCAATTGGGGAAGGAGCGCATACGACATCGGACTCTGAAACATGGGACACAACACGACATTTATCAAGTGAGTTCAACGTCGCATACTCGTGCGACATACGACATAAGCATCGCACAAATTTTTCAATTCACACTATACAACTATTACTATATAAATATATCTATGTCCTTCCGTAAAGGTCCTACGAGAACTATCCTTCCTTTTGGTTTGGACTATAGTGATGTATTGTCCACCAATCATGATGTGGAGAAACCCAAGTTGATTTTGCCGATAAATGCGCCCTTATCAGCCAAAGAAGAACTCGAATCAAGACAATCGATCAATGTTAGTAAATTAATATTAGATGGACCATTTTATACTGGATCATCTTTAAACGAGAAACAAAAGGTTTCTTTGGCATCTTCAGATGGAATAGAAAGACATGGTGATAAATATAAGAAAGTTAAAAGAGTTGGTACTACTATAGAAGAACATCCTTATAATTTGGAATTCTTCCCTAATGAATTATACTCAGTCATGGGAGTCACTAATAAAAGAAGAAAAAAATTGGGATTATCCAGTTATAATTCAAATGGTATTAGTCAATTTCAAGTATCTGAAGAAAAAGACATATCTAAAGATGACGAAGCTAAACTTTTACTTGAAAAATTAAAAGATCTTGCTGAAGATTTGGATGAAAATAACGAAGATGGTAAAGAAAATGATGAAGATGACGCCGACGATGATGTTGAAGATGAATTTGAAGATGACGAGGATGACGATTATAATGCAGAAAAATATTTTGATGATGGTAATGATGAATATGCTGATCATGATGACGATGGTGAAGCAGAATTTTAATACATTTATAGGTAAATCAAATGTCTAAAGATTTAGACCCTTATATCTATATAAAATAGGACGACTAATAGAATTTAATATATATTATATACAAACTTATCTATACTTCTTATGTTAAATATTAAATGCAAATGATACTAATGAATTTCTTCCACCTTCTAATTTACCTAACCATCTACCTAATCTATGTTCTTTACTTACTAATATATATACCTTCACTTTCTTCTCTTCTTCTACTTCTACACTTTCGATTGACACTATAATTCCTGGAATCGATATATTTCCAATTAATGAAAAACTACGGAATCCTTCTTTGTCAATTTTCCATATTTTCAATTCTCCTGAATATGACCCGGTTATAAATATATCAGTAAATGGAATAGCATGGATGGAGGTTATCCAGTATGGTTGTCTTTGTGGTATTTGAATTGGCTGGCCCGATGTATCTGCACTTGCTTTATCTGATGGTAATTCAGGTTCTAAACCGTGTCCAATTCTTTCTATATATAATGGTTTTTTCTTAGCTAGAGACCATAAACTTATATTCCCATTATCAGAACCAGTAATAAAATGAGATTCATCGGCCATACTGACACAATCTAATGAGCCTTCGTTGAATTTTGTAACCTCTTTATGCTTTTTCTTATCAGAATCACCACCACGGAAAGTCAATCTGGACTCATCAGCAATCTTCCAAAATAATGCAGTTTTGTCTCTTGATCCAACACTGACACATGTCTCTCTGCTTAGTGAAGAAATGTCAAGAATGTTATCTTGATGACCATATAAAATTTCAAGCTGACTGAATTGATTTATTGAAAAAGTACGTACTTTTAAATCAGCACAAGCCGCATATAATTGATCGGTGTTTCTACGGAAGACTATGGAGTTAACGGGAGCTCTGGTTTCAAGCACTTTTAAACAAGTTAAATTCTCAGTGGACCATATTATCAACCTTGAATCATTACCACCAGTTACAACAAACTTCCCGTCAGAAGATGCGGCAACACAATTAATAGAATCGAAATGATGATTACGTTGAGGAATTGAGTTGATATTAAAGAATTTATAACCACCTCTTGAATGCTTGACTCTAACCGGTTTTGAATTAGATATATCCCATTTGATTAATTCGATGTCTTTGGAAACGGTGTATAAATAAGGATAATTGATAGATAAACAAGTCAAGTTTTTAGAACCAATTCTGGTGGTTACTATTTTCAATTCGTCGGTTTGAGCAGATAATATATCACCATAGAATTTATATATGTGACCTTTTGATTCAGCTACGTCTCTTTGTAACCTTCTACCTATGATATCATTATCTAAATCTTTGGCATTGAATTCATCATAATCATCGAGTTCTTCATTCTTTAAATTTTCAAGATACTGTTTGGCTAATCTTCTTCTTTTGTCAGCGGCACTTTCTCCTTCGAATTCCTCGTCAGAATCTTGCTCTTCGTTGTTCTCATCACTCATTAGTTCATTCTCATCTTCGGTTTCACTTGATATTTCTTCATCTTCTTCGGCTCGTGAGTTGTCCCTATTTCTATCGTTTCTGCCTGAATTAGATCTGTTGCCTATGGTTCTGGTCGTGCTACTATTCCTATTACGTTTCCTCTTCTTTGAAGGATCTGAAAGAAACGGATCACCTGCCATACTATATAGTTATAAAATTTTTTTTTCGGTTTGCGAAGAGATGGTGTTCCTGGTGTACGGGTGTGGTGATTAGCATATATTAAATACAAATTGATAGACCTAGTAATGGAGATTATTTGAGTTAGACTGGTCTTGGGCTAGTGATTAAACGACTAGAACTACTAGAAGCGACTATAAATGACGAAAATTAGCTGGGAGTGGCCAGAACCGCCCGTACCACTAGTAATCCTAGAAATCCTAGAAATCCTAGAACTGCTAGAAATCCTAGAACCGATCTAATCTTCCAAAAGATCTTCAATATCATGGTCTTCGGCAGCATCATAAGAAGATTGATTTCTCTCTCTCAACTCATTCATTTGTTCTTCTAAAACACTGGCTTGTAACTTGACATTTCTTCTGGTTTTTTTCCCCCATCCAAATGATTTGGCTTCTGCTTCTAACTTTTCAATTTCTTCTTGTTTAGCTTTAGCTTCTTTTTCAGGCTTTTCAAGCTTCTCCTTTTCGTCCATGGCAAGTTGTCTCTTGATTTGATTTTGTTTGGCCCAATTCTGGTAGATTGAACGTATAACAATGTATCCACATACCCAAACTGTCAACCTTAAATATTTCATAAAAGAATCTTTGTCGACATATTCAAACATAAAATCGAAAACCCCTATTTCTTCAGCCATTTTTTGGTATTCAGATTGTCCGTATTTTCTGGTGTTCTTGCTAGCAACGCTGGTGAAAAGTTTGTAGGAACTTTGAAAAAGTTTGTAGATTATTTATTCTACGCTATGTTTTTTGGTTTCACCGAAGATAGCGAAATTGATTAGTGAGAATAAAGAGAAACTGCCAGAAGGACCCAAAAATTCAAAAGTCTATAAATTCGTAGAAGAGCAGTGAAAACACTAGTAAAATACACTATTACGAGATCTGGTGAATATAACTATAAATTTGTAGTCAAATCTAGAGACTATATCTCTTCGTCGCTATCAAATGGGTCTAATTCTGGGAAATCACCTACTTCTACCTTCTTAGGTCTAACAAAACTACCATGTTTGTCTCTGCATTGGAAAAAGTGTTTCAGACCTATCAGCCCGTTGTTTTTCCCAACTGGCTCGTCAAATTCGATGCCAATCCATGTGGTTTCTTCGTTATCTAATTCTTCGATCTTCCCTATGAATCTAATGGTACCCCTTCTTTCTCCCCCGATATTGATAATTCTGCACCTGTTGCCTACTTTCATACCAGAGACCACGTCTGCATCCAATTGGGCCTTTTTGGCCTTCTCCAGCATAAGTTCTGGATCAAATCTTCCTAATTTGTTCTCCTGTTTCCACTTCAACACGGTATTATTCCTTTTGGCGTAATCTTCCTCACTCATTTGATATTCCTTGACGTTATCTTCCATCAATTCCTTCAATTCTGAATCAGGATTACTATCTTCAACATGGATCCTACAGAACGGTACCAATCCTAAAGATGAAACTGTTGTATTTGCCTTGGTGTCAATCACTTTGAAATCATTGGAATTTGATACCAAATACAATTGAATCACTTGGTATTGAGGTTGGACCCCTGTGATTAATTCCAATTTCTCTTGAAAGTGTTCTAAAGTCCATTGAGGTGAAACCTTTCTTTCTGAAGATGTTAAATCAGAAGTTATGTAAATGCTGATATCACTCATTACTATTATGTATCGTAATCAACTTTAAAATGCAGACTGGAAGTGTAACTTGGAAATCAATTATTTGCCCTTATAAATCTTCTATAAATATTCGCTTGTAATGCTTTAGTTAGTAACAAATGTTTGGTTGCAACGATTCGCAAAAACTCACTGAAAAAACATCAGCAAAATGGAAGTACGTTGAACAAATAAGTTTGTCGGGCGCCTTAAAAGGCGATTCAGGCCGGACAACTGTACAAGGGAGGAGATGGGACCTTATACTAACTGCTGTAGAAAGATAACAAGGAGAAAGACGGTAACAAAAGAAGACAAGGCCAAAAACCCGAAGGGCCAAAGAGAGAAGCTATTTTAGATCTTAATAAGTACTATGATCAGCAGATCAGAGTCCAATTTATTGGGGGCAGACAAATTACCGGAGTTTTGAAAGGGTTTGACCAGTTGATGAATTTGGTTTTGGAAGAAGTCGTAGAAACTTTAAGAGGTATGTAAAAGTAGGTGAGCAGGGGACAGTAGTGAAGATGCTAGGTGCTGGGGGTGCTGGAGGTGCTGGTACGAAATATGCTAGTACTAAATATGCTAGTACTAAATATACTAGTACTAAATATACTAGTACTAAATATACTAGTACTAAACATACTAGTACTAAACATACTAGTAGGTAACAGAAATGTCTACTAAATGTTCCAGAAGTATTAGCAGTACCAAAAGTGTTGTGGCACTAAGTACCACTGTAAATTCCTATCTAACTTAACACTATTCTGGTCTCTGTTTATATTTCCTTCAAATACTAACATCTAGATCCTGAAGACGAAAACGTCTTGACAAAAGAAACAAGAACCTTGGGAAAAGTAGTGGTAAGAGGTCCATCTTTGTTGACAATTTCTCCATTACATGGTAGCGAAATCATCGACAACCCTTTTGTCCAACCTGAGGCATAGATGTACAATAAATAATATTCGATATCAAGCTCTTTCTTCTGTTTCTTTATTTATACATCAGCGCTATTGTCTGTCTAGTTAAGACTAGTTTAGAACCATCCAAGCCCCATTCTTCTTTGTTCTTCTGCTTCAATTTCTTCTGAAGTCCTTGAAAAATACTCTACAAAATTATTCTCGCTCATCTCATTTTCCACAATGCTGACTTCAACTCAAACAGATAACGTTATTTTACTTCCACAAACCAACCAATTAATTGGTTTGTACTCCATCATTAGAGACCAAGACACTAAAAGAGGTGACTTTGTATTCTATTCTGATAGAATCATCAGGTTATTGGTTGAAGAAGGATTGAATCAACTACCAGTTACTGAATCTGTTATCAAATGCCATGGAGATCATGAATATATTGGAGCTAAATTTCTAGGTAAAATCTGTGGGGTTTCCATTGTTAGAGCAGGAGAATCTATGGAAATGGGATTGAGAGATTGTTGCAGATCGGTTAGAATCGGGAAAATATTGATTCAAAGGGATGAAGAAACTGCTTTACCCAAACTCTTCTATGAGAAATTACCTGAAGACATTAGTGAAAGATATGTGTTTTTATTAGACCCAATGTTAGCTACTGGTGGTAGTGCTATGATGGCAGTTGAAGTTTTATTGAGAAGAGGTGTAAAGGCCGAAAGAATCTTCTTTTTGAATTTATTAGCTTCTCCTGAAGGAATCAAAGCTTTCCAAGATAAGTACCCTGAAGTTAAGATTATCACTGGAGGCATTGATGAAAAATTAGACGCTGATAAGTACATTGTCCCAGGGTTAGGTGATTTTGGGGATAGATACTATGGTATTTAGTGAAACATAGTGAAATTTAATATACAATTCTTAATATTACTTGGTCTTACGTTTTATCTTCTCTATATACATTTTCTATGCACTATATCAGGATCTTCTTGATATTCTTCACTTGTTACCCACATTTTCTTGAATGTTGATAAACCTGCCAAAATGGAGCCACCAATCCAGGTTGAAAATTTACGTTCAGGTGGGGCAAATATCTTGATCTTCATTTTGGTTTGATAGCTACTGAAATTATCATTCTTATTGGTCCATGTTAAAGTAGATGAATTCGACATCGATTGAATTTGTGAATCTTTTAGGTCATTGAGTAATCTGTCACCAAAGTTTTTCAATAAACTATTCCCTCCTGAAAGAATAATATTACTATATAAAGTTGGTCTGAGATCTAGATCTGTTTTAGATATGGACAAATTGGTCAATTGGGAAATTCCTGGGGATTCATCGCCAATTAGTTGTGGATTAAACATTATTTCGGTGGATCTAAATCTTTCAGGACCCAATTGTAGTATATGACCATCAGGTAATTTGTAGTTCGAAATCAAATCAGAATCAGGAGTATTTGACAAATTTGATAAATAATGAGTATAATGAATATTGTTATAGATTTTTTCGTCTTTTGAAGGATCTTTAGATATAAAGCAACATTTTTCTTTGATATCTTTAACAAGTTCGAATTCTGAACTTGATTTAAAGGACAAGCCTGACATTCTTCGTATATAATAAACCAATTGTTCAGTAATGTCTCTTCCCGCTATATCCATACGTTTAATTGAAGTTGGTAATGAAAACCCTTCATAAGCAGGCACAATATGAGTAACTCCATCACCACTATCAATTACAACTCCTGTCGTTCTTCCTGATGCATATAATGATAAGGTGGCCTGTAACGAAATATATACACATGGGACATTAAACACCTCAAAAAGTACCTGACACATCTTATCTCTGTTGCTTTTGGGGTTTAAAGGAGCTTCTGTTATCAATAATGGATGTTCTTCAGGTAAGGCTTTAAGATCGTTACTATATAGATGATTCCATAACACCTCCATATCATTCCAGTTCGTAACCACCCCATGCTCAATGGGATACGTCAACGTCAATAACCCTCTGTATTCTTGTGCAATGTTCCCGATGAATGTGTCATCTCTTATACCTGAATCTTCAACTAGTGATCCCGCCATAATCTTTTGATATTTAGGTTTCCCTATAATCGAAGAGCTATGAACCTTGGGTCTTTCCTCGCCAGCAAACCCTGCCTTCAAATGCCCAGATCCATTGTCTATAACCACTGGCTGGTTGTAAAGCGTTTCTGCCATAGAATTTTGTCTGTATAGTTTTGTGGTTTACTTTGGTGATAAGTAGTTTCGCATTTTACGCGATTGTTTACTTAATATGCTTCCACTTAATAGTCTCAGTAATAACCAAAAGGCACAGCTTCGAAACGCTTTTACATTGATAGACGGGGACTCGAAGGATTCTTTGATCACCAAAGATGATTTAGAGAAATTATATAAAACATTAGGAATGAAAACACCCAGTAAAAAGGACTTGAAATTGATGCTAGGATCAGAAGATGGGTTAAACTTTGCTCAGTTTCTGAATGTTATGGCGGAGCTGTTGTCACAATTAGATGATAGAGAAACTATGTATAATGCATTGAAGGTATTTGCCGAAGGAAATGATGTTAAAGACTTGATAATTGATGTGGATGACTTAAAAGAAGCATGTTGTTCGGTCCAATTAGGAGAAATAGGGTCAGGGGACCATAGACTCTCCAGATCCAAGTTTGATGAGATTGTTAAAGGATTTGTGAAAGAGCAAAGTGATGGGAAGAGGTTGTTTTTGGCATCTAACTGGTTAGATGCTTATATAGATTAGAAATGGATGTCAAGAGTCTAGAATTGAAGAGCTTCAAGAGTCTAGACAGTCCAGTAAGAGTTAGGCTTAGTAGTGCTGTACTACGAAACACCCTGACTGGCTACACCATCTATTCCGGCTCTCGAGAACGTTATACCATTAATATACATTATTAATACATGCAACTCTAGGCGTCTATGATTAATTCATCACAGCCCCAGTCTTCAAAAGATCCATCTGGTAAGTATCTTCTAATAACTAAAGGAATCTTTCTTTGAGCCAATTCTTTCATGGCAATTTGAAGAGGGTCGGTTTCACCTTCAATATCAACTAAAACAGGTGCATTTAAAGAAATTTGTAATGCTCTTGTACCTAAAACTCTGGCCCTTTCATACTTGGTCATATATGGAGTGGTAGCCCTCTTTTCTTTTGGAATGGCTAATTCAGCGGTGGTTTTTGGTCTTGGTTTATTAGCATCATCAGGTCCTAAACCACCATTAATGATAGTTCTACCGTCCTCAGTTTTCATTTCCACATCCCCATTTTCAGCTTCAGGTTCCTCGAATTCGTTGTCGGAGAAATGATCTGGTTGGTCGAAGTCGTCGAAGTTCTCTTGTCCTTCGTTGAATGCGTTCTCTTCGATGTCTGACATGTTGATGAGTGAAAAATTTTCGCACTGATGATAACAAATTTAAATGTTGATAGTTGCAAATATTAGAGATGTCAGAATTGTTAGAGATTTTGTAGAATTAGAATAGAAACTGTGTAGAATTAGAGTAATCTCTGGTTTTTATGATAGAGCGGAAGCTTTAGAAGATTTTTGCAGAATGTCAAGTGATAATATGGAGAGTGTAGCATAACAATATGATAGACAGAGGACAAGCAGAAGCATACAAAGAAGGACACAAAGAAGGATATAAAGAAGCATACAAAGAAGCATACAAGCAGATGTAATTGATGAGACTCAAATTATTGATATAAACTATAAGATTTCACCGTCTTATGAAGAGATATTTTATATCATAATTATCAAAAAATCACTTTTATAAGTATACTTCAGAGAAAAAATGTACTCTATTACAGGAATGTTTATTATTTTGGTAAACCGTATTTACTCTATTCAATGCATTATTATAATTCATCAGCAAATGGTAATACATCAACATCACCAACTGCAACATAGTTAAATGAGTCGACTTTGACTGATTGAGCTGCTGATTCTTCAATAGCATAATCTAATGGGACTTCGAAACTGGATTGTAAAGCACTAGCTAATTTGGCAGCTTTGACAGAACTCTTTAAATCTGAACTTGAAACAGAAGTCAAAATTGATTTGGCTTGTTTGATGGATTCAGAAACAGATGAGGCATCACCGGAAGCTGAAACAATAAATAAACCAGCATCTTTGTATTTTAATAATTGAGATGAAGCACCAACTTTTGATAAAGGTGATAAAGATGATGGAACAATGGATGAACCGATAGTAGCTGATAAGATGTCAAATTTAGCATAATCAGCTGGTTTGACAGGTAAACCAATAGCAGCATATGATGGACCACTTGATCTAATTCTGGATTCTTTACCGACATAAGAAACAACAGGGGTAGCAGTAGCTGAAGTTGATTTTGGTATAGATAAATTTAAATCACCAAAGAATTTTTTTAAATCTTCTTCAACAACACCTGAACCATAAATATTGATATTATCTAAAGTATAAACTTGAGAAGCAAATTCTTTAACGTCTTCGGAACTATAAGAATAAGCACCATCGTAATATAATGGATTACCATAACCTTTTTTAAAAGAAATAGCATGTAAAGCTTCTGTACCAATAAAGGCAGCAGATGAAGTAGCATTATAATATTCATCTAAAGCAGCTGGTAAAACAATTTCTGGTAATTCGTGAGGTCTAAATGAAGTTTTGTCAATAACATTACCTAATGATTCAATGAAATAAGGTAAATCTTCTTTTAAAAATTGAGTGGTTAAGATGATTGAATCTCTGGTAACTTTTGAAGAAACAATACCACCTAATAATTCGGATTCTCTAGTAAATCTTAAACCTGATTTTGGTTCAGTATTTAAAAAGTTATATTTGGATAATAAATGTGAAATACCTGCTTTACCTGATTTTGAACCAGCGTTATTAATCACAACTGAAAGGGTGGATAAATTACCAGGAGCATCTCTGGTAGTAACACTGTAGGAACGGAAAGCTGCACGAGAAAACATGTCGAGTTATATTCTACTTTTCTACTTTCTAATGTTCTAGTTTTCTAGTCTTTAGTTATAGTCTCAGTAATTTTTCATTTGTTGAGAAAAATTCAAATACTCAAAAAATGATTGGCAGATGCTTAAGTATGGGTGTACGGGTGCAGAGTTGGTATATAGTTCTGGCTATTTATTTCATAGATAGTTTATTGACTATTTTCATGATTGAGTGAGTCTTATGGAAGAACGGAATTTAGGAGGGATCTTGTTAATGTCACAATAATCTCCAATCAATTTCCCCCAGAGAAAATCAATCAATATTAAGATATGAACTCCACCCCATATTAAGTTGATGCTGTAAAAGAAGTTTGAATTCCCATTACCTAAAACAATCCAACAATAATAGAAAATTGGCGATAAAAGTAATCCGACCAACATTGTAAGACCTGTTACATAAATTAGTTTGCAGTATGGGAAAATAGTAGCTGCAAATATTGGAATCAATGATATACCTAATCCTAAATCCCCGATTGTAGGGTATGATTTTGTAAATGATAACCATATATAACAAAGGAAAAGGGCCAAGAACAGATCTCCTGTTGTTTTACCTTTGTCATATTCGAATAAACGAATGGTTATTGGAATAATAAAGATGAATTGGAAAAGATTGAAGACTCCCAAATAAAATGGAGTAAAAGGTTCAAACATCTCAGTGAAAAAATACCACCATAATCCGATGTTTGGCTGTATCTTATCAAATCTAATGATTACCCCGTAACATTGATCTAAAAAGTCCACCGATGATGTCAAAATTAATGAAAAAAATATTAATAAACATATCGATGTGATAAATAATGCAGTACCTTGGAAATAAATTTGTGATAATTGTTCATACTTGACTACTTTATGAGCTAATGCCAACATTGGGAATATTAAAAATACAGGAGTGTATGATAAATAAGCACTAATAGCTAAACTGATCATCGACCTAGGTAAATTGTTATTAACTAATTGATAAATGCTTTCAATAATAAACAAAAAGGTAAATATTAAAGTTGAGTGTGATAAGTTGACAAGTAAAATCAAAGGATTAAACAAATAAAAGGAAATCATCAATTCATCTGATAATTTATATAGTTTTTCATTTCTTCTTTTGCTGTTATATTCATTATACCAAATATTGATTTTAGCTAATCTTAAACTAATAAGAACATCAATAACAGCATACAAAAAATTGACTAATATAGGGAATAAACTGTTAGGCAATGATTCTTTGAAAAAGTAGAAAAATGTAACCAACAAGGGAGAATGATGATTGATACCTCCATTATAAGCGTTGATACCATTGGACAAATAAAAAAATGCTTCTTGCAATGAACCATACGAGTTGATGGGTGTAGACAATTCCACTGCCGTCGAAAGCCTTAACGGTATGTCTGGGAATACAGAAGGAATAACAAACCTAATAACAAATCCAATCAACAAGATCCTATTCATGTTGATTCAGTTACGTGTGCGAAATTTCATAAAAATGTCAGATGTATGTATGAAATGGTGGTTAGTAGAAGTAAGAAAAAAGTAGGTCAACGCGCAAGTTTAACCATAGTATATGATATTTGATTGGCAATAAAGCATCTAACCTTTTTCCCGCCACTTTAAAGGTATTTCAAAATCTTTAAACCAATACTAACAATATAGACTTTATTGATGCCTCAGGCATATCTTGAAAACCTCATAGGTAAGCAAATAATAGTAAGATTGAAGTGGAATAAAACTGAATACAGAGGCAAGTTTGTGTCCACAGATAAATTCATGAATATACGGTTACAAGAAGCATACGAAGGAACGGTCATTGATGGAAAGCAAGTAGAAGACCAATTGGGAGATATTTTCATCAGATGTAATAATGTATTATTTATAAGAGAAGGTTAACTGGTGTTTTATAGCGTTTATACTGCCGAATATATCATTTTGTTCATAATATATCATTTTGTTCATAGTGTGTTCATCTCTACTCGCAACTATTTCTCAATATTTCTCTAAATCTCAACTCTCACCATGGAAGAACCAGCTCCTTATGGAGGTATTATGGTACAAAGTATAGTGGATAAGAATGAAAAAATTGAGAAATTGAAGGAGCAAGCTGTGGAAGTATCAGTTGATGGTCAAGTTGAGGTTCTTAGACCTGAAGCAATATATTTGAAAGGGGTTGACTCTTTATCTACTGAAAATATTAAAGGTTATATTGATTATTATGTTAATTATACTCCAATAGAATCCGAAGATGCGCAGGTGAAGTATGAGGCGTCACCTTTTGAAGAACAATTACAATTCAAAGTTCAATGGATCAATGATTCTGCTGTTAATATTGCTTTTGAAACACATGAAGATGCTATAAAGGCATTGACGAAAATCTCATCAGTTGGAAATGATTCTGATCTTCCTATTGATGAAACTAGTATTGAAGTTTCCAACTTGATCCGTCAAAGAGAAGCTAAACCATATAATCCTACTATTGATTTCCAAAAAAAGACTACTTTAGCTAACAGATTGGGTATTGAAGAATCCAAACCGGAACAGACTATGGATGAAGATGAAACCTCGATTACTTTAACAACTAGAATGTCTTTTCAATCAGATAGAAAAGTCAAGAATGCTTCTGCTTACTCCAGATATTATTTATTACATGGAGAGCCCGAAAGAAGACCAAGACATAAACCCAAATTTAGAAAAAGAAAATTCGATCGTGATTACGATTTATTTTCTGATAAACTTGGTAGAAATGATGATGATGAAGATGATTTGTTTGCGGACAAATTGAAAAATAGAGACAGATCTCCCACAAGAGACAGATCTCCTACAAGAGATTAAGCTCACTCTATTAGAAAAACAATTTAAATATGTATTATTGTATATTACTTTTCTATGACTAATTACCTTCTTGGCCAAAATCTTCTGTGAATTTTACGTGGTTTTCTATGTCAGAGTCATTAACAGTAGGTCTATTGCTCTTGATAGATTTTATAAAGTCTTTTATTGTCAAATCTGGTTCTTTTAATTCATCAGTATCAATATCTTGCCATCCCATCTCTCTTGCTCCTTCGTCGCCTGGTGAGCAGGGTGTTAATCTCTCTTGTCCATCTTCTATAACAGGTTTGAAATGAGTAGCCTGTTGAATCTTACGAATTGGTTGCATCAAAGCATCTCTGACAACAACCGCAATATCGTGACCCGAATAACCATCAGTCATACTCGCCAAACTTCTATAATCACTGGGAGTACACTCACATGGGACTTCACCAATATTAATTTCAAACATTCTAGTTCTAGCATCCTCATCAGGTAATGGAATATAAATTCTTCTCTCAAATCTTCTTCTGATAGCCGCATCCAATTGCCATGGAATATTGGTAGCTCCTAATACCAAGACACCACTGGAGTCATTACCTACACCATTCATTTGTACTAACAATTCAGTTTTGATTCTTCTTGAAGCTTCACTTTCACCTTCACCTCTTGGTCCACATAATGCATCAACTTCATCAATAAAAATAATGGAAGGCTTACTTTCTCTCGCCATAGTAAACAACTGTTTAACTAATCTTTCCGATTCACCCATCCATTTACTAACTAAATCGGAAGAAGAAACAGAGAAAAAGGTGGAATTGGCTTCAGTTGCAACTGCTTTAGCAAGATATGATTTACCAGTACCAGGAGGGCCATATAATAAGATACCTGAAGTTGGTTTTCTATTACCTTTAAACAACTGGGGGAATCTCACAGGTAAAATAACAGCCTCTTTTAAAGCTTCTTTGGCACTTTCCAACCCTGCAATATCATTCCAACTGACATTAGGTTTCTCTGATAAAATCGCCCCCGCCAAAGCACCTCTCAACTTTTTAGTATCTGCATCGTCATCATCCCCGGAAGCATCACCTGGTTTTTTGGATTTAGTTGATCCACTAGCAGAATCGTGTTCGGATTTCAGCTGTTGTTTCTCCAAATGATCCTTTAATTGTTCAGCCCTTGTCAAGTATTCAGTAAATTTAGACTTAATCATTTCTTTGGCTTTGGCATTTTTTTCATATTTGATCGCTAACATCAAATAATCTAATCCATTATAATATAATTTGTATGCCTCCTCATACCTGGTGGCCGTATCAGCATCAATGGCCTTCTGGACCAACTCTATTCCTTTATTTAAAAAATCACTAGACATAGGGGTTTTCAAAGATTATTCGCACTCAGATGATTAGATAGAGAGATTAGATCATTGATGACTTGAAGAATTTTGAAAAATGAATTTTTGCAGAAAACAAAGAGTTTGGTATTAGAGATAGCATAAATCATTAAAGATTTAAGAAATTCACTATGACATTTATTAATATATATAAAAATGATACACTTTTAACGGTTAGATTTAGCAACTCTTTCTAATTCATCTTTCTTTTTGATAGCGTAAGAAGTTGAAGAACCTTTGGCAGCATTAATTAATTCTTCAGCTAAACATTCAGCAATAGTTTTGATGTTTCTGAAAGCAGCTTCTCTTGAACCAATAGTTAATAAAGCAATAGCTTGATTAACTCTTCTTAAAGGAGAAACATCAACGGCTTGTCTTCTGACGGTACCAGAAGAACCGATTCTGGTGGAATCTTCTCTTGGACCAGAGTTAACAATAGCATCAACTAAAACTTGTAATGGGTTTTGTTCGGTTAAAACGTAGATAATTTCTAAAGCGTGTTGAACGATTCTAACTGCTTTTAATTTTTTACCGTTATTTCTACCGTTCATCATTAAAGAATCGGTTAATCTTTCGACAATTGGCATTTGAGCTTTTTTGAATCTTTTGTTAGCATATCTACCATTTGAAGCTGGGAGAAAGACTGGTTTTAATTGAACGTAATCAACTAAAGAAACATCTTTAACTTCAACGTCTTCATAACTCCATTTATTAAATAATTTGATTTCTTGTTGGGCCTTTTGGACGTCAACTGGTAACTTGGTGGCTAATTCAACAACTTTGAATTCTTCTTGAACAACTGGGGTTTCAACTTCAACGTCAGACATGGTTGGTATAATTGAAAATTTTCAAATATTTTTCTCACTGAAAATTAAAAAATTAAAATTTTTCAAAAACCTGTGTGCAGGGCATAGAGCCCTAAGTGGTCGCACGTGATGAGTGACTGCTGATTCTTTCTTGGCTGCAAAATGATTCCATAGTTACCATAGGACTTTAATAGGTATGGCTACGAATATACGATGTCACCTGTATCGAGAGCTGTAACTGTGTTTGGAATTATTGCACTATAGTGTTTTCACTTATGTACATATTCTCTTACTCCTATTTCCTACTCTTATTTAATTCATTCTATACTGATATTCTAGATTCTAGATTCTACCTTCTACCTTTTATATTCTAGCTTCTACGTTCTACAATCCTTAATAGATAAAGCTGCATATATTCAACATACATATAACCTGCTAACTATATGAAACACTCAAAACGGACGTATTAACAATCAATACATAGTCTTGATTATTATTCTGTGCCAAAAATGGTTGAATAACATCGTTGATTGGAAATTGAGCTAACAACGCACCTTTAGGAATATTAATACCCGAACAAGACACTAAAGATAACAGATAAGCTAAGAGTGTGGCAAAAGATTTGAGATTCATTGGCTTCTAGGTCGAAATCCATCATACTTATAGAGTTTTGATTTGTTTCAGTTTGTTTCAGTTTGTTTCATATCAGCCCTTTCAATGCTGTTTTGGGTAATTTGAGTTAAAGATGGGTGTACAGGGATATAGTTGATTATCCGGAGGGTCACTGTAACAGGTTACTTTGGTATATCTATAAAATTCTTAACTTCCGAATGTTTCTGATGTTGGTCATGGTAATAATATAATATGTGCTTTTTATATAATTTGCAATTATCCATTCTATTTATAGGAGTTGCAAAATTCACATAATATTAAAAATAGAAAATAGTGTTAGGCCATAGTTTAATGTTGGCCCAGTTTAAACGAGACAAATGCAGATCCATCTACTTAACCTATCTTTGCCCTGCTTAACGTTCTTGAATGCATGGAACAACAAACTAATCTACAATTCTACTAAGCTAATACACGCACACACAATCTAAGCGAGTTCAATTAAAGCCACTGGACCCCCAATTTCAGCCAAATTGTTCTTTCGAATATTTTTTTTTTTACTTCTACGTAACCACAACTCTCTAGCTTTCTAATACTTCTTCCAATATCTAAGATATCAACATATTTTTTACGTCCCATAGCCAGAAGTGGCTAAGTAGTCATACATCCAGTTCGCACCGAAAAATATAAAAGGAACTACTAGTACTGATTTCTAACTACAATGTCAAAAGACCAATACAGTGCTCCTACCGGGGCACCACCAGAATGGGGTAACTCAGGACATGATAATTATGCTTCACCTTCAGGTCCTCCACCTTCTGCTAATTACAGTCAAGGTAATCAAGATAGAGGAATGTTTGGCGGAGGTCACCAACAAGGTTATCAACAAGGTTACCAACCTCAATATCAACAAGGATATCCACAGCAAGGATATCCACAACAAGGAGGTTATTATCAACAACAACAACCAGTTTACGTCCAACAACAAAAGAGTGGTGGAGGTGATGGTTGTGGTGCTTGTCTTGCTGGTTGTTGTGCAGCTCTCTGTGTTTGTTGTACCTTGGATGCTTTATTTTGAGATTAAATATACAATGGCTAGTAGTTTTATTGCTACTCAATTGATTAATTCCCTTTCTTTCGCATTACTCTTAATCTTACTTTCACCCTTTCTTTAACTCTCTAAGTTATATTGTAGTCGTTGTAAGTCAACTGTTTTTAATAAATCGTTGACCGAGATATCGGCTCTATTCCTCATAACGTGCGCCGGTTTTGCGAGAACTTATGCGGCCCATTTTTTCTCAATGACTACTATACAGCCTTCTGAATACCATAGACCTTTTAAATTTCGAAAAACTACTGTTCTTTAGCCAAATAAAGGAAAATTTTTTGGTACAAGCTGCTATATAAAAACACCATTTTCCTTATGACAACAACAGCCTGTGTGGCGTAATGGTTAGCGCATTTGACTTCTAATCAAAAGATTCCGGGTTCGAGTCCCGGCATGGGTTCTTTTCTTTTTTGTCTAATATGTTTTAATACATATAGGACCTTTTTTTTTGGTTTACAAATACTCAGAGTCAAAAAAACATTTCAATTCAAATCTATCTATGACTAGCTATTGAGATTAGATCCAAGACCATAATCCATTTGAGACCCAGTCCAATTCAAATTCATTAGAAGTAGATCCAAACATTTTAATCATTGGCAATACACCTAGCTTTTCAGTACCATGAGCTAATACTTCTACTTTGTTAGCTGTATTAGAGGAATCGGCAGCCTCAACCGATTCGAAGGTTCTTGGTAAATAATGCAAAAAGTAATCATTCAACAATGGTAAAGGAATAGAATTTGGCAAGTCATTAATTGTAACATAAATTGAAGTTTTATCTTTGACAGAAGACTTGGTTCCAACCAATGAAGCAATCGAAAACAAGATATCTAAGTCCTGGAAATTATATCCACCCATTTCATTCAATCCAGTGAATGATGAACCTCTACGTCTTCCACCCATTGCACCTCCAGGATTTGCCAAAGTTCCAACCATTTCAAATTGAAGTTCTCCAACACCAAACACAACAAGATTATCGTTGATAATAGTCCATAAAATATAATAAGATTTTTGCTGTAAATCATTGGTGAAAATAGCACCTTGAATACTATTGTTCTTTTGAACTTGCTCTGAAGCTTTCAAATCGTGATCTAACTCTTGTTGGACATATTTATGAATGTTGAGAGGTGTGATATCAGGTTTAATTGCAAATTTGGAAGTTTGTTCTTCATAAATTGAAGATTTTCTTCTGGTCTTGTCATTAGGATCAGTTTCATTAATAGCACTTAACCCATTAGCAGAACTAATCTTGGTCATGTTTAATAAAGTAGACATATTAGTCAAAGAAGAAGAAGATCTTCTACCACCACTTAATTGTGAATGGGAAATCATTTTATTCAATTCGGTCAAAATCTCCAATTCTTTCCCTTGTAACATAAAAGAAATCAATTCACGATCTTGAATTTTAGTAAAGTCCAAGAGTCTTAACTTTTTCCCAATGGCATTAGGATCAGTATGAGATCCTTTTGTCATCAATTGTTGGATCAATTCTTCTTGAGTTGGAGTGATAATTGAAGTTGGGATTTTAAACATTTCTACAGGATAAGACTTGAAACCAAATCTTTCGTAGAAATTACCAATTGACGAATAGAGAACCCAAAAGTATTGTTTCGAAAGGTAATAGTTAGCCAAGGCCTTATCAATTTTACCTTCGGAATCGGTAATCATCTCCTTGAAATCATCTGTCTTCTTTTCTTCAGATTTTTCTATGGCTTTATTGATAACATCACTTTCAACATAATCTATGACTTGATTGATCAATTTGTTAGATAAACCAAGGGATTTGAACTTTTCGGCAGTGAATATATTAGTAATTTGTAAAACCGTGACATGTTTTACACCAAATAATTCGGGATTTGGAGTGGAGGTAATAGCACCTTTATCGATGTCTTTGAAAAAACCTTTGTTATGAATAACTTCAACACAACAAACTGGTTCTTTGGTCGATTTCTGTTCGTAATAATATAACTCATGCTTATTGGAGTCTTGGGCAATGGAATTTTGCAAGATCTCTCCAATTCTTGCAGGGGAGACATCTGAGCCGGCGCCAACGAATTGGCTATGGCCCAAGCTCAACACCTCTTTGATTTTACTCTCTGATTCAGCACGATTGAATTTAAACTGTTCACTCATGATAGGGTTATGTGGAACAATATGGAGCAACTTGAGACAAAACCTGGGGGAGCATGTCGCGCGACACGGAATAATCATGTAGTGGTGGGTGGTATCAAGAGGTTGAAAGAAGTTGATGATATAGAAGGCAGTTGGATGTGTTGCTTGAAATAACAACGGTATTGAAGTAACATTTTCAAGCTTTTAAAATGTAATATGCAGATACCAAATTAGGCTGCAAACCAAAAGCCTCAGTGCATAATTCACTTATATTAGAGTACTGGCACTACTATTGACACTGCTTACACTGCTATCGACACTACTTTCACTCCAATATAATACCTAAAATACATCCAGCTTCACTCGCATCACACCAACTTAAACATCGCCGTACAATTAAAATCTTGGTGGTGCCATCTCGCTATAAATTTACTTTTCTGCAACATTTTTCTTTTGCAGCCCGGTAGCTCATCCCACCAAGAGCATAACATCTCCTGAAGCGGGATGACTATTAGTATAGAAACTGGAAAAGTACCAATAGACTTCACATCTACCTTTCAGTATGCTTGTATCTACAAATACTACAAATACTACCAAATCGCTGTCAGTAAATGCTGATACTATTGATGTGACTGCTTATGCAAGTGAGAAACCCTCGAGATGGGCTGCATTTAAAGATTCCTTCAGAAGAAATGACGGGAATGCTGTTATAGAACAAACGTTAAGACCAAGCCAGTTGAAAATGATCAGTTTGGCCTCTTGTATAGGGTCTGGTCTTTTCATCGGGTTGGGGTCTGCTTTGAAAACTGGTGGGGCGGCTGGGATTTTGATTGGTTTTGCAATCGTTTCTTTATACCTTTATTGTGTGATGCAAAGTTTGGCCGAGTTGGTAGCAGTGTTGCCAATCCAAGGTTCGTTTGCGGCTTATTCTAAGAGATTCGTGGACCCATCTTGGGGGTTTGCCGTTGGTTGGAACTATGCCATCTTTTGGGTGGTGGTCTTACCTTTAGAACTTGTGGCTTCTGCTATGACCATCAAATTCTGGCCCTCTCATATCAACCCTGTGGCTTGGGTGGCCTTATTTTATGTATTAATCATATCTTTGAATTTATATGGAAATAGAGGTTTCGGAGAAGCTGAATTTGTTTCTGCTATTATAAAATTAATCGCTATCATAGGGTTCAATATTTTGGCTATCATTATTATCTGCGGCGGAACCGAAGCTGGGTTTGTTGGTGACCAATATTGGTATAATCCTGGAGCATTTGCCAATGGGGCCAAAGGGGTTATAAGTGTATTGATCACAGCTGTTTATTCCTTAGCTGGGACTGAATTGGTGGGGTTAGCTGCCAGTGAATCCAAAGGTAACCCAAGAATAGAGTTACCAAGAGCCATCAAATTGGTTTTCTATAGGATTATGGTGTTCTACATGTTGACTATCACTTTAGTAGGGTTCTTGGTCCCTTATAATTCTCCTAAATTGATAGGTTCCTCATCATCAGATTCTTCTGCCCTGCCTTTTGTCATTGCCATCAACTCTGCCAGCATAAAAGTGTTACCTTCCATATTTAATGTTGTGGTATTGATTGCTTTGTTGGCCATTGGTAATTCTGCCGTGTTTGGGTTTTCAAGAACCATCTTATCGTTAGCTGAACAAGGTCTTGCCCCAAAGATTTTCACATATGTAGATAGAGCAGGAAGACCTTTAGTGGGTATATTCACTGCTGCCATAGTTGCGTTGTTGGCGTTTGTTTCTGCTACCCCTAGAGAAGACGAAGTGTTCACTTGGTTGATGGCATTACTGGGTATGTCCACCTTATTCACTTGGGGAAGCGTTTCTTTGGTCCACATCAGATTCAGAATGGGGATGAAAGCTCAAAACAGGTCTCTAGACGAATTGCCATACTTAGCAAACACAGGATTCATCGGTGCTGTCTTTGGCTTTGTTATTCTGATAGTTATTATCTGTTTGCAATTCTGGATATCTTTGTTCCCAGTGGGTTCGAGTCCGGATGCCGTCGTATTCTTTGAAAACTATCTTGGGGCCATTGTTATCTTGGTATTTTTTGTGGGACACAAGTTATATACCAGGAAATTCAACCAATTGGTGCCATTAGAAGAAATGGACCTTGATTCTGGTCGTAGAGAAACTGACGTTGAATTGTTAAGACAAACGATGATGCTTGAGAAGGAACAGTACCAATCCTTACCATGGCATAAAAAAATGTATCGTATATTATGTTAATCACACCAACCCCCTGAATTACTCCCATGTTTATAGACTAGCTTGTTTTTGTAGTATTTTAGAATCTAATTTAATAAAGTTCACACCTAGAAACACATCTGCTAGCAACGTACAAACTCCATTTATGATGAATCCCCATGATAATTTGTCAACTTCTGCCAATTTCCCGGTGAATACTGGACCAATACATCTGGCGAATGTTTTCACGGTATTAACTGTTCCCATGACTCTCGTCAAGGCTTCTTTCTTAACCACAGACGTTAAGAGTATTTGTCTTGGAACTACATCCATTGCAGTTGTGGAATAGTATAGAATCAAGAATATGGCCGCCATTGTGAAGTCTTGAGTAAATACAACCAACATAAGAAATATAGCTGATGGGACTTGGACCGCCAAAGTGGCCTTAACAGGGCCCAAAAGTTTTGCCAAAGCTGCGGATGGTAATGTGGTGACTGTATTAATCAAACTGGTCACAAAGAATAAAGTACCCAAGAGACCTGCTGATATTTCAAAGACTATCTTGAAATAATAAACTATCCAGGAAGCGGGCATGAATCCATAACCTAAGGAATCTAGAAAGAAAACTATGAGTAATTTCGAGGCAACGTTCCAGGTACTATCAGTGGTAATAGGAGTGCCAATCGGTTGGGATTCTTGGTCACGCAAAGGTGTATTTTCATCAATCTCTTCGTCAGTAATATTTTGGTTATCGTCAGAATCTTCATCTGAGGAAAAGTCAAGGTCCCCGATTTCACAATTTTTGCTTAGCGAAATCATGATGAAGAACTTTACTATACCTACAAAGGTGTAAAGAACAAATATAGCTCGATAGCAAGAAATCAAATCCCAATGTAAAGTCAAACTTAAATAGTCAACAATAATACCACACACCAACGAGCCAATGGCATTTCCAACAGTTCCAAAAAGGCCATGGAACGCAAATACCTCCGGCCTGTGTTTATGAGGAGTTAAGTGGGCAATTGAAGCCTCTTCAATAGTTTTAAATGGCCCCGTTTCATCTCCACTAGGTGATATAACTCCTACTATAGCCGAAACCAACAAGATACTGAAGTCTGACATGTAGGAAAAGACAGAGCCCGCCAAAATCATCATAATGGTCCCCACTATCAATACTCGTCTTCTGCCTATCAAGTCAGCATTCCACGATAAAAAGTATGAAATCAAGACATCACCTACTAAAGTTAAGCTCATAAACCAACCAATCTTCGATTCGGAGATTTCAACTGCTTCAAGGAACAAAACAAGAATTTGGTTCGTTAACCCGAAACTAAACATCCTAAGAAAGATGGAAAACCATAGTAACCAGACATCTAATGTAGCTTCCTTCAATGTACCCGCTATATGCATCATTGTGGAGGTTTCGGAATTCAAAAAATCACAATCAAGGAACTGGCAATTGCAATTACAATTTGTTCTAAGTCTCTTGTCTATACACCACTTTGTGCGTCTTCAATCAATAGTTCAATATTTACAGCTCTTTTGTTTCCGCTGTCTCTTTGATAAATGTGACAGATAAAAAAATGCGAAACCTCATCTCATAACACAGAAACAACAAGATGAATAATGACATACGCCAGAATTCGTTGCATAATCTTGCACACATAGCCAATATGACACAGGAATTTAATTCATTATCTGAGCAGATCAAAAGAGAAGAAGACCAGAGTTTTCAAGGAGGCCAACAAGGCTATGAGACTGGGACCGGGGGTCAGACCAATGCCAGTTCCAAAGCTGGTAAACCAAAACGTATGGCATGTGTTGAATGCCGTCAGCAGAAAAGTAAGTGTGACGCCCACGAAAAGCATCCTAATCCATGTAGTAGATGCACCAAGAAGGGATTGAAATGCGATCTTAGATCAGACTATAAAAGAACGTATAAGAGAGCGAGGATTGCCCAAATCGAAAGAGAGTTTAGTGAACTTAAAAGGAGCTTATCAGCTTCACAGGCTGCTGAACTAGTTACAAAGATTCCTTCCTTGACTGGGTTCGAAATGGGTAGTGATTCTACGCCACAGCCGGAATTGACTTATCCTACAAAAGATCCATTACTGTATCAAACAGCTAATAATCATCAACAGCAACAACAATTCACTAAAGTGCAACCAGTGCCAATACAACCAGTTCCTATTCCTCAAGGCCATATAAATGGACCTAGATCAAACGAAACAAACCCCTCTTCCATCCCAGACACCCCTTCCATCAATAGAACCGGGATAGAACTTCAGAATTTCCAAGATGAACCAAAAGAGTCGGTTGATATACCTGATTCAATTCTTCAATGTCAAGAAAAGACTTTATATTCAATAACATTGAATCCCGAAACTATCAAGCTTCTATATTTGGAATATGTAAGACATTATCATGCGATATTGCCTGTTGTTGATGTAATGATGGGACCTGAGAGAATTTATAGATTATGTCCTGCATTATTCTGGGTTATTATGGTTGTATCTTTAAGAAGAATGATGGAAGATCATAATCGTGAGTTATTAGTTGGTTTATCACCGATCATCAAAGACATTCTTGCTGAAATAACGATTTCTCCGATTATTAGGTATACACCAACCGAAGAAGACGAACCTATCTTGAATGCATGTTCGGTGTATTCTGTCCAAGCATTTTTGATTTATACTTATTGGCCTCCAATTACATCCTCGTTAAGTGCCGATAGTTCTTGGAACACTATAGGTTTGGCGTTGTTTCATGCTATCAGAATTGGTATAAATGTTCCTAACCCATCTCTTCCTCCTGATTTAATTCACGAACAGCAAAAGACTTGGATTATTTGTAATATAGTGTCACAAACCATTGCCACGGCCTTTGGATTCCCAGCTTTTGTACAGTTTGATTCATCAATATGGTCATCTTTAAGACAAAACCAAACCAGTTCAATCAAAATACCTAAGTCAATAAGATTTATGTTAGAAATTGCCCTGTTTGAAGATCAAGCTTCTAAAACATTGAACTCCAATCCTATGGATCCATATGGATTGATAGATCCAACTGAAAGATTACCTTTATTAAAAGTTTTATTGAGACAACTTGATGAATTAGAAATTAAACTTGTGGATGAATTATCCAATAACGATAGCTACAGAAAATTTCAATTGTTGGTTGCCAGAGTTCATTTATTAACATACTATTTTATGGACTCGTCTCGTATTGCACTTTTCGAGTTACAAAAAGGGTTGGTAAGATTGTACAACTCGGCTATAGCATTAATCAATTTCGCCCATATATGTCAAGCAAAGGACAAGAATTTTGTGAAATATTTACCAAGTGTTTATGTTCTTAGTTTATGGCAGACATCTTGTATTTGTGCCAAATTGATTCATTCCCCATTGAAGAAAGTTATCGATGTGGGCAGTGGAAAACAAAGTTACCAATCTGTTATTACTTTGGCAGCAAAAGCGTCTATTTTAAAGCATGATTTGGCCCATAGATCTAGTGGAATAATGAAAAATATGTGGCAAGTTTTAAGGAGATTGGACGAGAAGGATTTAAGCAATTTGACCATAGATATTAGAAGTAGAATGTCAGCATCCGTGTTCTTTGATTGTTTATTTGTATTAAGACAGCAGGTAGGCATGCTTAAGAACAATAGAAACAGTAGTCAAGAGGCTACAGAGTTTGGAATCAATGGAGAAGGTGCATCCAACGAAGACGACGAAGAGGAAGAAGAAGAGGAAGAATATGGCTATCAAGAAAACGAAAATGCCGTCGAATCTGATGACGAAAATAAACCTGAAACAAGCCAAAAATCTACACCTGGAAGTAATACTTCAAGTAAAACCAAAAAGACTAGATCCTTGAGCAATACTGTGAATGCGGAATCAAAAGCAAGAAGAATTATAAGGACAACGCCGTTAGATCCTCAACCAATATCAGCCAATAAAAGAAGTAACATCTTCAAGCTTGTTGAGACATCTAATGAATCGTCACCAAAGTTGAAAAGCGATTCTAGTAGCTCTTCTCATGTGCAAATGCCAATGGCATCTGGTTATCAAGGTTCTCAAAGTAAAATACAAAGTGGGCTCCATAATAGTCAGCAAAATTCGACCCCATTATCGATGAATGTGCCCCCATTTAACCAATCTAACACCCCATTGAGGTCGAATTCACCACAGCCTTTGTTTTCTTCCAGTTCCAATAGAATGGCAATTACTGGCAACACCATTAATAGACCAAATAATGCCAGGCCCGGACAATCTGATATCCTCAACCAGTACGCAGGTATTCCAATTTCAAGCAACTTCACTAATGGTCATAACAACAAGAATTCTAGCAGAAAAAATGATAAAAACGATGGCATGTCCTTAACGCAAATGGTTCTTAACGAATCACCATTACAAGGGGGATTAGAGAACCTAGAAATAGATGGAATTGATATTAATAGTGATTTGCTTTGGAAAGACGTTGACAGTGTAATGAATGATTTCGGATTCCATGCCCAATAGTTGTATATATATATGTATTATAATGTGAATTAGAAGCTTATCATAGACTTTCTCTTCGATAGCTGCAAAAAACTTATCACACGACCCAAGTCGTGCGAAGCCCATGAATCATCAAAAAAAATTTTCTCATATTTTGAAAAATTTGAAGGTAAAGAAGACATAAGGACTTTAAAGACAATAAAAAAAGTTGATAAAATGTCATATGATGATATAGATAATGCCACTCCAGACATTGTCATTGGAGGAAGTGTGAATGAAGAAGAATATGATGTACAATATGAACACGATGTTGAAAGTGAGAACGAAGCAGAAAACGAAGAAGAAATCGAAGATAAAGGCAAAGGTAAGAAATCAGTTTCATTTGCAGGTATTGATGAAGAATTTGATGAAGAACAAGCCAAAAGAGAATTCGAAGAAGGAGGTGGTTTACCAGAACAACCCGAACACCCAGATTTCAAAGATTTAACTCCATTATCAGCCGATATTATCAATAGACAAGCTACCATCAACATTGGTACCATCGGTCATGTTGCCCATGGTAAATCCACTGTTGTTAGAGCTATTTCAGGAGTTCAAACTGTTCGTTTCAAAGATGAATTGGAAAGAAATATTACTATTAAGTTGGGTTATGCTAATGCAAAAATTTATAAATGTGATAATGAAAGTTGTGAAGCCCCAGGTTGTTATAGATCATTCAAGAGTGACAAAGAAATAAGACCAAAATGTATGCAACCTGGATGTACCGGTAGATATAAATTGGTTAGACATGTATCTTTCGTTGATTGTCCAGGGCATGATATTTTAATGAGTACTATGTTGTCAGGAGCAGCCGTTATGGATGCTGCTTTATTATTAATTGCGGGTAATGAAAGTTGTCCTCAACCTCAAACTTCTGAACATTTAGCAGCTATTGAAATTATGAAATTACAACATGTTATCATTTTACAAAATAAAGTCGATTTAATGAGAGAAGAAAGTGCATTAGAACACGAAAAATCTATCTTGAAGTTTATTAAAGGTACTATAGCTGATGGTGCTCCAATTGTTCCAATCTCCGCCCAATTAAAATATAATATTGATGCTGTCAATCAATTTATAGTGAATTATATACCAGTTCCAAAGAGAGACTTTTTGGTTTCTCCAAGATTGATCGTTATCAGATCTTTCGACGTCAACAAACCAGGTGCTGAAATTGAAGACTTGAAGGGAGGTGTTGCTGGTGGTTCTATATTGAATGGTGTTTTCAAGATTGGTGATGAAATCGAAATCAGACCAGGTATTGTTACCACTGATGAAAATAGTAAAATTCAATGTAAACCAATTTTCTCCAAAATCGTTTCCTTATTTGCTGAAAATAATGATTTGAAGTTTGCTGTTCCTGGTGGTTTAATCGGTGTGGGTACTAAAGTTGATCCAACTTTATGTAGAGCCGATAGATTGGTCGGTCAAGTTGTTGGTGCCAAAGGTGACTTGCCTTCAATTTATACTGATATCGAAATCAATTATTTCCTTTTAAGAAGATTATTGGGTGTTAAAACTGATGGTCAAAAAGGAGCTAAAGTCCGTAAATTGGAAACCGGTGAAGTTTTGATGGTTAACATTGGTTCAACTGCTACCGGTGCTAGAGTTGTCGCTGTCAAAGCTGATATGGCCAGATTACAATTAACATCACCTGCATGTACTGAAGTCAATGAAAAAATTGCATTATCAAGACGTATCGAAAAACATTGGCGTTTAATTGGTTGGGCTACTATCAAAAAGGGTACTGCTTTAGAACCAATTTCATAATTTTAATGTATTTATAGCTATGTATATATAATTTTTATACATCTAGTACGAACTATAAATATCTTTTTATGCTTGTTAAATCAAGTATTATTCTCTTCAATACTATCTAGTATAACTTTATACTTCTGGAACAAATCAGAATTCAAGAATTTAGGGAAAGAATCCTTCTCAATCAATTTAAATATATTGTTTTGCAACTCAATTGCAATAGGAGCAAAACATTGCAATGAACTATAAACGTCTCTTAATTGACGTTCTCTGGGACTAATTGGACTTCCAAATATACTCGAATCACTATTGTCTAATTTCAATATCTGAGTAGTTATTTGTCCTTCTTGTTCATTTAAGTCAGCTTTTATTGAAGAGCTACTCGTAGATTCAGCATGCCTGCTTCCAATGTTGGACTCTAGCCCGACAGATTTCAAATCTAAGGAATTCAAAGACTTGGAATGGGATTTGACTATCTCAAATGAATTATCTTTCGGGTATTTCGTGGAGTTTGTGTCTGAAATTGTACTTTCTAGTTCGAAATTATCAAGAATAGGCGTTTTTAAGTTAGTTTGATTAAAGACTGTGTGGAAAGTAGTATCATTATCAATCAAAATAGATGTAATTCTACGTCTTAAATTGTAATCAATGTTCAAAATAAACGATGCATCTAAAGATAGGTATGTGAAATACACATGGTACGCCAAAGTCAAACAATCGTTTGATATTCTAAGAATTTGACTCTTATACTTCATGTTTTTGTCATTTTCATCAACAGTCTTCGATTCAAAATAATCAAGTAGTTTTGTTAATAACCTGATTTTCTTAGTAAATAGTTTCAACTGATCATAAGCATCTATGTTTTCAGCACAAAATTCACGAAGAGAGTGTATTTTAAATAAATACTTAAGTCCTGGGTCATTCAAGAATTCCTCAAGATCATAAGTCATGCTAATCGATCCCCTGATATCAAATGCAGTAGCTGGTGATATAGGAGGAGTCTTAATATACCAATTAATATTCTTCTTTCCGAATTCTGAAACAGCATAGAATGCATTATTGGAGGGATTGAACTGTTCACCATCAACACTAATTGGCTGCAAAAGTTTCAAGCTTAGAAATAAATTCCCGATTTCAAGCGCTTGCTTAGCAGAAGAAATATCAGTACAGTCCAAAAGCCATTGTGTAATAGATTTACCAGTAGCAACGTATCGATATCTAGTTTTTCCAATATATTTAGTACCAATCAATCTAAGTCCATTGGAAGAAATGTAATACTGAACATGCGAATCAGATTCGGGATTTGTGAAAAAGCGATGGAATAAAGGACTAGAAACAAACTCATTTTGCAACTTATTCATGAACTGAATATTCTGGTCATTATTCAAATAATTCAAATTAGCAGTCAAATTGATTTTAAACGTTTCTGGTTTTCTTGTTGGAGACCAAACATTGGGTTTTGGCCCCACTAATTTATGGAATAAGATCTTAATCAAGTAATTGGAGTAGATAATTTTGTCGTTTATATGATTTCTCTCGAATATAAATAAATCCATGGAATTCAAGGACGAATTCAAGATATTTGGGATTTTAGAAAACCTAATACCATTTTTATCAATGAATAGCCTCAAAATAGCAATGCCTTTAGGTGTTGGTTGCAATATTATACCGGACTTGATTTTATCTCGAGTCCTATCATGAGGACAATGCAACATTTTACTGTCGTAAAATTTTGTCATCAAATTGACACCAACATCCAGATTTATCCTATACTTTAATGAAATCGTCGACAATGAAGTTTCTATGTTATAACTCAAGTCTTGAAGTACCTCTACACCTCTATCGAAAGAAAATGTAAAAGGATAATATTTTGATAATGATATTGATATCTTTTTTTCATCCTGTAATTCAAGATTAAGAATCAATAGAGAAAATATATCCTTCAAGTTTTCTTCAACTATTTTACCATTCGGTGTTTTATTAAAGCTCTTATTGATACTCTGACACAACACCTTTTTCTTTAGTTCTGATGATGTAATATTCAAATCCTTAGATAAATCGACATTTTCAGTTATAGGTTGGCTAGTTATGTTCATGTGGAAAGACGGCGGAAAGTAAGTGGATGATGTTTTGTGGTAGTGATCAATAAAACAACAGAAGTGCTTATATAGTTTTTTGCTCCTTAAGATTACAAAAGGTACCACAAATTCTGAAACACCCACTTGTTTCAGAATTGTCATTTTATCTGCATGGGGAAATTTGTCATCTCATCAAACATTGTCGGTTTCCAAATTGGGACACTTCTGAAACCAATGGTCGAACTTGTTTCTACGATTTAGAAAGATAACGAGATAAGGGTTGTCAAGTTGTATGCATTTAAAAAATAAAAGGAAGTATTGGGTTTTCGTATTGTTTAAGCTAAAAAATATTAGTGGGTTAAAGTTTCCAATCGGATTCTTTGAAACGATTACGAAGGTTTATGCAATATTATCAAAAGCTAAAGTGAAGGCTTAATTAGTTATCTATAGCAATTATCTAAAGTCTTGTTAATGGTTTGTAGTTATTACCAACCAAAGTGCTTAATTCCATAAGATTGATATCTAATTGCAACATCTTGTTGTCTTCTATCATATAGTACTTATTGGAATTTCCTATTGTAACACCTCTTTCCACTGTGTTTGGTACATAATCGATCAATATCCCTATTCTATATAATAAATTCCAGCAATTCTTCAATACCTTCAAATCCCATACTTTAGTGGAGATTTGTAAACTAGTTAGAATCGAATTATTGGTTATAGACGATGATTTAAGAACCGACTTGTTCAAATCGAATTCTTTTATCATTGTTACGTATTCATGATGTGCCAAATTGAAATTAACCGTATTAAAGTTGGACTTCTCTACAACACGGGCACTAGCTATGACAACTAATAGCTCAATTGTAGAAAGCGATTCAAGAATGGATTGCACAGGATTACTTATTTGGGATTTCAGATACACAGGTATCAATGAATCACGTATAAATGGGTTTGATACAGATATATTGGTCAATGGTAGAAAAAGTGAGTTATTGAATGATTTCACATTTCTAACTGTGTTAAAATTGTTGATTAACAATGTCCTAAAATTGGTATCTTTTGAAATCAATATATCCCAATAACTATTCCACAGCTGACCATATTGTGGGACGTCTAGTTTCGAGAATAATGCCGAATCCAACTTAAGATTAGTCAAACAAACATTAATGAATTCATCAATTGACTTTGGTTTGTTTAATATTATCAACCGTTGACTGAATCTAGACCTCACCCTTTTTTCTAGCAATTCTCTGGTTGTGAATTTTGTACTGGTGCCGATGACACAGATGGGAATTGACGAAGTTTGTGTTAATTCAAGTAAATTATACAATAGGGTTTGTTTGTTTCCATGTGTGAAGGTTTCCAAGTTTTCAATTATAAATATTATAGAGAAATCAACCGATTGACTTTCTAATAAGCTGAGAACATGTTTGAAAGTTGAACTCAATTGACGAGACTCAAGGTCAAAGCCGAGTTCTATTCCTTGATCTTTGAAGTATTTAGTTAATTGAGTCGCTATTTCTCTAATAGCACTGATATCGTCATGATGTATAAAGGAATTAAGTTTTATAGTCAAAAACTGGTTATCAAACTGTTTAGATAATTTGCTGATACACTTATTAAGCAATGTGGTTTTCCCTGAACTTTTAGGCCCAATTAATAAAGTTGAATTACCTTCATGTTCATGTACTGTTCCTCTCATCAAGTTATATAAATCATTGAATTGTGTTCTATATGGTAGTTGAGGTTCAAGTAATTGACTTTTGATGGTTGATGATACAAAATTTATGTCTTTCAGACTAGGGTTTACATCAAACATATTTCCTGTGATCAAGTCTGTGGAAATTTCATTGCCTACTTCGGATTGTATTGGTGCTTCATTAGTCTCTTGGGTACGTGACACTTGTGGTTTGGAATTGTTGAAGAATGGTAGATTGGAAAGATCAGACTCCAACAAATTGACATCCAGACTCTCTGAAATATCATTTTCTTTATTCAAAACACGATTATTATCATTATTATCATTATTTGGTGGTATATTTATACCTTTAGTATTGTGATCGAAAAGTTGAAAATCTTTAGAATACTTTGAATTGTCTTTCTTTTTAGAATGAACTTCAGGCTTCCTTATTTTCTGATACTCTCGAGACTTCCGAAGTATTTTATCATTGCCCAAATCTTCTTTACTGATCATTTTGACAGGTTGAAATTCATTGCCAAACTCACTCATCACAAAGGTATCGCGAGATTTTGAAGTGAGAAATAGTTCCCAATTAATAATTGAAGATGTTACCAGAGTCTGCCAAAAAGTTGGTTAAATCCACTAGATTTTTACATTTAGGTACAAGTTATAATGATGTGCCACATGTATCCTTAATGAATTATACTTATTACGAAGAAAACGATGAAGAATTTATTATAATCAGTACTCCCAAAGAAACCACTAAATTTGAGAATATTACTAAGAATAACAAAGTTTCGATGTTGATACATGATTGGATAAGTGATAAGTCAAGTAAAGAGGAAAGCGGAGAGCCAAAAAGACGTAATTCGTTGTTTGAATTAATCACCAACTTGAATAAAAACGAATTGAATAGTGTAAGTATTATGTTCACCGGGGAATGCTGTATTTTGAATGACACTGACGAAAAGTATGGATTCTTCAAAAACTTACATTTGAACAATAGTAATATTGACACCCAACAAATAGATAACTATATCAAGAATGATGACACCAAATTCATATTAATTAAGATTGTGAATTGCAAAATCACAGACACTAACAATAAGGTTGAAGAATATTAATAGCAAATTTATAAAAATCACGAGACAATGGATGTAGATAACCACTTAGCTATCCCTTATCAATAACTCGTTTCTGATAACAGGGTTTGCTCACTATGATGAAATCCATCCCGCAACAATAGGGCTTGTACATTATCAAAAGTTAAAATCAGACATTAGCAAATTATTTTTACAGGGATCAGGCTCAACTACTTGACAGATTTCCGATATCTTCTGAATAATATTTTTGACATATATAGTTCTGTATGGTTTTATAATATGTAGATATTTATACCTTACGTCCTCACTAATAAAAAAGATAGTCCAAAATCGAAATAGTCTAAATCTGAAGTCATCAACTAACTTTGCTTCTTTAAAAGAGAACCACTATCAGAGCGGTTATAAAAAGCATAAAGCAACCGACCCAAACGTAAAATTTATCACAAGGCAGCCATTTAGCCAACTTTCACGGTTTGCATTTCAGCTTTGCCCCAGCTTCCTAAAACTGAATCTATTTGCTCTCCCCGAAAGCTTTGCCTACATGCTTTGCCTACAAACTAAATCCCTCATGAATAACAGTTAGTTGTTACGTCATCTAGTTGCCAACAAAGGCAAATTTAATACCTTTCAAATAAGAGGCTTACTATCGGCTTACAGGTGGATTTGCACCGTTTAACTAAGCCCGTTATAAGAAGGGAATCGGATACCTACCCACCAATGTCGTCGACATCAAATTTTTAGTCAAGATTCTCCAGATTTACGAGTCTTAATGTTGGTTATACGGAAGGGAACCGAAGTTTCAGGTTGATAGACAATAATGGTTATGCATATGATATGTGTGAAACGAGAGTGACGTTTGATGACTTTGACATCTGCATTCAACCTGAACAAGTTGGTTAATTTTAGATTTTGTGGTTATGGTTATAGTTATAGTTCTAGGACTAGTTCTAGTTCTACTACTACTACCACTAGTTCTAGTTCTACTACTACCACTAGTTCTAGTTCTACTACTACTACCACTAGTTCTAGTTCTACTACTACCACTAGTTCTAGTTCTACCACTCCCAGCACCCCAAAACCATAGTCGTAAACCAAAGACACAGTAAAACTTAAACATCGAAACCACAAATCGTTTGCATCTACCCCATTCAAAAATCTACATAGCTCACACTCTAACTGTTGTCGACTGTAAAAAGCATAAAGTCTCATTATACATTGCCTCTTTATGAGCCTTCGACATAGACAATAGTAAACTATTATTTATAGAACCATAAGAAAATACCGCAAGTTCCCTCAAAAGTACTTTGCAGGCTCCCATTATCGTCGATCCAGTTTCAGAGCCTTCTTCCATGTCTCTGCCCACTGCCCACATTTTTTATTCGGTCCAGAATAGGAGATTTTAGGTTGGTAAGAAAGAGAGACTTTTTTTTTGACACACCGGATAGCCAATTTCCACCTGCAGGCAAACAACGAATTTGACACATTTGACATAAAATCGGGAAACTTAAAAAAAATTGATATAAAAAGGTTAAAAATCCCTTTGGGAGAGTTTCTAGACGATTTATTTGATATAATAAGTTGAATAGCTAATAGTAGAAGTTTAAAATCCAGAAGAATCAGCCAGCCATATAGTTACTAGGCATTTGCTATCACATATATTTTGCACAAAGTTAGAGGTTATGCAATATGAGTATGTATAATCAGGAAATTAAGCCTTTATTACCTTCATTAAGTTATCCTACAAAGCAACAAAGCTACATGCCAATAAATTTCAAGTATCAACAGAATAATAACTTACCACCTTTGCAATTTTATTCAACTGCTAAAGAGAATTATTATGAACAAGATTTGAATTTTCAATACAACCAGCTTAATCAAGTGGGACATCCAATGAATCAGGTGAACTATACGCCAAATATGAACATGAATATAGCAATGGGTATGGGTTCCCACCCAAATTCTGAAACTAGTTCAACTTCCAGCTCTGGCGAAAACAAGTATTCAATAGATTATAGTTCCATCATCAACTACACAAATTCTCCTTCTTTAAAACGTAAAAGAAGAATGAAATCTGCTTCAGAGCCAAATGAATCTCCAAAATTACCATGCCATATTTGTGGGAAAATATTTGCTAAGCCATATAATTTGAAGTCACATATGAAGTCCCATTCCAGTGAAAAGCCATTCAAGTGTTCAGTTTGTACAAAAACATTTGCTAGAAGTCATGACAAAAAGAGACACGAATTATTACACAACGGTGAAAAGAACTTCAAATGTGAAGGTTATTTAAAAGATGGTAAAACCAAATGGGGTTGTGGTAAGAAGTTTGCCAGAAGTGATGCTTTATCAAGACATTTTAGAACAGAAACAGGATGGCTTTGTATCAAACCTTTGATGGATGAAGCTAAAAATTTAGAAACTAATGATTTGATTAATAATTATACTCATTAGTTTGAAATAAACCTACTTTTATTAGTTACGTTTAAATTATGTATTAGTTTTGGGAATAGGCAGGAGTTGAATTTACATTTTTCTTAAAAAACCTCTTTAAATCAGAAACAAGGATAAAATCACGCTAACGTAATATACTTATTTTTAGATAAATTCGTGATAATTCATCAAGGCTTTACAAAGGGTTTCATTTGATACTGAATTAAACTTAAGCTATTAAAGTTAAACCCTCACGCAAATCAACAATCAACAAAACAATAACCGGCTATGAATTAAATAGTTTAATACAATAGGTTAAACATTAGAAAGATTACAACAATTTACGTCTTCATCCTTTAACTACAACTGATATTTCAGAGCAAATAAAATAACTGAGCCCGCATTGATAAATACCTCAAAAAAGCCTCTTAAATGACAGAATTTGACAGCCGGAAAAGTTCCCGTGTGTCCAACAAGCGGCGAAGTTAGCAATGGCCCGGCAGACTTCTTACGGTTATGGCTGACGAGAGGCAGGCTGACGAGAGGCTAGTTGGGAATAGAGGAAGTCTGTGGAATAGAATGTAGCTATCAGAATTGATAACAAGTTGTCAAATATCGATAATAGAGGCTTATCCAGACCAGAGGCTTGTCCTTCATGGATTGACACGTTCAACCAGGCAATGTCGTTCCCGGAATAGAGCCACTTGAGTGCTGGCATTGGCTTGGGCACGAGCAGGTTGGTGCACATGCTCGCTAGAATTTTGTCTAGTCTCGGCCTGCCACCAGTCCGACCTACGGCCACCATTCTCGACCTGCCATTATCTCGACCTGCCATTATCTCGACCTGCCATTATCTCGACCTGCCATTATCTCGACCTGCCATTATCTCGACCTGCCATTATCTCGACCTGCCATTATCTCGACCTGCCATTATCTCGACCTGCCATTATCTCGACCTGCCACCAGTCCGACCTACTGCCACTAGTCCGGCCGCCATTCTCGACCTAATCTCTCTCCCTACCTCTCTCCCTACCTCTCTCCCTACCTCTCTCCCTACCTCTCTCCCTTCTCAGCATCCACCTCCTCGCCCCACTGGTTCGCCCCACTGGACCCAACATTTCCCAACCTCTCGTCGCTCGGACTCAAGCTCAAGTCAACCCCACAAAATCAATCTTGGCTGATCACTCATATAAAGCGCTGTTGGTATCTCTACTAATCTTATTAATCATGGCTACTTATGAGTATGAGAAACTGCTTCCAAAGCTACCGGTGCCCAGCTTGAGTTCTACCATCTCCCAATTGCTCACAGCATTGAAACCGTTGATTTCAAATGAAGAATATATCCAATTGATAAATGAGTCTACGGAGTTTCTTAATCACCCTCAAATTCATTTAATCCAGTCTCACCTTGAATCAGTGTCTAACAAGCCAGGCCATAACTGCTATCTCAACAGTATCAACGATGAAACCAATCCTGGAATCTATGGCGAGTTGAGAGGTGATATTCTACCCAGGAATCCATACTTGGTGTTACAAGAAGACCCGTATCTGAAGTTTATGAATCCCCCTAATCAGCAACAAAGAGCCGCTAGTTTGGTCAATTCTTCGTTGAAGTTTATTATTAGTCTTAGAAACGAAACTTTAAGACCCGACAAAACCCCGAAGAACTCCAACCCTTTAACTATGAATTGTTATAAGAATCTTTTTGGCACCACTAGGGTTCCTGATTTGAATGAAGCTAATTTGAACTATCACAATATAAATATCAAGAAGTCTTCAAATTCAAAGAATATTGTCATCATTTCAAACAACCAGTTTTATAATTTGACGGTCTTGAACGACGATAACGAGATTTACTTCAATGATTACGATTTGTCTTTGATTTTACAAGACATTTTGCTCGATTCAAAGCAGTTTTCAAACATAGAATCGATTAATAATGCCATAGGGTCGTTGACGACTCAGAATTACAATTATTGGAAATTAGGAAGGTTGGAATTAATGAAATCCAACTACTCAAACTTGAAATTGATCGATGATGCGCTATTTGTTTTGGTCTTAGATCCAAGCAGACCTTCGGATGACCAGCAAAAGACCCAATGTATCAGTCATGGTTCCTCGGAGTTAAGTCACAATATTCAAATTGGTAGTTGTACTTCAAGATGGTATGACAAATTGCAGTTGATTGTCACCGACAATAGTGTTGCTGGTATAGTATGGGAGAGTGTGTCGATGGATTCGACTGCTATCTTGAGATTCATCAGTGACATTTATACCGATCTGATCTTGAAGTTGGCGAAGAACATCAACGCTATTGAATATAGTTTGTTTGGGGATATCAAGTTTGTTTCCAACAAGTTAAGTACTGAAAAACCAAGCTACCAACGTCTTATCTTCAACAAAACCCCCGAGTTATTGAATTTAATACACTTGAGTGAAACCAGATTGGCTGATTTGATCAATCAGCATAGTTATACGACCATGAAGTTGAAATTCAACACTGAGCTTTTGTCGAAGTTCAAGATTTCTATTGATTCTGTCTTGCAAATCTGTTTACAAATCACCAATTATTCTTTATATGGGAAGATTTCAAATACATTGGAGCCTATCACCACCCGAAAATTCCAAGATTCAAGAACAGAGTTGATTGCAATCCAAAATGAGGAAATCTTAAAACTTGTCAAGATGTTCATCACAAAGACTTCAAAATCGGAAAAATGGTCACAGTTTGAAAAGTGTTGCAAATCACATACAACTCAATATTTATCTGCTATGAAAGGTGAAGGGTTTGAAAGACATTTGACCTCTTTGTTGCATATAATCAAACTACCAAAGTCTTCCAAATTCCTCAACTCAGTCAACTCAGAATTGGAGCCCATAGACTTTGATTTGTTGTCTACAGACTATATTCCAATTCTTTCCAATCCTATTTTGAATAAGATTCTAACCCCCGAATTGTTGGTGTCTAATTGTGGTAACCCTGCGTTATATCTTTTTGGTATTCCTCCAGCATGCGATCAAGGGTTTGGTATTGGGTACATTATTCATAATGATAAGGTGTTGCTTACTTTAAGTTCGAAATACCGTCAAAATGATAGGTTTTTGAACACTTTGGTGAAGATTATCAATGAAATCAAATTGATCTTATTATCAAAGAGTGACTTATTATATAACTTAAACAAAGACAACAGCTATAGAAATTATGAATTACTGAAGATCAGAATTGAAAATGAGTTGAAAAACTTGAATATCGACTCCCCTTCAACTAGGAATCCAATTGAATTAGCCATAGACTCATTCACAATTCCTTTAGACAAACATACGTTGGACCCAAACAAACCCACTGTTCCCAACACTGGACATACGTTTTCAGAGAGTCCATTTAATACACCACCCTTGGAATCACCTAGTCTTCAAGCTGGAGATTCGACACCAATGACCAACTCCTCGTCAGGTACAGAGTTTGATTATTTAGGGGGTTATGGATACTTTGATTTTGGGGAACTAGACATCCGTGATACTGAGTTGACCAACAACCAAAGCTATCTTAACAGCCCTTCCAACTTGTCATCACGTAACCATTCGTCTTTAAATCTTCATATGACTGGTCCTGAGAAGGATCTAAGAACCAAGATTGATTTGAATGAAAAAATAAGAGAAAAATTGAACAAAAGTATGGATAATTTAGATGACATTGTTTCTGAGCCTAGTGAACTAAAACCAAAACATGAAATTGGCAGGCAATTAAACATGTCTGGTATCTAAATGAAGGCTTCCCGATTTCCACTTATAGTTTGTTAATATTTATTACTATTTATTATTACCTTTTGCTACCTTTTACTACTATTTATTCCTACCTTTTACTACCTTTTACTTACCCACTCTCATACTATTCGGTTGCGAAAACTCAAGAGATGCGAAGATAGAAATATTAATAATATGAGTTTAGCGAGATTATCCAAGACTTTACTCAATATCCATGGCCCGGAAGCCACTTCCTTTCTAAATGGGCTAGTTACCACCAGGTTTTTGCCTAACATAGTCAAGAAGAATCGTCATACCATCTCTGATGCAGAGCTTCGCCATCAACATTTGAACGAAATCATAAAGCTAAATGAAAATTGGGGTATGATGCATGAAGACTTATACGATCCTGAAAACCAGATACTAATCAGAAGAGACGGGGTGAATTCTATGTTTTTAAATGCTAAAGGTAGGGTTTTGTCTGATTGCTTCATTTATCCCAACCCATTCCATGGTTCTAATATCCTCAACAACGAACCCAGTTATTTGGTAGAAATAGACACACAAATCCTATCAAAGTTTAAATTCATGTTGAATATGTATAAGTTAGGAGCTAAAGTGGAGTTTTCGCCGACAAAATATTTCCTGTATTATTACTTCAGTGATACTTTAAAGTTTGATAATTATTTAGAATCGGTTCAAGACAAATATTTTCACACCACCACTCCTGGGGAAGCATTAGAAAGTGCCAATAAATTTATAGAAGATGAAGTATTAATTAATAGTAAGTTTAAAGATAATATTGTTAGCTTTGCTATCGACAATAGAATTCCCAATTTTGGAATAAAATTGATAACAGACGTTGAAATTGATGATAATGTATTTAGTGATAGTTTTAAGGCTGATTTTGAGGTAAATTCAGTCGAGCCTGAAGTTGTTGAACGTCGTAGATATGTTAATGGGTTGTATGAGAGTAAAGATTCACCTCCTAATTATCAATTATTACCTTTCGATATGAATATAGATTATATTAATGGGATGTCCATTGATAAAGGTTGCTATGTTGGTCAAGAATTAACTAGTAGAACTTTTAATGGTGGTATCTTAAGGAAACGTATCTTTCCAGTGCAGTTTTTCGAAATTAATGATGAAAACTTAAATACATTGAACGAAACTGAAGATTTAGAAGTTCATTTGGATGATGCTGTTCTTAAACACTTGAACAAAATTCAAAGCAATATTGAGAAATTAGAAGTTTCTACTTTATTTGAAGAACCAATAGAAGATAACGATAATTCAGTTGTATCACCATTTGGAGCAATGAAAAAAAGAAAACAAAATGTTGGTAAAATACTTTCCATACAAGACAATTTAGGTTTTATATTATTAAATTTAAAGTACGAGAATGAAAGGTTCTTGAAGTTTGAATTACCAGACTTATCCCCCAACAATTTTATTGGAATTAAAGTTTTAAAGCCAAATTGGTGGCCAGAAGATGAAAACTTTTAGCATAGTATATCAAAACGAAGGATATTGGAACCCTGTAAATAAAAAGTTTAATATAAATTGCATTATGAAACCTCTAAACTGTTAAACCTTTGAGAAGAGCATATTATTAAAAAAAGGGTTTGAAAATATAGACACAAACAAACTACATATGTACCCTAACTAAGTAAATGTATTAAATATTCTATGTGCAAGTATTATTTCGTACATTAAACCACACATTTACCGTATTTACGTAGAGCAAATGATTAGTCTGTGCATAAAAGACGCAACAGCAAAGACATTTTTTTTGCATAATTTCTTAACACTATTACCTATACATCTTGTTATACATTACATGACTTGTACATTAAATAATGTATGTATCATGTAATTATTTCGCTTAAGCTTTAATCGATTTGTAAGGTTTTATTAGATTACACCCCTGCGAGGGTTGGTTATTTTTCTAATGTTTCTCGATTAGAATTATAGTCATGTCCTTTTTTATAAATAATGAGTAATAATTGCTGCTTTTCCTAAATAGGGGTAATAGTCCATTTACATTATTTAATAAATGTGTAAATTACAATAGATTTTGCCTATCAATAATATTCAAAGCCAACTAAAATTTCAAAATCATTCGTAAAATTGGTCAGAAAATAGGTTTTAGGTTGCTAATAATAATATAGGAACAATAACAAGGATTTAATAAAATCCTGGTTGTACTTCAGAACTAACCTGAAAAACCGAAGGTATCATGCAAAATAACCAATCTTGCAACAATATAACGGAATTAACAAAAAGGTGAAACTTTCGTTCGACACTATTCGAAACTAATGATTTTGTTTGAATAAGCATTTTTGTAGGCTTTTTTTTTTCTTTCAAGATTCCAGTTTTTAAGATAACATAATTAGTTACCCATAGTTTTCCTATGGTATCAATAATAACTTTGATCACAGAACAAAAGTTAAAAATTAATGTTTGGAACGCGGATCAAGTAATGCAAGATTGTTCAAATAACAGAACGACATGTTTCACAGGTTAGGCTTGTTGCCAACAATGGAAATTATTTATGTGAGAATTGATTCGTAAATAAGACCATAAACTAATCACCTCAAACATTTGATATATTGTATTTAGGAAAATGATCAATTTATTGTTTTATATGAGCCCATTGACAAACCAGCAACTAATTCATTGTAGAGTAGCCTGGGGTATCGGAATGACCTGACAATGATTTCAAGTGGGTAAATCTGTTCCTTATCTTGGAATGTTCAGTTGAAATAATTGCTACATACATTTCGGAAATGCCTGTGTTATACCTCGCAGTATGCAGATGTGTACGTACACTAATTTCATCAAGCTTTTACTTGTTAACTGTATTCGATTAGTTCGAAAAATAAGATTTTGTTGATTTAGATCTGTAATGTTACTACGTTACTATATTTTAGCTTTCAATTTAGCTGTCTGGTAATTGTTATACTTCTAATAATTACAACACTTTCAGAAATTGTTGTCTCTGTTATAATTATCATATCATTTAATCTTTGTACTATTATAAAAATCACGGCAAGAAAACCGATGCTCGATCCGTCTCTGATGAGATTTTAGGTTATAGCTGGACGTCGATGTTATTTCAACTATAACATCTTCCATCACTCCAATTCATATCAAAAAAATCGTAACAAGGACTACTTGAAGCTATATCCAATATGAATAAGCTAACCAAGGTAATCGAAAAATGTCCCAAGCCTGTTTATAACACCGGTTGTACATATTGTCAACCACAATTCAATCAACCAATAAGTACGGATAACTTGAATCTGACTAAGGCGCCAGATAGTAAACACTTATTAGTATTAAGTCATGGATTTAAAAATATCGAACAATTACCAAGTAAGTATAATACTGTTGGGTTAATCGGAGATATCAATAATTTACTCCATAAGAAGAAATGGAAAACCAAACCAATGTTAGGAAGTTTTTTATTCTTTGATGAATACAAGGATGAAAGAATTGATAAAGATAATGAATTAGTATACTTATATCCTGAAAACATTCAAATTGAATTCAATAAAAAGTATTTAGAACAATTTATAGTGAAATACTTGATGCCCAATGAAATTGAAGAAGTCTACAACCCTTTCAAAAGCCAAAGTCAAAACACCAGCCAGCACGATTTTTTAGAGTTAAAGAAACAAATAGACGATTCAAGCTTTAATGAAACTAATATTAAAGAGAATCTCTTTTTAATTTGTGGTCATGGGACTCGAGATGCTAGATGCGGAATAGCAGCACCGTATTTGGTCAATGAATTGCATGCAATAAAGGGGACCAACGACAGAATTGGTGTAGTAAGTCATGTTGGAGGCCATGTCTATGCTGGAAATTTGATAATCTACCCTAACAATTGGTGGTATGGTAGAGTTATACCTGAGAAAGTTCAAGGAATATACAATAGTTGGAAACAGAATACAATTGTGAAAGAACTATACAGAGGAGTACTTTAATGTAAATAGATATGTAAATAGTTTAAAGGTAGTCAAGTAGTCAGGTTATGTATAACAAACAGGAATTCATATATTTGTAGTCAATCGTTCAATACTTTAGTCTATTATTCAGTTTTCTACTATTCTACTATTCAACTGTACAACTTTTTAGTTGGTGCCTAATGTGTAAGGAGTGTGTACAGATTCACGGATAGATGTATAAATTAGGAAATACATATGCAATGTCTGTAATGTCTCGAGGCAACCTGCAAAGTGAATGCCAGTCCTACATATACAAAAAGTAATGAAATTCGCCCTTTAAAGAATTGAGGATTATGTGGATAAAAGAATAGAAGAAAAAACGCAAGTAGCAACGCAAATACCACTTACAGGTCAGCATTAAATCAAGGTAGGATATGGCACCATCAGATATAATCCCCAAATAGAAGGAGACTGTTAGTATTAGAATTGACAGATGGTTACCGGATTAAGCAACGAAGAATAAAATGATGCAGTGGGTTATGAATTAGATGTAAATCCAGCAATGCATAATAGCCATGTTGTCCTGTAGTTTAATTTCAAAGTTTCTAGGTTACTTTCTACAGATTCTACAGGTTTGCAGTACTGATATTGCTATTTGTGCTCTCTGCGCAATGATGCACATGGCGCAGATGGGTCAGAGATTCTATAAAGTTGAGTATGATGAAGATCCAGGGTTATATTATTCAAATAGAAGTGATTGGCTACTACAACTTCAGTAGTTATCGCTATCCTAATTATTCCTGCTATTCTTATAACTAGTGATTCTCCCTTTTTATTACCTATTACATCATATCTTACTATCGCCACCACCTAATCTGCACTTTCTCAAGACATTATATGTACTCTGTCGTATTCCAAATTGATAAATGATAACTGGAATTTAAAAAATTTTCTCACTGGTTCAAAATTTTCAAAACATTCAACAATTATTTATAAGTGCAATTTTGTAATTTAGTAAATTAACGTTTGTAGTTCATTAATATCGGAGGTCTTTAGATTCTGCATTAGATTGTTAATTAGTTTAAGACTTATATTATAATTTGATCACTTTTTACCTCCTGTCTCAATTAACTGCCCCTTATTTTTATTCGTTACTTATTGCCCATTTGTGATATATCGTTTTAGACTTAGTGTGGTTAAATTTTTAAAATTTTAAATTTGAATCTTGTTGAATTTTTTTGTTTTCATCATTCCATTAATTAGTGGTCATCATACTTTATACTACTTGTAATTGATATCATGTCAAACCTAGATTCAAATCCTTCAATCCCTTCTGGTAATCAAGGTAATGGTAAATTATCAAACCCAAATATGCCTGGTACTACTGACTACAAAGTTTATCATCAATCTCCAAACCATTCAATTCCTTCTTTAAACTTACCTCATAATGTATATCCTTATCGTTATTATGATCAACAACTGCAACAAACACAACAACAACAACAACCTCCAAACCAAACTCCTCAACAATCTCAACCACAACCACAACCTCAACAACCTTCTGCTCAACCTCCAAATCAACCAACACAATCTAATCAACCTTCAGTTAATCAGAATGTGGTTCAAAATCAAATGGGAATGGTTGGTGGTGTAGGTTATCAATATTATAATTCAAATTATCCTTATTATTTATATAATCAACAGTCTAATTATCCATATAATTATTATCCTCAGCAACCTGGTCAACAGCCTGGTCAACAGCCTGGTCAGCAACCTGGTCAGCAACCTGGCCAACAACCTGGCCAACAATCTGCTCAGGCCCAGCCTCAACAAAATCAACAATCCCAACCTCAACCTCAACAAAGTCAACCAGTACCTCCTCCAAGTCAAATACAAGGTCAACAAGCTCAGCAACCACCTCAATTGACTGCTCAACAATCACAATCTCATATACAAACCATTCCTTCCCAACCTTCTACTGCTCAAACTTCACAACCTTCACAGGCTTCACATCCAGCACCAAATTCAAGTACTACATCATCTACAAGTACTGGTGCCAATTCCAGCAGTTTACCTCAATTTCGTAATCTCAATACTGATGTCAATCTTCATTCCAATTCAACTGTTGGTCAATACCAACCTCCTGGAATCCGTCCTCGTGTTACAACTACGATGTGGGAAGATGAGAAAACATTGTGTTATCAAGTAGATGCTAATAATGTTTCAGTGGTTCGTAGAGCTGATAATAATATGATTAATGGTACTAAGCTTTTGAATGTTGCTCAAATGACTCGTGGTCGTAGAGATGGTATATTGAAGCTGGAGAAAGTTAGGCACGTAGTTAAAATTGGACTGATGCATTTAAAAGGGGTTTGGATACCTTTTGAAAGAGCCTTAGCAATGGCTCAACGTGAAGGAATTGTAGATTTGTTGTATCCATTATTTGTCAGAGATATTAAAAGAGTTATTCAAACCGGTATTAGCCCATCTAAAAATTACGAATCACCAACTCAAAATCAACAAGTACCACAAATTCCTCAAATTCCAAATAGTTCAGCTGCAACCAATGCTCCTACCAATAGTAATAGCCAACAAGTGCCACCTAGTAATACAAATCCAGGTGCTAATATGAATAGTTCAGTGAACCCAGGAAATAATGTAGTAGGAGTTGGAGGCTATGGTTACCAACAATATTATCCAAACCAATATTATTATAATGGCTATGGCTACAATAATCAAATGTATCAATATCTGTATCCACCACCAAAACCAAAAGATGAAAAAGATGAAAAGAAAGAATAAATAATTTATTAAAATAAAAAATGCAAAATACTTGATTCATTACTTTTATAAAACTCAGTTCAAATAAATTCATTATATTATCATTATCAATTCGAAAATCATAATAATTTGTGTAAATTATTTGAAATTAATGATTTTACTTCCAAAATTTTTGTATTACCTACTATTTTATGTGGATCGAGTAAATAGATTGTTCATTTATAGATTTTAATTCTCAATGTAACATTAATGTATTATAATTATATAAACTTGGTTGTTCTCAGTTAACGCATGTTATGATCTATTTTGCATATATAGTTCGGTTTTAACAATAAAATCTTCATGTAAGATTCGAAAACAAAAGCTTTAAACAAGCCAAGATATTGCAAAATGATGAATTTTGGTGTTTTGAAACCCCCAGTAACTTTATCGTTTAATTCTTTGTGTAATTTTTCATGCTAAAACGTAAAAATATGGCTGCAAGATTATTCGAGAAACCGGCTTTCATAACCTTTGCGTAACCCAGTCGCTTATACTAGTAGCAAGAAGTACACAATATAAAAATGGAAAAGCTAACAATACATTCTGAAGATACTTCAATTGTAAATCGGAGCACAATAGTTTGATTAACTAGATTATCTACAAAATATATTTCATATGTGAATGAAACCTCGTATCGACAAAAATTAAGGTTTAAAGTTCCAAAGTGAAATTTTTAACATTCTTACAAAAATGGCAATTATATCCTAGGCCTTCTGGGATTTGGAATTCCAACTATCTTCAAACCATTAAACATGTTCTATCACTATTCAGTATTAGGTTAGATGATAATGCCCTGCGTTGGATTCATCGTTTTCATGTTCCTCATTCCTATTGCATATTTAAGCTATTAGGTCAAAGAACAATACAGGACAGCATCAACGTTTAATCGATTAGATTGAAACGTTTCGTACTCTATAAAGAAAAGTGGACGATCATGATGTTGATAATGCAGGAACAAAAAACCTAAAACAACGGATTTAACGTCACCAAGCTTCTAACGAAGGTTCACTTGCCTATTAAAATAAAACCACAGTTGGTTGCTTGTTCTAAATATGCAAGTTGCAACCTCTTTATTGTAGGTTGAATGATTATTTTGAAATTTTTAAACCAATTGCTGCTTAGAGGTTATGAGATGATGCTATTTAAGGATGTTGTTACTTAAACAGGGTAAACTCGAGAACGTTCGAATTCCATATATTAACATGTAATATTAAGGTTTGGCAGAATGTATAAGCACATAACTTTATCTGATTTATGAATATACTCAAGATGTTCGAGCTTATATAATTCTTAGATTACGTGGCTTGCATCTCACTCTGAGTGGTGAATTGTTGAACACAGACTAATCACTTTTAGATTTAACATCACTGGTGGGATTCAAGTCGTCATAAGATTTTTGAATACCTTCGATTTGCTTTTGAAACGTAGCAATATCCTTCTTCTTCAACTCAATCAACTGCTTATATTTTCCTACTTCTTCAGCTTCATCAGCAAAGTCTTGTTTGACATTAATTGATCTTAATTTATCTTCTTTGACAACCAACTTCTTCAAAATAGTTGTTACTGTGAAAATAGCCAACTCCAAGTATAACACTGCTCCACTTAAATACAAATTACGTTGACTATAAAATTTTGATGCCAATTGTTCATTGGTTAACATGCTACTGCCTGTCATATTAGAACTAGTGAAATATGGAGTTCTTAAATAATCTAATTTGTTCAATCTATTAACACAATCGATGAATTGCATTCCTAAAATGATGGTGAAGAAAATCACTCCCACTTTAAAATTTTGATTCTTTTGTAATATATCAACCATTTGGATAAACTTTCTACGCATAAGATGAGGAAGTGGTAACACCAAGAAGAACAAGGTGACCATTTCCACACATAATGTGACAAAGATTAATGTCATTTGAATACTCATGTTGCTTGCTGTTACTTTAGTGGGATTATGGTGATGTGTGAAATTGCTGTGCGCATCTGTCAGTTTAAATTTCACAGCCATTAGAGGTCAAAGTACTCTATAGGTGAATTAATATACTAGAAGGTTTCATCAAGAAACTACAAACTAAATACTCTTTTGGCGTAGTAGTAAGCAAACATCGAAAACAAGGCCATGCATGCTACTATAGAATAAAACCACGTCAAGCCTTCATGGAATTGTCCTGGAACGATACAATTCATACCCCATAAACCAGTGACAACGTTAAGAGGCAACACGATTGTTCCTAGAATGGTTATTTTTCCTAACACGTCATTGGTATCATTATTGACCTTGGTCATATCGATATTGATCTGAGCCAAATAATTGGAATGAAAACGAGCAAGAAGCTTTTCGTAATGATTAAGTGATTGGACCATAGTAATGATATGATCTTGAATGTCTCCTAAGTACAATGTGATTTCTTGCTTCGTCTGTGGTGATCCATTTGCCATTCTGACATCGGAAGACTCTCCTTCGTTCAATCTTTTACTAAATCCTTTGATAACGTCTGCTTTTGACCCAAGTAACCTCAACACCGACATAACACGCTTTCTACACTCACCAATACGACGCAACATATCTCCTTTTCTTTTCCATCCTAATATTTTCAGTGAGGTATTAGATGATTTGGTCTTTGAGGACCGTGAAGAAATCACAGAGCTCTTCCTGTTAGGTAAAGTTCTGGTTTCGTCGTGTAGTAAAATGTATCCATTCTTATCGACGGTACTTTTAGATCTGCTTCTCTTATAGAAAATGTCCGGTCTTTTGATATTCCTATGTTGCGACGACTTTACCAGCTCTTCGTCGTCAGAATCCAGTTCATAGTCCAGGTCCAGATCATTATCACCAGCATGCATTCTCAAAATGGCTTCTTCGATGGAGTTTACCTCATCTTCTATACTTTCAATCATTGGCGCAAATGAATCAGTGATATCATCGATCAAGGCATACGAAATCCAATCAGAAGATACAGTAAGATAGTCTTTCAAAATTCTAGCTCTTCTTCTAACATTGATTGGATGTGGAGTTTGACTGAAATGGAAGGTGATGACAGCATCTTTGAAAACTATCATATACATAGAAAGAGGACTCAATTCTCCTTCTCTGATCTTTTTCCCGGTAGACTTCTTTGAGGTTGAGCTGGAAGATTTACCATTGAAAGAAACATTGCTGTTTTGATTATTGGAGGACCCAAATATTTGACCCCATATCTTAGTTAAAAAGAATTTGTCCTCGAAATTCTGAAGTTCTTGTAACTTATTCAATTTACGTTCGTGTTCTTTTTTCAACTGTTTACGTCTTTCGTAAACAATATCAAATGAAGTAAAACAAATGAAGTAATAAGACTTGAAAAGTTCGACCTTTTCACGAGCTTCTCCCAAGAAGATATCTTCTGTAGTCAAAGGATGTATACCAAAAGTTTTCGACAAAACCTTCATTTCTTCTTCTGTAGGATTCAAAACATCCAACCAAAACGGTTTAACACGGCTTGAAGTTACAGAATCGGTTATTGTCCCTGTTCTTGGGGTTTGGGATTCGGTTAATTGCTTGTTTAAAAGGTTTTTGATCAAACCATCGTCGTCTTTGGCATCCTGCCTAAGATCCAACTTGGAGTCTGGACGTTCGTTACGGAGTTGCGAATGTGAAACGTTGATACTGCTACGATTTTGAGGTGTTCTGACTCCCATTTGAGGTGATTGTGGTGACCGGAGGCTGATTGAGTCCAAATTGGAGTAATGAGAAGGTTGGAATAAATCTTCAAGACTAACTTCACCCTCCAACTCATTTTCATACTCATCTTGATCCCTCCATTTCTTATGTAAATTGCTTGAGTTCGTCTCTTTGACTTTTGTATTGTCCAATACTAACCCACTTAATGTTGGAGAATGGATGGTTTTGCCCAAATCATCCCTAAAATAGGTGAACCTGTACTCTGGGCTTCTTCTTTTGTTCAGAATCGGGTTGAAACTATTTGCAGTTTTCAATTCTGGTTTATCCCAGGGCTGGATTGGGGTTGGAGTGACTCTAATCGAGTTTGGAGAAGGAGATGCGGTGTCAGCTTCATTAACTTTCTTATTTTCGATGGGGAACTTGAAATTCACACGGTCCAGGCCATGTTCTTGAGACTCCTGCATTTCTTGCTTCAATGCTTCAGACTCGTTTTCAATGAAATCCTGTAATATTCGTAAATCAGGCCATTGTATATTTGAAGCTTCTTCATTATCATCGTAATACTCAGGGAAACAAACATCGTCGAGAGAAGTGGAATCGGAACTATGTTCACTTGAAGGATTGGACTCGCCGAATTCAAGAGAATTGTAACTGGCACCTTCATCAAAGCCCTCGTAGTCATGAATTGAGCTGTCTTCGTTACCCTTGCTCTTGGATTTCCTCTGGCTTTTCGTCAGATTCGATAGACCGTAGTTTTTACTCTTGTCGTAGTCGGTGGCAAACAAACTCTGGTCTCTGGTATACTTATCCATGTCTATAGCAACTGTTCTGTCTTGAGGCTCTTGGGGAATCGAATCATTGGTGGAATTGAAGCTTCTGAGATTGCTATTAGTTAGGGGCAATTGTTCGTTAGCAGTTTCGCCCACAGCATTGACATTCCCAGTACTTCTTGCGTTTTTGGGACTGGTGCTGAAGTAACCGAAATTGGAATTCCTTCTTCTTGTTCTCGCAGGCGATGAATGAAGCTGGGCCAAGTCGTCGTGGTTTCTGTGATCAATAAAGGCGCTGATGTTGTCACGGTTCGAAGAAGTCGTAGATCCATCGTTGGAATCATACGAGTATCTCTTTGGTTTGGCCATTCTGCCTTAGTTAACTTATCAAGCGCTAAATAAACGTTCTTTTGTGATTGATAACAGTTGAAATTTTTTCTCACTGATAAGATTAGAATTTGGCTTGCTAAAAATGACATTGGGTTTCTACCATATTTATCAGTTTTGTGGGAGATAAATGGCTGGAATAAGGTTATAGGACAATAGAAACACAGGAGAAATACAGGAGAAACACCATAATGTCCTTGCAACTATTTTAAGCTCTGTTGTAGGGGTACTTGAAGGCTTTAGGTGATATTATTAGATAATCAGAGTTAAATTTAGAAACCTTTGATTTGTGTATTTTGCAAGAGTAGATGTGTATGAGTCGGGGCGTGAGGACTGGACATGTCCATGAAACGGCATCTCCATGAAACGGCATTTCCATGAACGCCTATATAATTGGTAAATGTCTATTCTTCCTCTGACTCTACCACAAATTCACTTGATTTGGGCTTGGACTTTTTGGAACTAGGTTGGGATGTTTCTTGTGACTCTGAAAGTTTGGCTTTCTTCCCTCCGCTCAATTCGTCCAATGCTTCTTGGATGGCGTCTTTGTTTTCAATCAACTTTTTCCACACCTCTTCTGTTAACGAAATTCCCTTTTTCCCTGGCTTTTTGTCTCCCGTTGCTTTATCAACGTAGAATTCTCTGATATCAACAAGATTAATGTTGTTGAATTTCCGGACAGTCACCTGTTTTTTGTTATCTAATGGAATAGTAACATCTTCGTGTTCTGAGCTTCTCTTTGACATTGCGTTTTCGCGTTCTTTGATGTCTGTGATATTTGAAGATGTTAGTGAAGATGTTAGTGAAGATTTTAGTTGAAAATGTTAGTGAAGATGTGCAGTTATGGGGAGATAAAGATCAGAACTGTGTATTACGTGTATGGTACAAGCTTAGGGACTTAGGAGAAGGATGTGCTTTTTTAAGATATTGGAAAATATCAGGCTAACCCCAGTCATAATTTGCTGCAAAAAAATGGCAATAACAACTACAGGAGACCCTACTACATCAATTCCCTACAAATTCAAGTCTCTACAAGATTCCCCTACAAGAGTACGCGGTCTTCTGACCTTTTTTGTCCATATTTCTACACATCTAATTCTATAAGTTACCAATTGTTCTAGTGTTCTATACCGCTGGACCAGGTTTCATTGAAATGGTCCCCTAATAACTTTTGCACTGTCTTGAAAAGCTTTTCATCAGTATTGTTGGAATTGTTTGAATCTAATTTGACTCTCCAAAAGTTGTTTATGGCCAGTTTCAACTCATCTACATTTGAAAGACCTAAAACTACAGAGACTTTTTTATTCCAATTCAAACCATTTTCAGATTGCTTGGTGTCGAATAACCACTTCTTAAAAGCAAATCTTGTGGACAATTCCGCCAACTCTTCGTTATGATTGTCCAACAAATAATGAGCCACCTCATCAACAGAGCTCTTTAAATCATCGGAAGCAGGATGAAAAGAATGTGTTTTGCCGGATCTTAATAAGGACATGCTCAAAATAGAACCATTCATGATCTTTTTGACTCCACATTCAAGAAACTTCTCATAGTAATCGAATAATTTGACATTCTGAATGCAACCATTTGAATATGACAATATAGCATCTAAAGGACCGATTTCAGGGTCTAAAGCGGCAGTTGAAGCCACTTTGTACAAAAATTCAACGGGATATCCACTAACACCAAAGTTTTTGATAACGCCTTTAGCTTTCAAAGCTTTCAATTCTTTTAGAGCCTCATATATCTGAGATTCTTCCACAAACTCGATATCATGTAAATAAACCAAATCCAAGTATTTCGTGTTCAATCTTTCACAAGATCTGTGGATCAGCTTGTTAATCGACAGCGGAGAGTAATCAAACTCATCCAAACCCACTCTCCCAGCCTTGGTACATATGAAATAGTTGTCTCTTTGCCATTTATTCTCGTCGCTCAACGTCTTCAAGGCTTTCCCGATCAACACTTCACTGGGTCCATAGTATGGCGAAGTGTCTATAGCTATTAATCCACTATTAAAGGCAATATCCAAAATTTCGTATATCGGTGATGACTCAGGATTCTCTGTATACTGGAAGTTGAATGTAGCGCCCCCAATAATCAACGGTGGTAAGTCCACAATGGAATATGGCAGCGGAGGTGTTCTAGGACCTACTGGTTCTTCTAAAATCGTCATCTTTATACTATTTGAGTCCACTTAGTCAGCTTTTCAATCTGTACTGCTTACGATTTTCCGCTTCTGATGGCGCATGAAAATTATGCGAGGATCCACAGTTGCAACACTATATTACATATATTACTATAGAAGTGTGGTAGACTATAGAAGTGCGGTGGATAATCGATGGCGATGGTAGTGCAAGAACGCAGCTCAGCTCTTCTCTGTTCTGTTTCAAAATGCGTTGTCGTTTTCCACTACGTAGTTTCCAGGAACTAACCCTATTTGGCCTACGAATTCTTCACAGTTGTCGCCCAACTCACACAAATACCAGTTGTCCTCTTGCTTGTGGATGATGTATATATTCCAGTTTTTCTTGAAAAACAACTCTCCGTGATGCTGCGGCTTGTAGCTGTATCTGGCCCTTGCCTTTGATAAGTATGGTTTCTTATTCACGGGGGTGATTCTGTCTATCATAGAATATAGGTTGGTGTACGATTTCGATGGGGCTTTCAGTAATGTTCTCTTGGGTTTGGCCGAAGCGTCGAATGAATCATACATAGATTTCGGTCTTTTGCCTGGTGATCCTTCCAACGTGGTTTTGGTGGGCGACTTGAAGCTTATAGTATCATATCTGGTTGGTACTTCGTCGTGGTCATCGAATCTCATGGGAGTATTTGCTGTTGTTTTGGATTTGAACTGGTGTTCTGCTTCCTGCTGTTTGGCCATCCTTACTGATCTTCTGTATTGGTCTACATCTCCATTACCACCACTATTCAAGTCTTCTAAAGCTTTAGCAATGAAATCTATTGAAAAATCTTTCATGGCTGGCATTTTGCTTGGGCTTGTGGAGCTTGATCTTTGTCCTGCTTGTGATTGAGTCAAATTTGGGAGTTCTTTCGTCTTAAGATTGATTTTTTCCTGGAATTCGTTCAACCTTTCCTTTCTTCTTGGACTAGACCAGTTCTTTTCGCTTGAAGAGGAATAATTGGTAGGATTCGAATAGTTGGATGAACTATTACTGTTGGTGAATTTGGATTTAAGGGAGAATATATCTGTTTTCTCGTCTGGACTTTGGTTATTGAAACTATATGAAGATTTGACGTCCTCAGGCTTTGGTAATTGTATTTGTGGTAATTCTTTGAGCTTTATAGGTGATTGTGCTTCCGCTGAGGCTGTGGTATCGATTTGTTTTGTACGGGTTTGCTTTGGTGATGCCTGTATTGGTGATCCATATTGTTTTTGACTAGGGGAGGCCACTGGAGAGCTATGAATCTGGGTTGTGGGCTCGGTTGCGATGGCATGTTTTGGAGAATGGCTTGGTGAGTAGCTTGGTGCTTCACTAGCAGCTTGGCTTGGTGCATGGCTCGTTGCGTGGCTATATGTACTGTAGGATCTGGCCAACAAATGATTGAATTCTGGGATTTCGAAATCGGCCTGTTCATAATCTACATCATTTTCATCATCCAAACCTTTCATGAAATCAACAAACTTATAATCATTATAAATTTTGTTACCTGTCCCATAATTATTACTGAAATCCTGTAAATCTTGAGGAGGAGATATCTTTGCAAAGAAGCTTCTTGCTAAGTCGGCAGATTGGTCATTATCAACACATAAAGTAGCGATATTATTACAGAAATTGAAGCAATTGATCTTTATCAATTGGATTCTCTCTATTTCAAGCTGGTATATCTCTTTCAAACTTATTAACCAGTCTCTTTTGAAGATTTCATTGATCTTGCTATAATTTTCCAATGAAATCTTATAATTTTTTTCATTATTACTAAGTGCTTGTTTAAGTTTCATCAATTTCTTTTCATGTTTTTCTAATTCCTTACCCCAAGTCGTCTGTATAGTTAAACTTAACGATTTTATTGATGAACAATTGTCCTTATATGTCAGCTTTGTTAACGATAAATCTTTTGTGATATCATTCTTCTTATCAACGATCTTATTCATATGGTTCAAGATCTTTTTGGTTCTCTTGTTATAAATCTGGTAGAAATTGTTGAGTTTGTCGTAATTGATTTGGTTTATGGACTTGATGAATTTGTTATTGTATTTTACCATTTCGTTATTCTCATAATTCAATTTATCTAAGGATTTCTTCAATATCCCCGTCTCATAGCTTCCTAGATGGTTTGTGTTGAGTTTCTGTAACTTTTTGGTGTACTCCTTTTCGATATTAATTCTTTCAACATAGTAGTCTAACAACTCTTGCTGAGTTATAATTGAATTCTTAATACGCTTTACTACATTCTCATATCCCAAATCCTTCTGGTCCCAGAAGTTACTGACAAAGTTCGTCTCTGTTTTATTTATAAATGAATCCATTGCCAGTTAGTATGTGTCAACAACTTGAAGCAGTCTACTTTGATAATATATACTAATTGGCTATTTTCAATTTGAATACTCAATGACTTTTAGTTCTTTATTTTCTGTGTTTTGAGATGTTTACCTTTTGCCTAAATAGGCAAGCAGATTGATAAAAACTAGTCTTCGTCAATCTGATCTAGAAATCAGAACATTGCAGAATGGACGTAGTAAACAATTGGGGATAGCGTAGAAGGTCAGGAGTGCCTGGGTGCTTACCTATTGTATGGAGAATAGTAGTGTGTTCCTGTGCGGTACTGAGGTGTTGACTGCAGAAGTGTTGATTGTGAAGTATAGACATACGGCAAAATGGTTCTGCAGCCTAGTATCAATGTATTCGATCTACAACTTTAATGTGCCATTTCTGGTGCCTTGTGGACATCGGAGCCTGTTTCCTATTTGGTGTATAGCCTAATATTTTAAATGAGCAAATGGCTGCAAATTCGCTGAGTATGAAGTGGCTTTCCACATTGTGAGAGGTTGATGTGCATTATGCCGTTCCTAGTAACTGTGATGGGTCTGAAACCTGACAGTAGTCTAGTTTTACTCCACTTCGTTGTCTGGCATCTTTAACCTTATCCTTTCAGTTTTGCTATACGGCTTATGTAAGCCTTTATCGGTTGCTCTACCGATTATATTACTGTTGATGAAGTTGCAAAATAATAGAGATGGGATGGGCGAATCAAACGCTGACTCGCCACGCTACTCCCGGCTGGTAGAATATCGCAATTCTCGCCCCGACAGTGGCTTTGGATTACCTCTAATCATTCATAAACACCAAATTGGCACCGGTGGTCCACATTTAGTTACTCCCGTCTCTCTGCACGTGACACTTACAAAACCATCGGTATCTTTTTTTATGTTGTGCGGTGATAATCAAAAACCGCATTCATATAAAGACTTCAAATATTTGAATAGTATAGAAGGTACGAGGGTTTTTTGGTTGGAAATACTATTAAAAGTGAATCAAACCCGATTATTACCAAGTTAGGGATTTTTGAACTGAACGGTGTATTCAACGGAGATAACATAGCGCTCTTATAGAACTTTTATACTTTATACATCGGTTTGAAAAATGATACCTGATAGTGTTAAACAACAAAAATGGTATAAAGGAATAAAATGGATTCTTGATTTTGCTATACTGCAATGGTTTTTCGTTTTCTTGGGGATATTTGTCATGTTGGCCTATTTTTTCCCTGATTTTGCTAAACTGCATGGTACTTTAAAGGCTCAATATGTTATCGGATATGGTGCAGTTGGCTTGATTTTTTTGATCAGTGGGTTATCAATGTCAACCAAAGACTTGGCGAAAAACATGTTAAATTGGAGAGCTCATTTCACGGTGTTGACCATGTCGTTTTTGATAACTTCCGCTATAATCTATGGAATTGCTTCAGGAATCAAAGCTGCCAATCATGGTAAAACTATTGATAATTATTTATTGGTGGGTATGATTGTCACACACTGTTCTCCTACCACGGTATCTTCAAACGTGGTCATGACCAAACAAGCTCATGGTAATGATATATTGACATTATGTGAAGTTTTCATCGGTAATGTTTTAGGAGCATTTATTACCCCAGCATTGGTTCAACTATATTTGACTGGTGGTTGGTCTTTTGGTAATCCGAGTCATCAGCCTGGAGGACCAGACATTACCATCCAGCAATTATATGCTAATGTTATGAAACAATTGGGGTTTTCTGTTTTTATCCCATTATTTGTTGGACAAGTGGTACAAAATATCTTCCCAAAACAAACCAAGTGGTGTTTAACTACTTTTAAATTAAGCAAGGTTGGTTCCTTTATGTTGATTTTGATTATGTGGCAATCGTTTTCAACTGCATTTGCGCAGAATGCTTTTGAATCAGTCAGTCACGCTTCAATTATCTTCATTTGCTTCTTCAATGTGGGGATCTATTTATTCTTCACTGTTCTTTCGTATATATACTCAAGGCCATGGTTTGTACCTAGATTTTTCTCCAATGAGCCAACTGAAGAGTCATCAAAAACTTATAAATTTTTTTACAAATTATTGACACCATTCTACTATAATAAAAAGGATACGGTTGCAATCATGTTGTGTGGTCCAGCTAAGACCGCTGCATTGGGGGTTTCGTTGATTTCGTCGCAATATGGATCAGATAATCCAAGATTGGGGATATTATTGGTACCATTGGTATTATATCAAGCAGAACAAGTTTTCACAGCACAAATACTAGTTAATTTCATGAGAAAATGGGTTCATTATGGAGAGAAACAACAATCCGATGAAGAAACACCTATAAATACTAACGAACAAAACTACAATTCGAATGCGGTTAATGATGGTGATGAAAGTAATGATAGCAACGATCTCGCTAAAGATAACGAGAACCAATCTTTAGCATCTTATAATACGGACTCAGGTAATTTTCAAACTTCAACTTCCAAAAAATAGACTAGATTTAATATACAGTATTTATCATTAATAGACTAACATATCACTTCAGTCCCTCCATCTCATATCCACATGTGCCCCCACCCTCCTTGGTTCCCCAATGTCTATCTCGAATTTTCCTCAACCTCCCTCCATCACCCTCCACTCTCTCCTGGCAAAATGTGGCACTTCGAAACGACCTGCAAGCTAAATTGCTAGATTCGAAGCCAATTGACCTATGTTCTGTGGTATCAACGTCATATCCAGAACAGGGTTTCTGTTATCAAGATCATTTAATTTCAAGAATTCTAGAAAATTCTTTTCTGGAGCTCTCTTTTCCAACATTCATATCTTACACTATCAATCAACAATGTCGTTTATCAAGTTACACAATGTTGCATTTCCGTTGCTGCATTATTAATGAAAATGCGACTATAAAAGAGAGTGTGTCCGCAAAAGAGTCCGCAAATTACTTTTGCTTATTATATTCAATTGTGTTTTTAGAAATTGCTAAGACTAATTACGTTTGTTAAATAGAATCAATTATACTCAATCAATAAAAATGTCCTTAAAACAAAATACTACAGTTGTTAAATTAAACAATGGGGTTGAAATCCCTGCGGTTGGTTTAGGTACTTGGAGAGCCACCGAAGTTGATGCTGCTTACAATGCTGTTAAAACCGCTTTACAAAATGGTTATAGACACATTGATACTGCCGCTGCTTATGGTAATGAAGACGAAGTTGGTAGAGCCATCAAAGACTCGGGTGTCCCAAGAGAAGAAATTTTTGTCACCACCAAGTTATGGAACACTAGACACAAAGAAATCGAAGCTGCTTTGGACGAATCTTTATCTAAGTTAGGTTTAGATTACATTGACTTATATTTGATTCATTGGCCTGTTCCAACCAATGAGGCCACTGGTGAATTCTTTTTCAATGATTGGACTTATGTTGATACTTATAAAGCTTTAGAAAAAGTTTATAAATCCACCAAAAAGATTAAAGCAATCGGTGTCTCCAATTTCACTATTCCAAAATTACAAGCTATTTTAAACGATCCTGAAATCACCGTCAAACCAACTGTGAACCAAATTGAGTTACATCCATTACTTACTCAACCAAAATTACTTCAATTCATGAAAGAGAACGACATTTACGCTGAAGCTTACTCCCCATTAGGTTCAAGTGATTCACCATTATTCAAAAATGAGGTTGTTGTTGAAATTGCTAAGAAATTGAACATTGAATCAGCTCAAGTTTTAATTTCCTGGGCTGTTCAAAGAGGTACTATTGTTTTACCAAAATCTGTCACTCCTTCAAGAGTTATCTCCAATTTAAATACTTTGACTTTACCTGATGAAGATTTCGAAGCTTTGAACAAATTATCTGAAAAATATGGTATTGTCAGAACTTGTGATGTTCCAGAATGGAAAGCCTTTGTTGATGACGTTAACTAGATTAATTTACATCTTGGGTTTGTATATTTTTCTCCCCAATTTCTGTCGTTCCTCTGTTTCTCTTCGCATACCATAATTTGATAAAAGTAGAATTTGCAACTTTAACAAAATACATTAAATTAATATTTATAGATACTTTTATAGATTAGATATTAAATAAACAAACACAATACAACAGAAACAAAAACCAAACTGCTTGACGATAAACCATTACCAATGTTACCAGATGTATCCGTCGACTGTTCTGAGATCGAGGAAGATGAAGATTCAGTAGAATTTGAAGATGTAACAGATGAATGCTCGACAGAATCAGTACTTTCAGCCGTAGATGAAGTAGATACATCAGAAGTAATATCACTAGTAAGACTTGCACCATCTGTGATAATCTCAGACTCGGCCGAGACGCTTTCCCCGTCTGCTGATTCAGAACTTTCAGCAGTCTCAGAACTTACAACGGCTTCAGAACTATCACTACTGACTGCAGAGCCCGAGACTTCGGCCACAGCGCCATCTGCGCCATCTAATAATGCAACTAATTTAATATAAACACATCCACTTGGTGGGCTACCGAAGGGGTAAAATGTAACTGCCCAACTTGTCTTTGAGTAGGTGTAACCAGCTAATTCTGGGATATTCTTACAAGCAAAAAAAGCATTTGAGCCTTTGACTCTAACTAAACCATCTTCATCTATAGATACCGGAGTGGAACCAGCTATAGTGAATTGGACTACGTTGGCATTAGCCCCGTTACTAGCCCCGTTACTAGCATCTTGATCATCATCCAAATTCACATAAAAGTTTTGACGTAAAATACCACCTGGAGCATTTGGAAGTGCCAATTCCCAGTCCAAAATATTACTGGTTTGATTATAAGTAAAATTCTTAGGATCCTCAGACAAAAATGCATAATCAATACCTGCACCTTCGTGGATAGATGTTAAAAACATATCATCGACACCACTGTCTTTATCTTTATCATATTGAACTTCAGCTTTGATTTCAAAACCTGAAACCAAGGTAGACGCTAATAATCCAACTAATATTTGTTTAAACATCTTCTGGCTTTTATTATTAATGATAAATGGAATTGGAAACTATTTAAATACATTTTTACGAGTGGTTACGTATCTATTTTTAGTTGTGTCAAAATATTGCAACTGTCATATCTGAAAATTAGGTTTAGGGTTGGGCTTCTTCTGTCGAATAAAAAAGTTTATCTTGGTCAAATTAATCCAATCTTCAAAGTTGCCATTAATATCAGCTCTGATTTACCATCATAAACTTCAATCATGGTGTTTTCTTCGGCCTATTTACTCGTAAATAAATCGTTAAATGCGTCTTGAAGTCGTGAGGCATTCTGCACAGAATATAATTGTTGCAAGCATATATAGAGATATAACGAGACATGGTTATGAAGTCGTATTTCAACGACGCTTACATAAGAGCTGCAAACTAGGGTTTATATATGTAGGGAGCTGGGTCAATGGTGGAATGTCTGAAGTTGAAGGAGTATTGATGTAGAAACTAGGTACGAACATGCATATCAGAATGGGAAGGAAGACTCTTATCTGCAATAGCTCTATGTGCTTTGACTGTGGAAATAACCTTGAAATAATCAGGTGGTACGCTTGAGAGCCGGGTAAATAATATAGTAATATAGTAATAGGCTGCTTATTCTATCCACATGGCCACTTATTAGCACCGTTGCTCTATACAGTAATTCCAAGTTGAAGAATCTGTTTAGAAAAGCTGACTATTTGTCCCTCAATACTAAATAAGCAGCAAAAATTAACTTTAATTGCATAAACAACACCGAAGTCTAAATGCCCAGATTACCTAATCGAATTGAATGGGTTTGACATTACAGAAGATTTGTTGACTGAGTTAACGTTTTTATAATACCATTCAGTACGTCACAGAGAGCACTACATTCCTTCAGTTTGCTTTGTAGTTTGCTTTGTGGGCAACATAAGCAGTCGAGAAACAGATACCATCATCACCAAAGGTGTTGCAGTTTTTTTCACAGATGTGTAGTAAGTAGTGTTATAAGAGTAACCTTCCATTAGTGAATTACATTAATGCAGCACATCATTGCACCACATTAATGCACTAACTGGAAATGTATGCCATCAGGTGAGTGGTTGCAAAATAATACCACATCCTAATCTCTGGAAATACCCGTTCCTTAATCTTTCAACTCTACAAATCTTCTACTGGTCTCTTATTGCGTCCGCCATGTATATTCCTCCTTCCATCTAAACTCTCGCTATTCGTTTACTATCCTTATACTTTAAGTATACAACTTTCTTAGTGCTTAACTTCCTCATCTCAATGATGCAATTGGTGCGCACACTGCTGCTTTGAAATCTCATATATTTGATTCGTCTGATGAGCATTTGACTCATTAAAGCTCATAAAACAAACTTGTATAAACGAGCGGTACTCAACGAAAACAAGGGAAATCCCAGGGTGTCTAGCAAAACATGTATAGGATAGGGGTGCCTATGGTAAGAAGAGTGCCTAACATAGGTAGAAATTGGCTTAAAAATGCCCGTTTCCATCGATTGCAAAATTTGAGAACTTTTCACTCTAATATTGTGAAGTTGAACGAGTCAAAATTAGAAGTACCCTTTGCAAAGCTCGAGCAAGAGGAACAGGAGACTTTGACCCAAGAAAGAGATGCTGACAACGTCGATGTTTGTATTGTAGGAGGAGGTCCTGCCGGTCTAAGTACAGCTATAAAATTAAAACAATTGGACCAAGAATTTGGTAATGGAGATTTAAGAGTGGTTGTGTTGGAAAAATCGGGTGACTTTGGTAGTCATATAGTAAGTGGAGCTGTAATTGAACCTATAGCGTTGAAAGAATTGTTCCCTGATAGTGAATTCTTACAAGATGGTGAAGGTATACCTTTACCTCCAGATATGGTTACGAAAGTTGAACACGATTCAATGAAGTTCTTAACTAATACTTATGCATTTTCTTTGCCAGAACCTCCTCAATTATTGAATAAAGATAAAAACTATATTGTGTCGTTAAATCAAATGACTCAATATTTATCTGAAAAAGCTGAAGAACTCGAGGTTGAATTGTATCCTAGCATTTCTGTAAGTGAGTTGATCTATGACTCAAATGGTAACATCAAAGGTGTGGCAACAAAAGATATGGGTATTAACAAAAAGGGCCAGCCTAAAGATTCTTTCGAAAGAGGAATGGAATTTCATGCTAGAGTTACTGTTTTAAGTGAAGGTTGTCATGGTTCCTTAACAAAAGAAGTGGTCTCCAAATTCAACTTGAGACAAGATTCCAATCCTCAAACTTATGGTTTAGGTATCAAAGAAATTTGGGAAATTGATCCTTCAAACTTTCAAAAAGGTTTAGTAGCCCATTCCATGGGGTTCCCTTTAATCGGAGAATCTTCAAGTTATGGTGGTGGTTTCATGTATCATTTTGATGATAATAAGGTAAGTATCGGTTTGGTAATTGGTTTAGACTACAAGAATCCTTACATTTCTCCATACCAAGAATTTCAAAAGATGAAGAGCCATCCTTTCTATTCGAATATCTTGAAAGGTGGAAAATGTTTAAGTTATGGAGCAAGAGCTTTAAATGAGGGTGGTTACCAATCAATTCCTAAATTACATTTCCCAGGAGGTGTTTTGGTTGGAGCTTCAGCAGGTTTCATGAATGTGCCAAAGATTAAAGGTTCACACACAGCTATGAAATCAGGTATGATTGCTGCTGAAACTATATTTGATACCATTAAAGATTTAGAACCGGTGGATGAAGAGACTTTTGCTGAAGAATCCGAGACCATTGACTTAAAGTCCTATCAAGAAAGCATTGAAAATTCATGGATATATGAAGAACTTTATGAAATCAGAAACGTTAGACCATCTTTCAACTCAAAATTAGGTATTGTAGGAGGTTTAATGCATTCTGGGTTAACTACCTTGGTTACAAGAGGTAAAGAGCCTTGGACAATCGAACATACACATACTGACTCGTCCATAACAGGCTCAGCCGATAATTATAAACCAATAGACTATCCTAAGCCAGATGGGGAAATTACCTTTGATTTGTTGACATCAGTTTCAAGAACAGGTACCTATCATGATGACGACGAGCAATGTCATTTAAGAATTCCTGAACAAGACTATAGAAAACATGCAGAATTATCATATCCAAAGTATAAAGGAGTTGAACAAAGATTTTGTCCAGCAGGTGTATACGAATATGTTGAAAACAAGGATGAACCTTTAGGAGTTGAATTTAAAATCAATTCACAGAATTGTATTCATTGCAAAACTTGTGATATCAAGGTCCCTACTCAAGATATCAACTGGACTGTTCCTGAAGGTGGTGATGGTCCTAAATACTATATGACTTAAAAGTATTAAATAAAATATAGATACGATGTATAGAATGTAATATAGATAGAATGAATTTCGTAAACCGTTAATTTTTTTTGCTTTTTAATATACACAATATAACACACAAGTAACATTAATTTAATAATTATCACTTAGATAGATTTAATATTGATAAAAATTAATTCTTGGAATTAAAGTTCATTTTTTTTACTTCTTAAGTTCAGATGTTCAAAACTAAGAATGTTTTGACAATTCTCTTAGGTCCTTAATAGAATATATAACGAGTAGACAACGAATTAGTTAAAAAATTTATCCAAATCTGATAAACTAATATCTTCAGGATTTCCAATGTCCTGTGATAAGAAACCAGATCTGATAACATTCAACCACTTTTTGTTGTGGCAGTTTGATTTGATCAAATCGGTCTTGGAGTTAAAATCACAGTTAATAGCTTTAATAGCTGCCGCGTGCAATGCAGCAGCCGCAGCTGCTGCATTTGGACTATGGCTGCAAGGAGTCTTAGGAGCTCTTGGAGCAGCAGCAGCAGCAGTTAAAATCTTGTGTTTTTTGTTGGTTAAGTAGGACATTGACTTTGATCTTTTACCGTTCTTCTTCAACGTTTCAATGTAATAACCATCATTAGAGTTATCATTGAAAACTTCAAAATCGTCAAGGTATGATTTCTTACCATGATCATCTTCATCATTTTCACCATCATGGTCATCATCATTGGTGTCAACGTTAGAACGGTCATGATTTTCGTTATCATGATCATCGTTTTGATCGTTACTATCAATATCCATGTCATCTTCATCTTTTTCTTCGGAATTTTTTTGTAAAAATTTATCCTTTAAAGAAGCTGTAACAGGAGCTGAGTTGTAAGGAACGAACAAGTTTGACTTTTCAATTGAAGAAGATAAAAAGCTATTTCTGTTAATACCCAAGTCAAACATAGTTTGTCTTCTAGGCTTCAAACTGGCTTGCTTTCCGGCTTCGAATGAATCGTCTTCGTCAAAGTTATAATTGGCACCAAACTTTACGTTGCTATTGGAGTTGGAATTGGAGTTGTTGGAACCACTTGAACTACTGGAGTTAAAAGAACTTAAATTTGAGTTTGAATTATTTTTACCCGATTTTAAATCTTGTTGTTTTTGAGCTTCCATCATATTTTTAACATGAATATGGAAATCATCAGTTAAAAGACCTCTATAAACATAAACCATTCTTTTTGGTGAAGCATCGGCCCAATCTCTTGATAAAGCATATTTCAATGATGAATCCCCCTTTTCAACCCTTTTAACATAGGCATTTAATTTAGCAGAAACCAAATTAGATGTCTTGGTTGACAAGTTAGCCATTTCAGGATGACGATCGATTAATATGTCACAAATTTGTTTGACAGTCATACCTTTTCCTTCAGGGTCCTTTTCATACAAGATTAAAAAGATAGCGAATAAAACATCATCTTCTAATGAAGGATCATCCTTTTGGCTTGGCTTAGGTTTTTCACCTGTAACAGGGATGGTAGTAGAAATACCAGTGGCGATTGGGACTCTTGAGGTGTTCTTTGGCTTCTTAACTGAGCCATTGGCAAGTTGAGAATTTTGGGAAGATTGATTTGATCCTGACAGTTTATAAATAGATCCAGATCCAGATCCAGATCCATTAATTGGTAATTGTTGAGGGGTTGAACTTCTTGAACTATTGGAAGTGATTTTAGTATCTGAATTCATTAAAGAATCAGGACTAATGCTTCTCGAAGTAGGACTGAGATCACCTGGACTTAAAGAAGTTTCAGGAGTGGAATTACCTTTATTAATATCATGTTCATTAATAAGGTCATCATTGCCTAAATTTTCAATATCATCATGATCCATGATTAAATCCTCATCATCAAGAATTCCATTACCTAAAAGATTAGAAGTACCAGTACTATCTAAAGATTTTGGATGGAAAGTTGGTGAAACGGTAGTTGGGGAAGTAACCGGGAAATCAAGAGGTCTTCTATCAGCTAAGGCCATTCTTTATCTTATGGGGAAACTCTTTTATTAATTTATCACTTGATTTAAAAGTAAAACAACAAACAAAAATATCAAGGGTTAGTAAAATTTATTATTGAACATAAATTTGTTATAAAAATTTTAATATTAATTCAATTGATAGTTAACTATTAATTTGGTTTCTTATTCTTCAAAGTTTATAATGATAATTAAATCTTATAAACCGTAATAACAAGAAAGAAAGAATAAAGTTCCTTTGTAAATATAAAAATATAATAAATACAAATAAAAGAAAGTATTAAAAGGACTAAAAGTTAGTTCAAAGTCTTGACAAGGAATATAATATATGGTAGGTGATACTGAGTAATTGTCAGTCAAAGTTATTTAGATATCTTGATTGATAACACTGTTGATAGCGAAAAGCAATTATTTTTCACTCACATAATCGCATCATAAATAAACCCCCTATTGGAAGGTATTAAATAGATAGGAATATTAAACGGCAAAACTAATGACCTGATTGCATTTAAGGATGAAAGATATAATTTAAATGAATATAACAAGGAAAAACTTCTGGATAAATTGGACCCTTTTTAAAATTGATCAATTCACTAATAACCCCCTGAAAAATCCATCTCATAAATGTAAACTTGATGAAAATTTATTGTAAACAATGATTTGGAACCAAGAAAATAATACCATAGGTTGAAGCATATAGTATAAACATACTATAATACCTTTTGACGTGAATACATACACTTCTACTACTTTTCAAGCTATTCTTATTTTTAATTTAGACTTGTTTAATTCTGAGAAAATTTTTCAATTTGACTTTTGTGAGATTTGAAGGATGAAAATTTCACAATGATAAAAATTAACTATGAAGCCCTAAAGCTCATGGCTATTATTATAGATAATAAGTAGAGTACTAGTGAAAATAGATTAGTTGAATAATATTGTTATTCTAATTTTCGTTTCAAAGTTTTACGATTGAAGTTGTATATGTGTATCGAGATCTAATATTGTTCGGGTACCGGTAAAGAGTAAGAGATAAAAAGTTTGACCTAAAAGTAATGTTATCAAGTTAAATTACCGACTCTAATCAGTTAGTTGGCCTACAATAATTTATTATGCAAGACTTTTTAAAAATAGTTGCAATTGCTACATGTGTTATCTATGGGACATTGGTATTTGTTAATAACCCCTATCTTGGTCGTGGCCGTACTGTTTTCATATTGCCCCAAAAAGTGCTGTTCAGCGCAGTCACAAGCGAGCGCGGGTTCGGGCCCTAGCCTTAACAATACAATTACTGAGTTACTGTTTAATAAAATGGATTATCACAATACTAGTATATTGAATATTATTTAAATATTTTATACTAGGACTTATTGCATTTTTAAAATTATATTCAAAGCATTTTTCTTTTAAATTTTATTTATATTCGCATTGGCCACATTGACTACACCCACCGCATTTAGGTGGCGTCCTTTCTTCCTATATACATTACAGCTTATAAGTTCTGTGAGGTTGCAAAAATGGCTGCAAAAAAGGGTGAGATCAGGGTAACCCCTTATATTTACTGAACTCGTTAGTCCAATAGTCGGACTTATACGGCCTTTCATATTGCAAATTATTAGGTGGTGCAAACCAATAATTTAATGCCATATGGATGTTATTGCTGGAAGTTGTATCTTTATTGAGTTCTTGTTTGCTTATATCAAAATTATCGCTAAAACTCAGAACTTCGTGAAACCATCCTGCTGGTAAATATAACATATCTCCTGATTTTAACCAAACTTTATAATTGTTTAATGATGGTAAATTTGGAAAATTAACTTTTGTAAATTTAACTAATTTATCCAAATCTTCAGATGATAATTCATTTAAATGTAATAAAATAGGGGGTATTTTACTGAAATTTGGAGGATCCAAGTCATTTAATTTATCATTCACTTTATCAAGTAAAGCTTCTTTGGTATCTTCATCTTCAATTATTGACCCATCATCTCCAATGTGATTCCAGTCAGGTGCAAACTCGTCTGCTACATAATCAATAACCCCGTTATCATATATCTTGAAAATATTTCCAATTGTATATAATTTATATGCATCTTGTGGGCTAAAAAGCGTAAATCTCTTTTTCCCATTAAATAATATATACAAGTTGTCGGAATGGTCATGATGTAAACCTGAAGAAGTTCCATGGGTGATAAATTTACCTGGGTTTTCTACATTAGTTATTTTTTTAGCTTCTGATTTGTTATAACCCATCCATAAATTTATTTGTTGTGGTACAAGTGTTTTGAAAAATGGTGGTTGTATTGGTATTTTGTCATGTATGTTAGTCAAAGGGGGTTGGAATATTTCGCTTATATGGCGTTCTTCATTTGTTTCTTCTTCGTTGACTTCGTCGTCAGAATTTTCGTAATCATCTTTTAGATTATCAAAGTCAAAGTCTGAATCTGAGTCATCTGTTTCTGAAACATTTCCTTCCTGTTGTAAATCCCTTGGATCGGCAACATTCACTTCCGGCTTCAAATCTTGACTAAGTTGCTGATCCAAGTCGTACTCATCATTCTCCTCGCCTTGAGAATCGGTTTCCTCCTCTGAGTCGATATCGTCTGATTCTACCTCATCGCCAACGTCTTCGTCCTCTTGATGTTCGGCGTACTGAGTAGTTAAATAATAATTATCATCATCTTGTTTAAACTTCTCTAACAACTCATTGAGAGTCATTTTCACTCTTTTGTTGCCATTACCAAATCCATCATTGGATTTTTCTTCGATTAATAATTTTTCATTATAATTCAAAAATTCACATAAATTATCAATATCGAATTTTTGCAGACTTAATATGGAGTCGACCGAATTTTCGATTTTGACGGGTCTTCTTAACTTGATGAATTTATCAAAAAACTCCTGTTCACTTATGTCATGTAGTGTGATAGTTTCAATTTTATCTAATTTAATTCGTTTACTCATTATCAAATGAAAATTTTTAATACTGCGTAAATGCCTAATTGGGTGCCTTTTTAAGGTACATACCTAAACGATAAAATGATATATAGAGATACGGCAAATTAACAATTAAAACTGTTAGGAGCTGATGGGCATAACCTGTTCCGAAGGGGTAAAGTACATATGAGACATCTTGTTAAGAAGGTTCATTATAATAGTTTTAAGAATATCAAGTGAGCCATCGCCCGTTTTTTAAACTATTTGCATTGCCGAACAAAGGTAAGAATGTCTACAACTGCAAATATAGTTGTATAAAGCAATCATTTACACTTTTAGTAGACTAGACCATAACTTTATAACTTAAAATTTGTCAGAAAGGAGAATATTTTAATTTTAGGTTCATTTGATCTGTAAGCTTCTAAATAGTTTGTGATATATTAGCTTATCAATTGGAACCCCCTTTTCATCGAATTTGATTATTCACCTCTTTCACAGTACTTTCTGATCTGAAATTTTTTCCCATTGTATGTTTGGGTTGCTGACACGCTCCTTCTTTGCTCCTACCAACATCGGCCTTACAGCTCGTGTAACTTAAAATGCCCCTGTTATTTTTTAGCTTATTCTAGTGCCTAGATTTAGAAATTATATTGACTGACAACTCTAATTGGTTCTACCTCCTTATTCACTTCTCTTGTCTTGTGCAACTTTTAAGTCAATTGCGAACGGAAGATATTGGGTCCACGTTACTACCGACACCATAGAAGTAGACATTCGAAACAGAGAGAGACTAGATCTAATATGAATATATTGGATATTACACTAATCATTATAAATTATTGGAACCGATTTAGATCTTTTTAAATCAGGTTTATCATTACTCTGAAGAGAACGTTTACGACTTGGTAACATTAATGGTGGATGTACGTTAAAATGGGGGGAATTTGGTGATGGTAAATAATTGTTCTTGTCTGATTGATTTTCGTTGTTTTCAATCGAATTTATATCGATTGAATCGATATTATTTTTATAATTTGGTGATATACTATTTGATACAGGAGTTGGAGGTAATTTGTGATAAGTCTTTGGAGTGACTGGTTCATTAGTTTTACAGTTTGTAAAGTTAACTAATTTTTCCATTAATTTGATAAATTTACATGAATCATTGAAATATTTCAATTTTAATGATGGTGGAGGGCATTTTAAAATCTTAATTAATAATTTGGATAAATTAGAAAACTTTGAATAAGTGAAAAATTCACTTTTAACAAAAGAATTATTCTTTTTGAAATCATTATCAAATTCGTCGATTTCAATTGATGAATTCAAATTATAAAAAAATTCATTCAAGTTAATGGATAAATTCAAAATTTTAATGGAAATTAAAAAACTTGTTAAACTAATCAATGAAGTGTTATAATTAAAATAAATATTTGGATAAAATTGTATTAATTCACAAATATAAATTGATAATATTTTCAAATCATTTAATAACAAATTCGATAAATTATAATTCAATGAAGAATATAAATTCAAATACAAGTCAATAAATGAATCAAATGTTGGAACAGTTATGACCCAATTTAAAGATTTTAATAAATGATTTTCCATTTCTAAAAATAACTTCTTGTCGTAACAATTACAACACATTTTACTTAAGTCGTTTAAATTTGGGATTTTATATTTGGAGTCTAAATTTTTGCAACTGATCCATAAGCAAGTCAACCCTAATAATTGATAATGTTGTTTTTTAACGATTCTTGTAGAACAATATCTATCAATCAAGTTAACGGTTGAAGGGAAAGTTGATTTAGACAAATTCAATTTATTAATGACATCCATTAAAAAATCTAATAGTAAAGGCCTCATTTTAAGATTAATTTCAGGTTGTTGTTGAATTAATGATAAATTTGGACTCGTTTGATTTTCCAAGGATAATAAATGATTTAAAATATCAACCTGGTATTCTTTTATGATTAAATTGTGGCTTTTAAATTCCATCAATTGTAAGTTGAAATTTGATGCTTTGAATGAGCTGTTACTTACTCTAATTTGGTGGAAGTAATCAGGGGAACTCATTTTATGTTTTTTTTTATCTATGGTTTATAGGAGTTTGTGTAGTTTGTGTAGTTTATACTTGAATGTCTTGTCAATTGTGTATAATAGTATATTTGATAATTGTTTACTTTATTCTTTGATGTTATAATAGGTCTTATTATGCTATGCAAAATGTTCAAAGAATGAATAACGAATGAATGAAGAAATGAATGAATGCAAAATGACAAATAGTTGGAAATAAATGATTATTAATGCAAATACCTACTAATGATTTTAAATTGACATGAATATGTAAAAGGTTTCCAATGAACGGATATTAGTTAAAAAACCGATTTTATGATTTACAGAAAAACTGGAAAATGTAGTAATGAAATGTAACTATGAAATAATGAAAATGTGAAAATATGAATATATGAAAATATGAAAATATGAAGTATGAAGGAATATGATAAAATATCAATTAATAAAAGTAAACAAGAATAAATTTATTAATATACCTAATAGTTTTTTTTTGGGCTATTACCTTCTTTATATAACTTTGAAAAAATCTTCATTTCAACTTTCACTCCTTTTCAAAAATGTCGAAGACAATAAGCTGTCGTTTTTTTTTTTTTTTTCTGTTCTTCAAACAGTTAAAATATATCTCTGTTATCAGGATTCATTCATGGAATATTTCTGAATTAGGTTAATGGTTTCTGTAATAGCTAGAGGTAATGGGTAGAACTATGAAATATATGATGAATGATGTCAATAGGCAGTGGTAGCAGCTTCTTAGCATCGAAAGCTCTGCAAGTTAGAAAGAAATCGATGTACAAATAGGAGTTGTGGCAAGGAGTTATTCTGGAGGTTATGGCTCTGCTTGTCTCATCCCTTCCAATGTCGGAGGTAATATGATGGTTTTAACTTTCTACACCTTGATTTGGACCACCTATTCAATACAAGTTAATTTTTATTCCGTTTTTCAAGGCAAACAATCCAGATGTGGCCCTTCTTGTTCTAACTTTAATCAGCTGGATTGCGTTACTTCTATATCATCTTATCTTCTTTGTTAACAACTCGGGTATTTTTAATCTCACACTACCTTAAAAAATTTGTGCTCATTTTTATCAACTGCACTTCTCATCGGTAACTGTGAAGACAAAAACTAAAATGGAGTATGAAAGTACAATTTCTAGACATAAAAAAGAGCAGAAAGAATTGATCGGGGTCATAACAAGCCTAAAGAAGCAGGCTAACAAGAAAACCAAACGGGAAGTTCAGATCAAATGTCAGCAATTACAAAATGATTTAGACGTAAAACACGCTCAGGAATTACAACAAATTGCTGGTGATACTGCCTGTAATAAGGCTGCTGAAGGTAGTGGCACGGGCGGTGCCAATAGCAATCCGAGTACCAGAGATGCTAATGCTAAAGTGAATACAAATGATGCTGACGATGTCGATGCCAGTAATGATACAGAAATCAGTCCCGAGGACTTGTTGAAGTTGACATTAGGTGATGCCGATGGTAATGACAATATTACTGGTGATCCCCAACCAAAAATATCATCACAAATTCCACAATCACAATCACAATCAGCTGGGGGCTCTGGTAAGAAGAAGAACAGGCAAAAGGATAGAATTGCTAAAAGAAACGCTAAGATTCAGCAGATGAAAGATGATGCTTTGGAGGAATCAAAGGATATGGTTGATTATAGGCAAATTGAAATCGATACTATGAATCAATTATTGTCCTTGAATGACTTAAAGGTCTTCGAAGTAAATGCTGATGGTAATTGTTTATTTAATTCAATTATAGATCAATTAAAATTGAATTTTAATAAAATATTTACGGTTGAAGAATTAAGGAAAGAAGCAAGTGACTACATTAAAGCAAATTCGGAGGATTTCATTCCTTTCCTATTAGAAAAGGATGAAATTTTATCAATTGATGAATATTGTAACAAGTTGGTTACCACCACTATGTGGGGATCAGATATCGAAATACTTGCATATTCCAAAATTTTTAATTGTCCTATTCAAGTATATTTGGTTGGGGCGAATAAATTACTATTCAATGAAGACGGTGAGAATAAATCCTTAAAGATTGCGTTTTATAAGCATAGTTTTGGACTAGGTGAACATTATAATAGTTTAAGAAGTATTAATTAATTGGTCTCCTTCCTCTTTCTTTTTAAGATTGAGGCATTATTAAACTTTGGCTTATCTCAGATTTAATTGATTTTTTTTTCTTAACTTCAAGCTGATTTGCAGTAGTTATTGTAGCCTGTTAGCCTTTTATACCCATTTGGTTTTTACTTGATTAGACATATTTTATTGACCAAGTGATGTCAACTAATGGAACTCCAGGTTTAGTGTGGCTAAACCAAGGACTTCAATAGTCTTGCATACGTATCCTGTATATAGATTGCACTTTGCTCGTATTTTCATGTATTATGAGACAACCTGCTGCATAGTAGTTAATAGATGAAAATATGTAGCTGACGCTTTTAGATATCTACAAACAACCTATAAGCTGGATCAACTCACTGCATACGTAAAACATAAAATTGTATCTCGATATTAATTTTTGTGTTTTTACTCGGTCCTAAGGTCAATCAATCTAATTGGTCCACAACTCAGTAGACGCTCCTGATACATGGGGTGCGCATCATTTAACTCGTTTGACATTGGAAATTTGGACAACCTTTATGAAATGTCTCTGTGCCCCTTTCACTTATCCATTATTCTATTCCTTTTTATTGATGAATTTTCTTATTATTGTCATTGACGAAATTTTTGATATTGAACTACTTTTTGAACAAAAGAGACTTAAATATTATTGCTAATTTACAAACCACATTGTTAAGAATTCTCATGATATTTTTAATTAGCTAATAAAAGTCTATCGACAGCCAAATGCTCATCCTCGTCTAAATATAATGGGATCCTGTGTTATTACACCAAATAATATTAGTAAATTGAATATCATGGAATTAATATACTAGAATATTTTCTTCGTAATATGTAAGCACTAAATAGCACCAAACCCCGAGTTTTTATTCCCACAAATTTCGTTAATCTGCCCCTATCTCAATTGATAGTTGGTATTATCAACGATCTAGAATTTCTTTTACAAACTAGGTTGCAAATCAGCTTTCTAATTAATGAAATTCTATCAAAACATGGCCTAATGGGGTTTAAAATCTCTGAATCCCAGTGTCCCTGATTCCCCTTTCTGTATTATTCCCTTAAAAAAGTATCAGAATTTCAACAATTAAACACTACATGATAAATTGAGTTAAATTCAAACTTCCCACATTGTTGAAAAAGAATCATTTTCTTTATCTATTCCTATTAAAGATAAAAAAGATAAAAGCAAATTATAATTTTGTCAATCCTATAAAACTGGACAACTTTAGCCTTTAAGGAAAAAATCTCACAATTGGAAGTTTTTTCAGAGGTTTCTACTTTTAACCGTATAAGGTTTAAAAAATATAGGGTTGAAAATTTTTTGGTCGATTACAAACTTTCCATTATATTATTATCTTCTTCACATTATCCTTTATCATAAGTATTGTCTTTTAAATAGTATTTTCTAATTTTATTCTTTAATCCCTTTATTTATCTTTCTTAGGTTAATTTATACTCTCGTCAACTTAAACAATTTCATTTTCTAAAAACGTCATGATGTATTATATAACCGATACGGTGAATTAAAATTAATGGATTGCATTAAGTCCTATCTATTTATCACATAATTTCAATCGTTGAACATTATTTTTTCCCTGTTTCAAGTTGTCTCCTATATAAATTTGATTTCTGATTTCTCACACTAAATTTTGTATATAGTTGAACAAAATTACTGCGATTGGTAGTTCAGAGTATTAAAGTTCGAAGGATGAAATGTATAGTAATATTTTATAACTGAGAATCTAAATCTTTCTTCATAGAGTTTATAGGTTATCGGAAACTTGTTCACAATTGGAACCGATTATCTAATCACCAACAACAATGATTGCAAGCTAGATATCCCCATACTTTATTAAGTAGTGCCAGCTTATCTATTCATATTTAATGTGTATTGTAACATCAAAAATCACCCGTAAACAAAGACGTATATGTATATATTCATTGGAGATCCAGTTAATGAGGGTCCTTCCTTTTTGTAATTCACATCAACCTGTTTCTCAGGCAATCGACACGACATTTTTGCTTTGTATTTAAGCCTTAAAATTTACGTCAAAAGTATTAAATAAATCCAAGTTTGAAATTCACCCTTAACCACTACCAATGATTTAACTCTAAACGTCTTATTTGTAAAAAGTTTATTACAAAAATCCCTGATCGGTCTTACTATTTTATCCGAACATTTATCACTTTCGGGACACAGGGTTTACTTGCCATGAAATAACGTAATGCCTGCTTTAAGGTTTGAAACCGTGTCCATAAAGTAGAAGAACAATTGATGACACATATACTCTTACTTGCTTGTGATGTTTTGTCTCATACCCAGATGGCTGATGAGCAATTTAAAGCCTTAATTATGGGCCAATTAACTTGATGGTCCCATGGATGTTCTTTGAGGGTCACACGATCTCATCTTTTGGTTAAAACCTTATCCATTCAGTCTAGTATATTTGGCATTGGCTTTGTATCATATTTCTTTGCTGTTTCCAACTTGATTTCTAGAATTTGCTGAAAAAATGTTTTTTTGCAACTTTGGTCCTATCATTGTCATGACTTTAAAGATTACAGTGTGATCATAATCATCGCGAAAATTTTCATCATTACCAATGGGTTTGTTTTGGGCTGATAAAGACATTACTTCTAAGAATAAGGCTGTAGGAAGCGGTTCTGCTGCTTCTTGTCCAGTGGATCACACAAAATTTAGTAGTGCAGGCAAATGTCCTGTGAAACCGACTTCAGACTTGCCTAAATGCCCTGTTAAACCTTCCAAAACTGAGGTTAATAATGATTCTAATATCTTGAATCCTTTAAATAACATGCCAGCTTTAAGTAATGAAATGGCTCCAGGCCAAAAAATCAAATTAAGTACTGATAGAGTATTTTCCAGCATTCCAAAGGGTGAAACCTCTCAAGAAGGTGTTTGGGAATACCCTTCTCCACAACAAATGTTGAATGCCATGTTAAGAAAAGGTAAAGGTGATGGTATCCCGGAAGATGCTGTTGAATCTATGGTTGAAATTCATAACTTCTTAAATGAAGGCGCTTGGCAACAAATCTTGGAATGGGAAAGCACACATACCGCCGAAACAAAGATTGAACCAAGGTTAGAAAGTTTTACTGGTAGACCCAATGATTTAAGTCCAAGAGCTTCCATTTATTTATACTTATCAAAGTATTTCCCTGATACCTTCAATTCAAATCCGCCTTTCGATAGACATGATTGGACAGTTTTAAGATCAAAAGGTAAAAATAATGGATGGTCTAAAATCAGATATGTCATTGATTACTATTCCGCTCCTGATGACGAAACAACTGGCATGCCTGCATTTGTTTTAGACACTAGACCTGCTTTAGACTCGCCTGTAAATGCATATGATAGATTTATTCGTTGGTCAGAACCTTTGTACAAGAAAGCAATGGGGGACAAATAAAATAGAAAACAAAAAATTAGGCGGTATATTTATATAGGAAATGATTAAATGATTAACTTGTAAAGAAACTCTATTTACATATTTACATATTTACATTCTTTCGGAATTTTTTTCTTCAAATCATCAGGTATGATCACCTTGTTTTGCATTTTGTTTAACAAACCTGGCAATTGTTCACCAAGGCTGTTCAAGTTGGAAATTGACAAGTCGTTCACTAACTTTTGTAATACTTCGTGGTTTTCTCTCTTAAAGAAATGATTAATCAAGAAATAATAAGTGAAAATATTTGGTTTAACGGACTTTTGTTGTTTCAATTTTTCAAAATAGTTGAGAGCCGATTTTTCATTTTCTCTTAAAAGTGATTTTATCATCATGTTCCAAACCCTTACATTAGCGCTGTATAATTCAGGATAAGAATTGAATAGCTTTTCTGCCGCCGAGACAGTTCCAAGAGTCAATTCAGCATTCAACATTGAAACCAATACTTCCCCATTGATCTTTTTGTTTTTGTATTCAGTGTTGACCAAATGGTTGAAAAGACTTCTAATGGTATTGATGTCTGAACCATTTCTGATTAAGGAACCAATTAAGACGGAATGAGTTTTTTCGTTGAGTTTCAACTTGGCATTGTTGGTGAACAAGGATAATATTTCTTCGAAATCAACTCTTTTACCTTGTTTGAAATAAAGTTTGGAATATGAATCAACTAAAATTGTAATAGTTGCAATATCCTCAGGGATATTATGCTGTTTCATGAATTGCAATAAACCTTGAATAGCTTCGAAATTGTTGTGTTTTAAGTAATGATCTAAGTAACTATTCATAACCTTTGTATTAGGTATAAAATTCTTATCGACATTCATGAATTCCTTCAATTTTTCTTCACTTTCTTTGACTTTGTTATTTAAAACCAAATTCAATAATATTTTATTCTTACCGACATGAACTAAATGGATTTTGTTATATTGTTGCAAAAGTTCGTCGACTTTTGCAAAATTATTCAAACTAGCAAAACTACCTACAATAACTGCGAGTAATCTAGAGTCCATCTTAAAATCTTCGGTTGAATTGATCATTGTCAGGATAATAGATTCCAAATTATTAGATAATTCCGCTTTACCAGCTGAATCAAACTTAGTCACATAATTGTTATGACCAATTGATTTAATCACAATTTCCCAAGTACTTCTATCAATATTGTCTGGTTTCGTGCTTATGATATCTTGAAAAATCTTGAAAATGCTATTGAACAGTTCTAATTCATAAAATGAACCCAAGAATTTATAGATAGTGATGTGGTTGATTCCGGTTTGGCTATTGTTGGAAGCTTCTTTGAGTTGTTCATAAAATTCATCTAATTTTTGGGCATCTTTTGCATATGTCAATTCTTCAATTTTTCTAAAAGCCAAACTACTGTTTGGGTCGATATTTACATTTTTTATCATTTTGAACATGTTTAAAAAGGCAAATACTTCTTGTCTTTCAATTGGTAATTGATCTAAAGTTTGTCTCACTGATCTGGCATAAGGTTCAGTCTCAAATTTCAATAAATGTAAAATATCCTTTGAATTATACTGGTACTTTCCTTTGATGAAACCTTGACAATAGGCAAAATAAGCTAAATCACTGGTCATCTTGAAACTATAATTCAACTCATCCAAGAATCTTAAACGGCTTCTTGCCCCATTTACTTCCAAAAATTGAACCCAATATTTCAAAATATTTTCATATTTATCAGGAGTGTTCAATTCTAACTCTTTTTTCATCATAAGATAAAAATGATAGCTATGGCCAATCTCGTATTTTCTTAAGATTTCAACGAAATTTGCAATATCGCTGGAATAACTAGGATCTTTCAACAACTTAACTAAAATTAGACTACTTAATCTAACAAAATCCTCATAGATAATGATTTTACTCAAATTATCTTCTGCTTGAATTTGTCTGATATAAGCGATACCTTCTTCGAGGATTTCCATATTTTCAGTTACATCATCGCTATTTGAAATGGTTTCATCAATTTGTTTCACGATTTCTCTGTGTTTCCTGTTAAGTGCTCTACTTTTTGTAAAATCTTGTGGAGATTTTGAAGATTTTGGATTTTTCAGTTTACCAGTTACTTTTTCACCATTTTTGATAGTTGAAGCTTCGCTTTTCGATTCATTGACTGCTTGTGTGATTGGTTGCGTTTGGACAGTGCTTTGGAACCTATAGCCTACCAAAGGGAAAAGCCTGCTCTTATTAACGGTTCTAATAACCTGTTTCAAAGGAATCATAATGCTGAAAATTTTTATTCGCGATGTTCACCAATAGTGTTAGAGTGCATTATAGGTAAATGGTAGAGTCTAGAGTCTAGAGTCTAGAGTCTACAAAGAAAGATAATTCGATAATTCAATGACGGGGTATTCACCTAAAGAACTTAATTCAGATATGTTTTTCTTATCATCAACAGATATCAATTGAGCTGGGTTATAATAGAGTCTCTAGGACTCGTTATCATCATTTTAAGCTCTTTAGACAAATACCCAGCGATTAAATAGATGCATGGCGGTGTGCTAGTGTCCAGGCATTTCTAGATAGCCACTAGGCTGATCTCTAGAGTACGCTGGAAAACTAGTGCACCACTGGATGTTTGGAATGTAGCTGTTTGGAACTCTAGCTGTTTATACTATCAGCACACTAGAAGACTAGAAGAATAGACAAATAAACAACTAGACATCTAGACATCTAGACAACCAGATCACATACAACTAAACACATAAACACCAAAATCTATTCTCTGAAAAAGTGATGCAAAAATGAAAATTTTCTCACTGGAAATACAGTCACATTTGTATTGCGTAATGCAATGAATAGTCCAGATACCAAATATGGAGTAAGTGATAATCGACTTGAATTTTTTAACTATCATGAATATTTAACCAAGGATTATGTGACATATACCAAAGACGATTGCAGGGGCCATTGCAAGCCCAATTTAGGATCTTCCAGCCCCAATGCTTACGATATCACACAAACACAATATTCCCAATCAACTCTTGCTTCGAGGCATGAAAAGCTGATAGTGGTTAATCATTTCATCAATGTACATGTCGATGCTACTTCCTCGGAGTTTGAAACCACTAGGATAATCAGAATCCCTAGAATTTATGATATGCCTTACCCTGACTTGATTCCCCAATTCTCAACCATATACCCTGGCAAAGAACCTGCTGCTATTAAAAACGATGAAACTACCTTTGTTCCTGTCGGAATTTATGATGGACAAGTTTTTGGAGAAACTTCTTTGACTCCTTTAGTACCAAAGTTAATATCCCAAGAATCACTAGCACAAATCATTGAGAAAATCAATGGGTTCTTGTACAATGCATATAATCCTTACAATATCAATGGCCTTGAATCCATGCTTGATATATTTTCGGGTACTTTGTACTCAACTGTTGTAGGATGGGTTTCTAAGCCATATAGTAAAAGACAATTGGATCTTCTAGATGAATATCTTGAAATTGTCAATTCAGACACTCCTTTAATTAAATTTATTTCTCCCAGGAAGACTGGTTATACTTCTGTATGTATGAATTATTGTCTATTTAACGTTTTTATACTAACATTTTAGTTGGATATTCAAATCCCTTCACCTTTTAATGTATAAAACATTTCGCATCTCATCGAATGAAAGCTTTAATGAACGGTATTTTTGCAATTGAAAAACCAAGTGGTATTACTTCATCTAAATTTATTGGTGATATACAACATATCTTCACTAAATCTAAAACTTTTGAACAGGATTTACGTGAAGCAAAAGAGAAAGTGGTTAAAAATTTATCTACCGATAAATCGTGGTCTAAAGCTAGGATTGATAAAAAGGCTAATGGGGTTAAAGTTAAAATTGGACATGGTGGGACTTTGGATCCTTTGGCCAGTGGTGTTTTGGTCATTGGAATAGGTCAAGGGACTAAGAAGTTGCTGTATTATTTAGGTGAATGTACTAAAACCTATGAAACAAAAGCTTTATTAGGTATCTCAACTACCACCGGAGACTCAGAAGGTGAAATTTTGACTAAAAATGATGTGAGCCATATAACAAAGGAAAAAGTAAATGAAGCGGTAACCAGATTTGTAGGAGATTTAAAACAGACTCCACCGATTTTCCTGGCTTTGAAAATGAATGGTAAACCCTTATATGATTATGCTAGAGAAGGGAAACCTTTACCTTTCGCCATTAAGACTAGAGATGTCAAAGTTACAGGCATAAAAGTTATACAAGATGATTTATTATCTACTGAGCATGGATTTGTAAAATTAGAAAGTCAATTAGACGAAAACGGAGTACCAAAGGAACATTCTTTGATGAATAATCCTACATTAAACGATTCCCCCTTATACTTTTCAAACCAATTTCTTGACTCGTGCAAAGAGAAACAGATATCCCCAGATGTAGGTAAACCAAGGCCGCTACAAAATGAATCCTTGCCTGACACTTTACCATTGATTCATTTCGTATCTGATGTTTCTAGTGGTACATATATACGTAGTTTAATTAGTGATATTGGTAGGGCATTGGAAAGCAGTGCTTATATGGTTGAACTTAAAAGACTCAAACAAAGTGATTGGGAGTTGGGCAAAAACGTCTTCACTTATAATGATTTTAAAAAAGATGAACGAATCTGGGGTCCTGTTTTAAAGCAAGTTCTTGAAAATGGTTACCAAACCGACTTAGAAGCCGCTTTCAACGATGCAGAAAAGTCTTTAGCTGATGATCCTTCGGATCAAACAACCAATGAAGTCGATGACCAAGAAGATACCAAAAAAAGAACCATAGACCAAGTTGAATAATTATATAGTAATGAAAAATTTCAATGCTCATTTTCTCTGATGCTTAAAAGATTCTTTAGTCAGTCATATAGGTTTAGTAAACCTTATTTAAGGACACAGGTAACCTATGAGCCAGTAATATCGGTACCTAGTACGAGCTATAAGTCGGTGATATTCCTCGCTACCCCTAATGTTTTACCTGGTGTAATACAGAAAGCCATTGATCTTTATGATAAAAACATTCAAGTGTTTGTTGCTGGTGTCGATACTGTGAAGTCCCAAAGATACGGTGTTCTGGAGTTGTGGCTTCAAGATAGAATCCAAATCGAAAAAGAAGTGGAATATAAAGAGAATAATGAACTTAGAGAGAGTGATGGTGTGAATATCGTCACTGTCAGCAACAAAAACTGGAAACTAATTTCGAGTAATTTCAAGATTTCCGTTAATGATAATACCAGTATAGAATTCCCTTTATCGAACACTTTGTTCAGTATGAAACAAATCGTTACTTTATTCTATCTTGATAAACTTTCAACTGGTGGTGATAAACTATTGACAGAACTACACGTTAAATTGCCTGAGATTTCGGATGTGAAGTCCGAAATCCATGACAAATGGACAAGGTTATCAAATGAGTTGACTATAACTGATTGTATTGGTAACCTAGTTAAAAAAATAGATAATAAGCCTGCTGCCAAATTTTTGGAAGAGAATGAAAAACTTATGAGCATTGGCTCCAAAGATACGGAGGTCTATGTAAAAGTCAACGGTATTAAAAGGTACCAGATCATTGCTGGTGGTGGTGGTTGGGGAGCAAAGGCCAATACTATTGTCTTGAGCCCAAGTGCCAAAATAAAAAAAGGTGACAAACTCGAATTGTTCATGTTAACCCCTGATGACAAATTTGCTGTTGATGCTGATACCAAATATAGTGACTTTGTGTTTGAGTGCAGTAGACCCGAAGAAAGTTACCATAATGATATCGAGCCAAAAGAGTATTCGCAATTCGGTTGTGGGAGTGAACTGGGCTTCAAGTTCAATTCGGTCGAACACCATTCCATCGGCGAGAAATTGTATATAGATATATAGATATATAGAGGTACTGTAAATAAATTATTTTTTAAAACTATCCCTATGCTAAAAAGAACTAAAACAAACTGTGCTATGATGAAAAAAACGAGTACATCAAGGTATGCGTATAAAAAAGGCTTACATGACTGAAAGCAATAAAATGAATAAACTACAAATAACCACGAACCCAATACCCAAGATTATGATCAAGTAGTGCCAAACTGGAGGTTTGGAAACTCTTTTAAATATCAAACTGATGGATAAAAACGATGAAACAAACGAAATTAGAATTCCGATTAATAATATGAATAGTAACCATAGATTATTCAACAATATGAATCTTCCTTGGTTGTCTCTATTGATCTGGAGAATACTGAAGATTATTCCAAATTCAACACCACTAATAAAGATGGAAATGAAAGAAAGGACAAAGTAAAAGAATGAAACAAACTTATTGTACTCCTCGTAATATGTGGTCAAATTGAAGTCGGAACTTTCATTGGAGTTTATAGATTTCAAATCAGCAGAATTATTATTCATCTTTGATTTCAAGTTTATCAAATTGTTAATAAAGTTGTTGAGATTGGAATCAAAATTAACATTCTTGTGGTTCTGGATATTTTCTCCTCCATAAACTGAGCCATAATAGTTGTTCAAATTATTGTTGTAATTATAAAAGAAGTTGCTATTATTGTTGCTTTCGTTTTGATCACTATCTTTCCAAAATAAATTCAAACTTTCATTATCCTCATAAGCAATAATCTCATCTAATTCTTCGGTATTGGGTAGTTTGTTATCAGTGAAAATTGATAAATTAAAGGAAGAAAGCGTTGCCACGGAATCATGCTTTGTGATTCTTGGTCTTTTCTTGCTATTCAAACTGGTTTGATTGTTGGCTAATGATTCCTGATCAAACAATATCTTCGAATGGGCGGGGTTTAATTTTTCTTTGACTGATGCCATACTACTTTGTTTCTCTAAATCATTTAAACTTAATTGATTTCTCAACTTCCTGTCTTCGTTGGATCTTACAATTGACTCTTGGTATTCTAATTCATTGTTGAACGTCTCTGTGTTTTCAAAACTTTTGAATAAGTTCAAGTTTAATAAATTGGAGTAATGGTTGTTCAAATTCGAAGGTCTAATGTTGAAGTAGCAGGACAAACAGTAGTCATAAAAGTTGAAACCTTTAAACAAGTTAATGGAACTATTATTAGTTATGATTTTTTGGATTTTGTTAGGTAACTTGGCTAATGAACTAGTCGAGTATTTATTGATAAGAATGTTGTCATTGATTTCTGTCAACAAATTTTTTTCAAAATTCAATAAATTGGAGTCATTGGAGTATATTTGCAAGGAATTGAAAGGAAACTTATCAAAAATTTCCTCAATATCCTGGTCAACATCTAAAGTGTTGGAAGAATCGTTGAAATGGTAGGGTTCCAAGTCAGAATTGCTTGTCTCTTGATAATGTTTCTCTAGGTACTTTAATTGATGTGTAAAGTCGACATTGTTTATGTGATTTGGTTGCACAGTGACAGAAACATCGGAGTTCAATGACATTAAATAATCATCTTCCTGGTGAACTTGATTCAAGATCTCGTCCAACGAATTATCTGCTTCTTTAGGTTCGTCATTACCATCAGAATTAACCTCTTTACACACATAAAACTTTGTTGACTTATAAAATACTTTGACTTTTGGTTTGTACAGATTGTTTAAAATCGACTCTATGGTTAATTTTGTCAAAGAATTGATATTGGCACTGAAGAAATATTGCTTCAAGGAACTTTTTAGTTCCAAATCTTCTAAATTGCTCAAGTATTGTAATAAAGTATTAACAATGTCATTAGGCAAACTACAATAACTATATTTTCTTAATCCCCCAATAAAAGAAACAACCAAAGAATATGGCTGATCTATTTCTGACAAGATATATGAAGGATCGTGGGTTAAATTATCATCGTTTTGTAAATATATCATCGAAAACAACTTGTGAGATGAATTTAAACTCTTAAAGTTCATATAGATATTGAAATTCAAAAGAAGTTCATTGAAATTGGCAATGTCATCAGGAATCAAAAAGCTCAATTCAAAATTTTTCTTCAAAATACAGTTCAAATCAAATTTCAAGTTATCAGATATACTCATATTATTTATGGACTTAAAATAATTCTTTAAAGGAGAACCATTTGGGGTTGAATTATTCGAAATGTCTTTGATCTCAAATTTAATTAAATTTATCAAGTTTGTTAATTTTATAGTCAAGTCTAGTAAATTGAAGTTGATGAAACTTTTTGGATCTTTATTTAACTTCAATTTTAATTTGAGGATCAACTTTTGACTTAAGTCTTTGTCATAATAATGTTTCAAAGCTTTTTTGAAGATTTTCTTAACAGCTATTTTCTGTATTAGTATAAATTTTGATAATTTCTTTAAAATTATGGACAAATCTATTAAATTAGATAATAATATTTCAAGCTTGACTTGCTTGATTGCTAAAGAGTTAGAATCTTTGGAAGGAAATTTGAAAACATTTTCGAAATTATTTTCAAAAAAATCATATTTTCTAGCAATTTCACCATATTTTGTGGATATAAACAAGTTGATACTATTGAAATTTTGGATGAATTCTTTATATAAAGGTCTCAAATCATCTGACTTACTATTGTTTAACTCTTTTATTATGGATTTGAGTTCATTATAATCTAGATTGTAAGCTTTCCATTCAGGGATCGATAGCTCGTTCAAATTTTTTCCAAACTTCATCTTGAAACCCCCTTACAGTTTCCAGCTATAATCCACCGTCTTATTCTATAAAATGCTCTTCTAAAAAGTGGTATTAGATTATATAGGATCTGTTTTAGTCTTGTTCAGTTCTGGAGATGATGTTCCTTATATCTTTGGTGCTAGTTTTCGGTGAAGCGAATAATCGGTGCGCCTAGTGTTATCGATACAGGTTTAATGCAACACCAGTTCTTACCAAAGTAACTGTGATGACTAACAGCAATATTGATTGTAAACGACTAAGAAATGCTCTATTTCAGCTTGCCTTATCGTTATCTACTGGGAATAGGGAAAGCCTTAAATTTTCTGAAAAACTTTAAAATGCAAAAACTAAACGCAAATGGCAACTTTTGGAGCAGAGCGAAGATTTTTATTTTCACGAAGGCTTGCCAAGTGGCTAGTTCTTATCAATAGTTATTATCTTTATAGATTCAAAACAATCTGTTTAGCGTTAGTAGAAATTAACAGCAATAAATTGACAATAATTAGGTTGTCGACGAATTAAATCACTTGATTATGATATTCTCGTAAGCAACCTTTATATGGTGTAATTAAAGCTATTAAAGTTAACCGTCAACAATTCAACAAATTAAACTTTTCACCTTATTGTTATTTGGTAATTATAACTTTAAATGTTATAATCCGTCAACACTTTAGAACTATTATATTTACTTGTGTTGTTTTTTTTTTGTAAAAAGGAGAATCTGGGCTATATAAACTTAATTATGCAATATAAGATCAAACAGCATAAATCCAAGGTTATGTTTCATACTTTATATGTGTATACACTACTATTTATTTATGTACCGTCCCAAAAGAATGCCATATTGTGTTACTCTCAATATATTTTCGTATATATTCCAGTCGTTTAATTTGGCATTTTCTACCTCATACCTTTTTCTCACTTAGTTAATACCTCGTGTGACTGAATACTTGAAAAAGAAGATATCACCAAAAATTTCGCAAAATCTCTGAAAAGTCGTGTGAGCATTTCCTATCTTAGTCAACACTTCCTATTATGGACCAATTTAGGCAAACGGGCGTCCACACTTTGTTTGGATGTACACAACACCATGCATAGTTAATGCTTTATTCATCTATCTTGAGAGCATTATTTCCATATTCCTTTGTCCTTTGTGTTTATTTCTCTTGTTCTTTTTCACCTTTTGCTGATTTGTAATAATACGGATTTATTGATAAATCTTAACATCGGTTATTATTTTCTCTTCGTGTTGAAGATGTAATCAAATTGTAAATGTTATCAATAAGCCTTCTCTTATCTATATCCTTTTCTATCTTGGTTTTCAAGCTTTTAAATCTGGGCTCTTGGTTATGGTTCTTGTCATAATTTAAACTATATTGGTGATATTTTCCGCTTACACTTGCATCACAGAGTCGTTAACTCATGCATGATGCATTTTTTTTTCATAAGCGATATTGATAGTTCCAATGAGATTAAAGCTATATATTTGATGTTATATGATAGAATTATGCTGGATTGTTGATTTTATAAGCATATTCAAGTCTAAATCTAAATTTTGCGACTATTGCTTTAAATCAAATAGCTTTTAGCCAAAATCCTCATTGGAAACTTATTTTTAAGGTTATTTAATTATAAATAGACTATATATAACCTTAACTAGAGTCAAATCAATAGAGTTATAATTAATTTATATCACAAAGAGTTAATTGTTTCTCCTATTCAATCAGCGTCCATTTCTATTTAAAGTTTTGAACCTTTAACAAAGGAAACACCTTGGTCTATGGATTTTTGTAAACCAGTTAATGCTACATCAATCAACCCTTGTTCCTTTTCGGTAATAGTTAAATCTTCGAATGGGTTTATGAATGATTCAATGGCTCCATTTCTAATTGCAACTGGAACTGAAAAGAATTCAACTCCCTTTAATTTTTTTTGAACCAACATTTCACCCTTTTCAAATCCTGGTAAATAAATATAAGCAGAATCTGGAATATAAGTAGAGTTTGAAGTTGATGAAAAATACGATTGTAAAATATTTTCAGCAAATCTATAGCCCGCATAAGCCATTGATAAAGTAGCAGAGCCAGCACCATTCTTTGCTTTAACAACTTCATCCCCACCGAATTGAACTCTGTTAATGAATTGGTCATAAACTTTAGAATTGAAACCTTGGGCTTTTTCACTAATGGATTGTGTGATATTGATCAAAGGAATAATAGTATCACCTGAGTGGCCACCAATAACAGAGATTTTACCTTTAACATTATTTGGAGATTCATTGATTAATTCACCCAAGAATGTTTCAGCTCTAACTGAATCTAAAGTAGTGACCCCAAATAACTTCTTTGGATTAAAGACACCTAATTTCTTCAAAACTTCAGCAGCAATTGGAACTGTGGAATTTACAGGATTAGAAATGATTAAGATTGAAGCATCTGGACATGTTAAACCGATGTTCTTAACTAAATCTCTAATAATTGAAGCATTAATATTAAATAAATCAGCTCTAGTCATACCAGGCTTTCTTGGAACCCCTGCTGGAATAACCACCAAATCGGAACCAGCTAAAGCGGTCTTAATAGCCAGTTGGTCGGTCTTGTCTTTTGGTTGATAGCCAGTAACTTTAGCATTACTGTTAATATGACTTAAATCAGCTGCAACCCCATAAACGTTTACGATATCATAAAGCGCCAATTCATCAATCAAGTTATTGGATTTTAATAACAAGGATAATGGTTGGCCAATACCACCAGCAGCTCCACAAACAGTAACCTTCATTTCTATTGTTTATAAATATTATCTAGAACTTTCAAATCTAATCTAAAATTGTAAGTAATTAAATACAAATTATTTCTTCATATGATCTTTTCATCATCGGTCCATTCAATTGTGGAGTATGCGGCCCTCACGCCTACGGTCACTTGACGTCAATCACGTTGTATGTCACGTGTATGATTCTCGCGCTTTTATTAAAAACTTTTCTCATCAAAGCTGGTTAACTATATAGATAAGTAATAAGCGTTTAGTATTTTATAAAAGTTCATATTGAAGTAAGTATTGACAATTACACATAAAGTAAACTTACGATATTGATACTAGTTACGTAAATTAATTGTTTGTGTTACAGGATGAAGTTTTTCAAATACTTGATGGTTTTACCATTGGTTTTATCGTTTGATTGTAAAGTTGATGAATTATCTAAATTTGACTTTAGCAAAATCAAAGGGACTCATAGTGTCAAACTCACTAAGGACACACCACCAAGTAAGACTGAATTTGATTGGAGTATAGGTATCTGTGAAGATATCAAAGATATCGACGAATGTAAAGATAGTCAATTATGTGGTTTAACAAGGATAACTGTTGATAAGACTACAATGATTTCTGAAATCATAAAGATTGATTCCAAAACCAGTTATAAAGTATTAAAAAATAGTGGGAAACTGAATGATGAAAATGGTATCCTCGTTTCTTATGATGATTATAAATGGGGAGATGAAACAATCAAGGCTGAATTGAAGTTTTTATGTCCAAAGAAAGATGACGATTCTACATTGGATGAATTTTTACTCGATAAATACGATCATAAAAGTTTGAAACTTTCAATGAAAACCAAATCAGCTTGTATTAAAAAACACTCCAAAAATAAGAATGATAAGAATACAAATGATGGTGATAGTTGGGGATGGTTCACTTGGATTTTTATCTTTTTTGTATTATTTTTAAGTATCTATATAATTGGAGGTGCATGGTTCCAATACAGTAAAGGAAATTCAATTGATTTCCAAACTGCTTTGAAAGAAGTTATTGAAAATTTTATAGAAGTTGTAAAAGGTTTACCTATTTTTATTAAAGAAATCATCGAAAAATTCACCGGTAATTCTAATAGAGGTGAATACAGTGCTGTATAATAACATTAATTCATTCTCCCGTTTTAATACATATTCCCAATTTCTAAATTCTCTCCTTCGAATTTGGCTACTCTGCTGAGATGATGCAATAGTTGATGCAATTTAGTGAGAAATAAAGATTGAGAAAAATTCACCAATGACCCAAATCACAGAAAAAGTCAAGTCATTAAATGGGAAGAAGTTCATATCATTTGAGTTCTTCCCACCGAAGACTGATGCCGGATTTAAAAATTTGCTTGCAAGATTAAATCGTATGAAGGCATTAAATCCCTTATTCTTAACCGTCACTTGGGGAGCTGGGGGTTCAACTAATGAAAAATCATTAGAACTTGCGTCAATATGTCAAAAAACGTTGGGAGTTACTACTGTTCTCCATTTAACTTGTACCAATACTAATAAGGAAATCATTGATAATGCGTTGGCTGTTGCTAAAAGGACTGGAATCAGAAATATTTTAGCCTTAAGAGGAGATCCTCCTAGATCTGAAGAATATTGGACTCCAAATTGTGATTTCCAAAGCTCAATAGACTTAATAAAGTATATCAAAGCAAAATATGGTGATTACTTTTGTATTGGTGTAGCGGGTTACCCTGAAGGCCATGTAGAAGGTTCTGATACTTCAAATCAAAACCCTGAAAAAGATATTCCTTTCTTGATTAAGAAAGTTGAAGCCGGTGCAAACTTTATCATAACTCAACTTTTTTATGATATAGATAAGTTCTTATTTTATAATGATTTGTTACAGAAACAAGATAAATTAAAAGACATATTGTTAATTCCTGGTTTAATGCCCATCAATACGTTTAACACGTTTAGTAAAGTTACTAAATTATCTCATGCTGCTATCCCTGAAGCCATCTTTTCCAGAGTTCTGCAACATAAAAATAATGATGACGAAGTTAAGATAACAGGTATTGAGATCTTAAACGAGATTATCAATGAAATAGATCAAAAGGCTCCTAATGTAAAAGGTATACATTTCTATACTATTAATTTAGAAAGAGTAGTTGCTTCATTAGTAGAACTGTCACCTATCTTGAGTAACCAAATTGCAATTGAGTCCGATGATGAGATGGAAGATATGATGGTTCCATCATTTAAAAGAAGAAAATCATCAATTGACGATGCCACATCCGGTAATAAAATTGCTGACACACAAGATACTACAAAATCCTTAATAGATATCAGTAAAGGTAAAGGTTTACTTGGAAAAGATGCAAACTGGGATGATTTTCCGAACGGTAGATTTGGTAATTCAAACTCTCCAGCCTATGGTGAAATCGATGGTTATGGTCCAAGTTTGAAGCTTGATTCTCCCGAAAAGGCGATTGCTTATTGGGGAGAACCAGTTTCAACCCTTGAGTTGGCACAAGTCTTTATAAATTACTTGTCAAATAGAATCCCTCAATTGCCTTGGGTCGATACCCCATTATCAATCGAAACCACTATGATTCAAGAACAATTATTCGAATTAAATTTAAGAGGCTGGTTTTCAACTGCATCTCAGCCGGCTACTAACGCATGTCCATCTAATGATAATGTATTTGGTTGGGGTCCTACTAACGGTCTAGTCTATCAAAAGTCATTCATAGAACTTTTCGTTCCAAAGAAAGATTGGGATTCTAAAATATATCCAAAGTTGAAAGACTCGTTTGACAACAAAACGATAAGTTACTTCTTAGGTGATAAAAATGGATATATAGGATCAAATTTAGATGAAAACCATTCAAAATCAGCCATCACTTGGGGTGTATTCCCTCTGAAAGAAGTATTACAACCCACTTTGATTGATTTGGACTCTTTCAAAGCATGGAATGAAGAAGCATTTTTATTGTGGCTAGAATGGGCTAGATGTTATAAAAAAGCATCAAAAAGCTACTCGTTTTTAAATTTCATATATGAAAATTATTATTTAGTCAGTTTAATCCATCATGATTTTACTGATGAAGAAGGATTATGGGAAGCGTTGCTAAATATCGAATAGCAAACAACTTACAAACTTTAATTCTGCTCTAGATTTATGAATTATAGTTCCTGAGATTCAGAGTATAGAATTAAAGTTAAAATGAAGGCATATATTCATAAATCTGGATTTTGCAAAATATTTATAGATTTTTCAATCAAATTAGAATTCAAATTTTTTACCAACTCTGAATTTTCATCTACTCCTAAATACTCACACTGATTTCTATTAAGAAGTATAGTTCCATTTTTCACCAAAGTATTCTTTTTAACCATTAATTTGCCTCCCAATTTGATAGGGATTGGTAATTTTGACCCCGTTCTTAGAAATGGTAGTTTATCGTTATGTTCATAAGCAAAACAATAGTTATCATTGTTATCTTTCAATGTCAATTTGTATAAACTCAAGTTACTCGTATCAGTCAAGCTTTCACTATTATCATTGGCATCTTCATTAACATTTACCTCTCTAATTATCTTACTATTTGTCAATTTATCTACCCCAACTTCATTAGGATCTTTTAACTGTTTCCATTCTTCTAATTTGGCGATTTTGGACTTGCTAATGTCATCTATATATATAATGTGGAAACTTATTGGAAATTGTAGAACACTTTTCTCGGCCTTCAAGTAGTCTTTCGCATTGAATGTATGGGGTTCTGACAAGCTCATCTTCAGGCTCTTGTAATCATTTGGCGCGATCTGAGAGAGTTATCTTCAATCATATAGTCCAGTTAATGGTTTTGTGCCAATGTCCTTATTTGTAGGCGATGACGATGACGACAGCGAAGGAGAATACTTAATACAAGTGAATAAGGAGGCTGAAGCCAGCTTTGTAGATGCAAATCCAAGCGTGGATGGCCAAGGTGGGTTTGTGGAAAATGATAAAGATAATGACGTTGAAGAACCGGTAATATTATCTTCCCAGATCCCAGAGGAAGTACTTAGTAATATAAAGTTGAACTTACCATTAAAGTACCAGCGTGAAATTGTAGATGATTTGTTGAATAAGGATGGGTTATTAATTCTAGGAAGAGGTTTGGGCTGGGAACTTATAGTTGCAAATATTCTATATATTCTAAATTTGTCTAATATGAAAGAGAAATTACCTAATCCTCCAAAGAATCGTAGGAGTTTATTGATTCTACTTAATTCTAGTGAACATGAAAATATGAAGATTTCAAAAGAGTTAGTAAATTTAGACTCCGAAATGACTTCAATTACCGGTGAGTCTACAGTTGCAGACAAAAGGCGTCAAATATATAGCAACGGTGGTATAGTAGCAGTCACGTCTAGAATTTTAGTGGTAGATTTATTGTCAGAAATTTTGAAACCAGAGGAAATCAATGGGTTCTTTATATTGCATACCGAAAGGATAAAAGAAACTTCTAATGAATCGTTTATTATAAACTTGTATAGGGACAAAAATGATTGGGGTTGTGTGAAGGGCTTTTCAGATGATCCTGAATCTTTTACTGGTTTCACTCCCTTGGCTTCAAGATTGAAGAATTTGAAATTGTCTACGACTTTCTTGTGGCCCCGATTTCATGTTTCTGTTTCCGAGTCTATTAGTTTCAGACATAAGAAATATTCACAAGACCTAAAAACAGTTACTGAAATCAAGATCAAATTGACGTATAAAATGACAAGGATCCAATCTGCTATCATAACTTGTCTTGATGAATGTTTGAAAGAATTAACAAGACATAATCAAACTTTGGCAACCGAATATTGGGATATGGAAAATATATACGACGATGAGTTTGTACAAAGAATAAGATTATCCTTAAATTCACAGTGGCACAGAATTTCACTTACCTCCAAGCATTTGGTTTCAGATTTGGCCTTTTTAAAGAATCTATTGAATAGTTTATTAACTGAAGATTGCATCTCATTTTATCAGATTGTCCAGAGCGCTGTTGATAGCAACTTACGTCCATCTAAATCATTGAATATATCATCTATGAGTCCATGGTTGAACTCAGATGTGGCGCCAACAATCTTATCCTTCGCTAGAGAAAGAGCTTTAGCAATCCACGAAAAGGAATATGTATTGGAGGCATTACCAAAATGGGAGGAATTACAATCTTTATTAAAAGGACTTGGTCCCAATAATGACAACAAAATTTTGATTATGACATCTAAGGAAAGTAAAGCGACTTTAGATATTTTTCTTTATAACTTTTTGAATAATGGGTCTTTCATGATCAGAAGATTTTTAACTCAAAGGGTTTCTGGTTATGTCTCATGGAAAGAAATTAGCAAGTTATCTAGGCATTTAAGTAATGTTGTCAATGATGAACAAACAGAAGCTCCTAATGTTTCTAAAACATTTGTCAGGGATAGAGAAATTCACAGTAAAAGAAGACGTACAAGAGGTGCTGCTTCTGTATCCAATGTCAATAGAATGTATGCTGCTAATGGCGACCGTAATCCAGAAGCAATTGACATAGATGAAGAAATTTTGCATAATATTGAACAAAATTTAGTCACAGAAATACCTTCCGATTCTGAAACTGTTGGAGAAACTGGATTTGATAATATAAAAAAGGAGGAAGATGATGATTTGGAAATTGTGGAGGAGCGAAAGTATAATATAAACATAGAAGAATATGGATCAGAGAAAGAAGCAACTTTGCTCGAGACTTACAAACCAACACATATCATATTATATGAACCAGATCTTTCATTCATCAGAAGAATCGAAAATTATCAAGCAATGAACCAGAGAAACCCTGCGTTGATTTATATGTTGTATTATGGAGATTCAACTGAAGAACATCAATATTTAACACACATGAAAAAAGAAAAAGAGGCTTTCACTAAATTGATTAGAGAAAAGGCCAATTTGAGTAAACATTTTGAAACCAAAGAAGACACTAAATTTATGATAACTAAACAAAATGTAATAAATACCAGGATTGCTGGAGGACAAAACTTTCAAACAGATGATGATGAGTTTAGAGTAATCGTTGATGTCAGGGAATTCAGGTCATCTTTGCCTAATTTATTATATAGAGTCGGGTGTAAAGTCCTTCCATGTATGTTAACAATTGGAGACTACATTTTAACCCCAAAAATATGTGTGGAGAGAAAGGCCATTCCAGATTTGATATCAAGTTTCAAAAGTGGTAGACTATTCAATCAATGTGAACAGATGTTTCGTCATTATGAAATTCCAGTACTATTGATTGAGTTTGATGAAAATAAATCTTTCTCATTCGAACCTTTTAGTGAACATAGACACCAAAGGAATATGAACCCAGTAACTTCTAAGTTTTTCCAAGATGACTTGCAAACCAAACTAAGTATGCTCTTGGTATCATTTCCCAAGCTCAAGATATTATGGTCTTCCTCGCCTTATGAAACGGCCCAGATTGTATTAGAATTGAAATCAGGTGAAATGCCTCCGGATGTTAGTCTGGCTATCAAAAAGGGATTGAATTCTAACGAGACTCCTTCTTTAGTCAATGAAGATGCTTTGGACATTTTGCAAACTATCCCAGGTATCAATAATTCTAATGTTCATATAGTTATGAATACAGTAAAGAATATAGAGGAGTTTGTAGACTTGTCTAAAGAAGACTTGATTGACCTTTTGGGTAAAGAAAATGGAACAAAGGCTTTCAACTTCATCAATTTAGATATAGGAACCGGTACTGGTACTAATGCTTCCAAAAATGTTTAACCTACAATGCAAGTTTTCTTTTCCTCTCTTCTTTCGTAAACTTTCGCTCTTGCTGTCTCCGAACTTTTAGACGACTATTTTTAGTAGGGTCCTATGAGGCTGAAACAGATCATTTCGCGCTGTTTACATCAACTTCACAACAACTTATTTAGCATTAGCATTAGCATTAGCATCAGGAACAATTGGGTAGCATATCGGATAGCATTTTTGGGGAGTCTTGGTATTGATTTATTTTTTATATTTGCATTTTGGCAGTTTCTAAGATATAAAGTGTAAGGTCTAAACAGCACGAATTGGGAGTTATGCAACGAATTAGAACAAGAAACATCAGTTTATCGACGAATCCAAGAATCAAAGAGCTTGAATTCAAGTATTTATACTTTAAGCTTCAAAAATTGATCAACAAGAAGGTTACTATCAGCTTAAAATATGAGCAATTGAAACAACCTGAGATTTTACTAACACTAATTAAGCCATTAACGGTGAAAATCTTGGAATTATCTAACTATAACAATTTGAATTCCAAAATCAACAAAAGTGTCAATTCTGACATTAGATCTATAATAGAAAATAAAGTTTCGTTGTTGGTGGTCCATATATTATTGTTAATCAGGTACGAATTCTTGATACAAGCTGAGAATAACTTGATTATTTGTGACTTGTTACTCACTAAAGCTACGGTATGTGAAATGTTAGCAATCAGGTTATTAAGAGAGTACAAAGCTATGAACCGTGTGAGCTTACTTTTTGTCAATCCTTTGAAAAAATTCAACACAATAGAGTTAGCTATTTTGTCAGAATCAAAGAAATTCTTATCCCAGCCCATCATAGTTCAAATATTAGAAAAATTCTATAATGGAGAATTAATAATCAAGGATAAGCAGGAAGGTGATGGTGAGAACAACGAAGAGAGCCCTTTGTTGAATGAGAATATCACGAATTATAAATACCAGAAGATCACGTTGGGAAAGATAAATGACAGGTCCATAATTGTTCCTAAGTATCAGTCATTGGTTATAAACCTCAAGAATTTCTTATTTACTATCCTCCACATATTAATAATTTTGAATCAGCATAAAAACATAGTTCCAAGTGTCATATTAGAGGTGGTTTATTTCACTATGGGAATTAACTACAATTATGAATTTCTAATGAAATTTTGGTTCATAAATCACAGTTTTTTGAATAAAATCTTATGGTTTTATCTTGATTTCTTTATCATAATGTTGATTGATATAAATTTGATTTTGAAAATGTTGGTATGGTTAGATAAAATCGGTATTGAATTCTATTATGAAGTGTTCAGTTTACTATCAATTCTAATAATCCCCAGAAACTTATCTATATTTAATAACTACAAGTTTTTCAACGTCATAATCTTGAGTTTCAAGCTGATGATATTGAACATGATCGGTTTATTTTGCTTATTTTTATCTTTGATTATTGGTTTCTACATTGCATTCATTTCTTTAAATTTTAATAGATCCAATTATCAAATTGCTTTTGATTTGCTTCAAATCTTTTTTGGATTTACACCAGCTGTCTGGTCTAATTGGGATACTTACCACAATTTGGGGAAATTCATTCAAATAATGTACTTGTTTCTAAGTCAATTCATTATTTCTACTATTTTGGCAATTGTATTATCTGAAGTATTTTCAAATGTTTCAGTAAATATTAAAGAGGATTTTGAATATTTTAAAGCCATCAATTTGGTAATATACTTCAAGACGTCCAAATTATCAGTCAACAAGAATTTTGTTACGAAATTTCCTATATTACTTATCATTTATGCTTATGAAGTTGTAACCTCTCTCTTATTCAGACGGTTTGAAAAGAAAGACAAAAACTTCACTTTTTTGAATAAAGAAAACGATTATTATAAAGATAACGATTTAATGAACATAGACCAAATTTATGATGAAAGTGACATGAGTTTATTCATAAAATCAAGGAAAGGATCATTACAAAATCCTTTCAACAATCCATTACTGAGTGTTATGTCCAATTCGGGGGCTGCAAATGGAATAAACCCGATAATACCTTCGGCGTCTGCTGGAAGGTACAGTATTGTGGATAATAATAACAATAATAATTCACAATTTGCCGTACCATTAACTCCTTCCATGGCGGCAGCCCCTCAATTACCACATGTTAGCCAACAAAATGGACCATCTCAGATTCAACCACCCAAAACACCAGGATTAATTCCAGTGCAATCGATATCCACATTAGGAAATTTTAAGAGTGCTTCTACGGATTCACTTTTCATTGATGATATCTTATCAAAAAAATACGGAACGAATTTAGCAAAAACAAGAACGACACCTAAAACCAAAGAAGTAGATTTGTTTATTGTTCTTGACAAATTGAATAAATTAGAACAAAAGCTAGATAACATTGACCAAGTGAAAAGCTCAAACGGAGGTTTGGAAACAAATGAACAAGACGAAAATTACGTCAATGAGTCCATTTTGAATGAGTTAGAGGCTGATTCCAGTTCAGTTAATTTGTATAATATCGTGGAAGCATCCTTTGATGATATTGAACTGATCAACTCGGAAGAGGATACTTTAAGCGGATATAACACCGACGATACTTTTTAACCCTAGAATATATTATGTAAGTGTAAGCAAGCCATACGAAATGTTTTTCGTATAGGCTTCCTCTAATGTCTATATATAAGTCATTAATCTCCCATTTTTTACTTGGTTGTTAATAGGCTAGAAACAAAATCTTTACTAATTAAAGCGAGTTGATTGGGCTACGACATTTGAAAAAAAAAGTTGACGTGAAAAACTCATCTCGATTTCACATCGGAAACTCAATTTCAGCTGAAGATTAAATTTGTATATAAGACAGTTAGTGGAAGTGACCAACATTTTTCTGAATTAAAAGCGTTGAACACTACAAATATTGCACGAAATAAGATGACTGAAAAGGCAGAAATTAGAATCGGAGGAAGAAAATCCAACTTGGCAGTGGTCCAAAGTGAAATAGTGAAGGAAAAAATCGAAAAGGAATTCGACAACATAGAATGTTCCATAACAGCTCTTACTACATTAGGTGATGAAAACTTGGATAAAGCATTATATTCATTTGGAGGTAAGTCTGTTTGGACTAAAGAATTAGAAATCTTATTATTGGAGGAAGTGGGAGAATTTAAAAAGCTTGATGTGGTGGTTCATTCTTTAAAAGATGTACCAACTAAGTTGCCAGAAGAGTTCGAATTAGGATGCATCACCGAAAGAGAAGATCCAAGAGACGCATTAATCATGAAAGCTGGCAGTCCATACAAAGGCTTAAGTGATTTACCAGATGGATCATTGGTTGGGACTTCATCAATTAGAAGATCTGCCCAATTATTGAAAAACTACCCCAACTTAAGATTTGAAAGTGTCAGGGGTAACCTTCAAACAAGACTTAGAAAGTTGGATAATGATAACAAATTTGAATGTATAATATTGGCAGCAGCTGGATTAATTAGAGTCGGGTTAGATAACCGTATCACTAAATGTTTAGATTCTGATGAAATGTATTATGCAGTTGGACAAGGTGCATTAGGAATTGAAATAAGGAAGAATGATACTAAGATCTTGAAGATTTTAGAGAAAGTGGAACATTTACCAAGTGCTTATCGTTGTCTCCTGGAAAGATCTTTAATGAGATACTTGGAGGGAGGATGCTCGGTACCATTAGGAGTCAATAGTAATTATAACGAAGCTAATGGAAATTTAACTTTGAAGTCTTTGGTGGTTAGCCCAGATGGTCAAGAATCAGTTGAAGCAGAAATAACTAAAACCATTTCCAATAAACAAGATTGTGAAGACTTGGGTATCGAATTGGGTAAACTTATGGAAAGTAAAGGAGTCAAAGCTATTCTCGATCAAATTGATTATGAAAACATCAATCAAAACCCAAATAAATAGAGGTTGAGTTTCTCATAGTATTCTAATGCCTTAACGTCATATCATAATATCATAATCATAGCATCATTATCCTGATCATGGTGGTGGCATAGTACTATGTCTACGTCATGAATTCGTATAATGTTCTACAAACGTCATAATATCTTCATAATATAATCACATTATTAATATTTCAAAAACAATCATTCAGTATCAAAATTAGAAATCGTAGAACAAAATTACGTTTGTATTATAAGTATTGATAAATCATAATAGAACTCATTCAATAAGGCTATTCAATAACTCAATAATTTATTGTAAGCTAATTTAATGGTAGATAATAGATAGTTGCATCATTTTTAATCATATCATATGTATATAGTAATCACCCCATATAATCAGTTCATGCGTCTAGTTAAGATTCTCTTCGTCTGTCTCTCGTCGATGTTCAGTGCACTTGGTTCCAAAAGGAGCCTTAGTTAGCACTAAAATAGACGAAAATGGTACCAAAATGGTATTGACTTTAGACACCACGCTCCCCTTTAAAAATATTGTTGCCAGTCGTTCCAAGCTCGTACCAAGGTGGCACCACCCTGGTACCACGTTAAAGCGAGATGGGTTCTGCGATTTCGGATCGTATAAACGATGGCCTATACGATGAAGGTGCGATTTATAAACCTACAAATCCGTAATTCGAACGCTAGTAACATAACACTACAAAAGGTTAACGAAATATTATCAAGTAGTTAAGCTAAAAGATGGACATTTTGTTAGAAGCTGGGGATTATTATCTTTTTGATAAGTTATATTCTACTGTATTACCTAAAACTGATAATTCTACATTATCAATAAGTTATGATAATAAAGTTAATTTAGGCAATACCTTTAGCTTGGTATATCAACAGTTAGATAAAATTCAAAATAAAAATGAAATTTATGGTATTCCAAAAGTTTTCCCTGCAAGTGAATTTATTGATGGTTCAATATTGTCTAGATCTAATATTATTAGGGAATTTATTTCAATGACAATTCTTTTAACTATTGCAGGTTGGTTAGCTTATTTTTCAGTTGCTGCTTTAGCTTACTTCACCATATTTGATAGAAAAATCTTCAATCATCCAAGATACCTTAAAAATCAAATGGCTTTGGAAATTCATAGAGCTTTCACTGCCATTCCAGTGATGGTGTTGTTAACAGTACCTTTTATTTTATTAGAATTGAAAGGTTACTCAAATTTGCATGGTTCATTAACAGACGTTTTCAGTGACAAGAAATTATTGATTATTCAAAGTGTATCATTCATCATGTTTACAGATTGTGGAATTTATTTCTTGCATAGATGGTTACATATCCCTTGGATTTACAAAAATTTACATAAACTTCATCACAAGTGGATCGTTTGCACGCCTTTTGCTTCTCATGCTTTCCACCCTGTTGATGGTTTTGTACAGTCTTTACCTTATCATCTTTATCCTTTAATTTTCCCTTTACATAAAGTATTATACTTGGGTTTATTTACTTTTGTTAACTTCTGGACTGTTATGATTCATGATGGTGCTTATTTTTCAAATGATCCAGTTGTTAATGGTACTGCGTGTCATACAGTTCACCATTTGTATTTCAATTATAACTATGGTCAGTTTACTACTTTATGGGATAGATTAGGTGGAAGTTATAGAAAACCTGATAATTCTTTATTTACCAGATATAATGAAAACGAAGAAAAGAAACAATGGGACCAACAAGTAAAGGGAATGGAAGAAATTAGACTTGTCTTAGAAGGTAAGGATGATAGATCTTATAATTAATTGTTTATAGCTTATGATATATGGTTTTGTTCATTCTGTTCACCTCTATGTTTTGTGTTGATATTCACTTGGATTTCTCATATACTCACAATCTGTTATCTTCGCACCATGATACCTCAAACAGTGATGGCACTGAATTCGATACTTACGTTGGCTCCTTATAAGCATCGTAAGGATTTGACTAGGGAGTCGGTGTTATCCAAGTATGAAATAGTAGGATATATTGCTGCTGGTACTTACGGGAAAGTTTATAAGGCTCGAAGTAAAAGTAAAGAAAAGCGTAAAACTAATAATGACGAAGAGATTAATGAAACTAATGCAGAAACTCCACCACAACTATTTGCTATAAAAAAATTCAAAATTGAAAGCAATATAAAGAGTTCCAATATGATTGATAATGAAGTACTAAACTATACGGGTATAAGTCAGAGTGCAATTAGAGAAATGTCATTATGTAAAGAGTTGAATAATAAAAATGTGATCAACTTAATGGACATTATATTGGAGAACAAATCAATTTATATGATTTTAGAATATTGTGAACATGATTTATTACAGATCATCCATTATCATACGTTACCAGAAGTCAAACAAATTCCTTTACAAAATGTTAAATCATTAATTTGGCAAATTTTAAATGGTGTTTTATATTTACATAAGAATTGGATATTCCATAGAGATTTGAAACCTGCTAATATTATGGTAACTAATTTTGGTGTTGTTAAAATTGGTGATTTAGGTTTAGCTAGAAAATTCAATAACCCTTTACAAAGTTTATACACGGGAGATAAGGTTGTAGTAACAATTTGGTATAGAGCTCCTGAGCTATTGATGGGTGCTCGTTATTATACACCTGCTATCGATCTTTGGGCTGTTGGCTGTATCTTGGCAGAGTTATTAAGTTTAAGACCAATTTTCAAAGGAGAAGAAGCAAAATTTGATATCAACAACAAGAAGACAGTTCCTTTCCAAAAACATCAATTTTTGAAAATAATAGATATATTAGGCATTCCAAACTCAACTAACTGGCCCAGCTTATCAAAATATCCCGAATATTATTCATTTCAACAGATGATTAGCGCTGCTACATCAAGTTCTGGAAATAACACAAACAATTTGCAGACAAATAAATTGTTGAATTGGTATAAACTTATAGGTGGAAACAACAAATTGTGTTTCAATTTATTACAAGATTTGTTACATTATGACCCTAATAAAAGAATTACGGCCGAAAATTCGTTATTTCATGATTTCTTTCTTGAAATGCCAAAAGTATGTAGCAATGCTTTCGAAGGTTTGACAAATAAATACCCTAAAAGAAGAATTTTCACCGAAGATAATGATATTGTACTGAATCTGGGAAGAAAGATGTTTGATGATAACAGAAAGAAAATGAGACAAATGTAAATATGGTTAATGAATAGCATTAGTATTTCCGCTCATCTCTATGAATCTCAATGCTCGTAAAATCGATAAGAATAAATGTTGATATGAAAATAAAACTTTATAGTGGACCATATTCCATCGTATATAAAGAGAATGGAGAGGCAATCAAGGAAATAGATAAAGATCTACAAGTCCCTCCTCATAATGTTGATAGAGAAATTGAATTACTCAAAGCTCTAGATCATAAAAATATTATCAAAATCAATAAAGTAGAATCCAAATTTGATGATATCTTGATATACATGCCATTATATCAATACAATTTGCATGACTTTATTATGAGTAAAAGTAAGAAAAGAAGCAAGTTCAAAGATGGGGAGATCATGTTCTACAATCAAAATCAAATTGATAATAGTAGTATTGAAATAATCTTGAGTCAAATAATACAAAGTATTAAATATATCCATTCACAGGGTATTATTCATAGGGATATCAAACCAAGCAACTTTCTAATAACCGAAGATGATAATGGTATTAAGGTAGTGTTATGTGATTTTAGTATACTGGTAAAAGAAAGTGAAAATGATATGATTTTTGATGTGTGCTCTACATATTATAAGCTGTTGGAACTAATATTTGGCTTAGAATACGATAAAGCGATAGATATTTGGTCATTGGGTATTTTAATAAGTGTTTTATATTCTAAAGATTGTAAACCAGTAATTTGGGATGCAGATATTAATGATTTCAGGCTCATTGACTTGATATTTAAAGCATTTGGTACACCTACTCGAGATGAAGGCATTAATCACTGGGCCACCATATTTGATGTTGATAATTTCAGGTTAATAAACCTTACCCCTAAGTCTAGAAATCAAATGTTCAATACAGATCCCCAAAGAGCCGATTTATTTAATAAGATATGTGTTTTTGATCCAAATCGAAGATTAAAGATTGAAGAAATCGAAATAAAATGGAATAGAATAATTAATAATTCACCAAGTGATAAATAGATTTCATTGTCCTTCAATAATAGTCATGATGCATTTTAAAACTAGTACTTGCTTCATGTGCTCTAACTGCAAGTATAGAATACGAAACAATAGAAAGGTGCGTACTTCTCTATTATTGATAAGAAATCAAGTAATTGATCAAGCAGGTAAAAGATAGCGATGGGAGTGACTGAATCAAGCATATAGATAAGCAAATATCATAATATAAAGAGTTTCTATTAGTATCCTTCAACGAGTTTTCAATTTTTTTTTAGAAATAAACTTTCTGTGAATGGTTGCAATAAATTCACAATCCAATGCGAAACTGGAATCTCCACATTTGATATCAACAAAATGGTTACACTTAACTTAAGACCTAAAGATGAGCTAAGTAATATTAATTATGATTTGATGGCAAGCAAATATCAAATGTATAAGTACTATCCCAAATATTTCCACAATGAAGAGATCAAAACACCTGAAATCAAATATTTAATAAATGATAAACCTATATATTCTAAAGCCAATGAGCATGTTAAAGATTACAAGAATCCGGGGATAATGAAAATATATGAAACAGAATTAGATTTGGTAAGTGGTAAATTGAAGATCACTAAAGAAACAGGAGACGATCGTAAGAAATCAAGAGAAGAAAGGAAGCAGTCAAGAGAAGAAAGAAAGCAGTCGAGGGACGACAAGAGAGAAGAAAGGAAAGAAGAAAGGAAAGAAAGAAGGATTAAAATGACTGAAGATAGTATAGATGAAAGATTAAATCGAAATGATAGACACATAGAAAGAGACGAGAAAAAACTAAATAAAGAAGAAGCTAAGTTGGCTAAAAAGAGAGAAAAGCTTGAAAATAGGAGGAAATTACAAGAAAGGAAGAAATTAATAGAAAGCAAAGATAAACCAAGAATCGAATTTAATAATCCATTTGTAGCCAATGAAAAATTATACTCATTTGATGAAGAAAGTACGTTTTCATCAGAATTTTCTGATGACAGAAAGAATAGTATAACATCAAAGTTAATAAGTTTCATCTCAAATAATAGTGATGATTATAAACTAGAGAGAACCAATAGTTTCGATCAAACAAAGAGTGCATTAACAAATGGAAGAAAGAAATTGTTCAGGAAAAAAAGATTAAGTGAACAAATAGGTACGTATTAACATTTAGATATATAATAATTCAATTGAATTATTATCAACTTTTAGTTTACATTTTTATGTTACTTGTGATTGGATATAAGGTTTAAGTAAACGCATTCTTTGTTTACTCTATTGTATTTAAGTTTCAAATTTCAAACTCACAAACCCATTGCTACTAACAGGTGTGGGGCCTAGTGGGACCTGGTGGTACTAAATGGTATTGTTTACCCCATATTTTTAAAATCATACCTTTGTTTAGTACCATCTACCACTACTCAAGTTACCACCAGCCACGTCCATTGTCGACCTAAATGGGTCCGGTAAACCTTCTCCATGCACAGAAGTTATCATGAGCATCGCAAATGTCAAGAATGTGGGGAACACACCGCGACATAAGTCATTCAAAATTGAGAATTTTATTTGCTATATAACTTTGTTGATATAGGCTTGATCCATAGTTTGTTAAAACATTGGAGAACGGGCGACACGTGATACTTTGAATAATACTTAATTAAGGTAGTAGTTTACAAGTGAATAACACTTGATAAGTTTCAGATTGATATTAATATTGTGAATATTGGACGGCTAAATTTGAGTGGCTTAAATCTGTTGATTTGTTGTTGTTTTGAAAATTTGAAAACTGATTTTCTACAGAAATTCAATCAAACCTAAAACCTTGATATTCTATCACTAAATACTTGAAATTGTATACTAGACGTTTGACTTTTATTATAGAATTAATGACTAATGTCGAATATAGAAATAATCACTGAACAAGTGCATAATGGGTATAATGATCAATTATTGACTATACAATATACCCAATCTCAAATGGTTGGTCATGGTTCATTCGGAGTAGTTTTTCAAACGAAAATCTTACCAATGAATGAAACCTATGCCATAAAGAGAGTTTTACAGGATAAAAGATTCAAGAATCGTGAATTACAAATTATGAAATTAATTCATCATCGTAATATTGTCGATTTGAAATATTATTTCTTCAAAAATAATGACAAAAATGAGTTATATTTGAATTTGATCTTGGAGTTTGTGCCTGAAACTTTATATAAAGCGAGTCATTATTATGTTTCTAAAAGATTATCAATGCCATTATTAGAGATTAAGTTATATAGTTACCAAATGTTTAGAGCTTTAAATTTTATTCACGCTCAAGGGATTTGTCATAGAGATATTAAACCACAAAATTTATTAATCAATCCTATGACAGGGGAATTGAAATTATGTGACTTTGGTTCAGCTAAAATTTTAAATCCTAATGAACCAAATGTTAGTTATATCTGTTCAAGATATTATAGAGCGCCTGAATTAATTTTCGGTTCAATTAATTATACTACTAAAATCGATATTTGGTCTGCCGGTTGTGTTATCGCTGAATTGATTTTAGGTCAACCCTTATTCCCAGGTGAAAGTGGTATTGATCAATTAGTTGAAATTATAAAAATTTTAGGAACTCCTTCCAAAGATGAAATTAGACATATGAATCCAAATTATATGGATCATAAATTTCCTTCAATCAAACCAATCCCATTAAATAAAATTTTCAAGAAAATTCCTCCTGATTTCATTTCTTTCTTATCAAGAGTTTTACAATATAATCCATTACAAAGATTAAATAGTTTTGAAACTTTATTAGATCCTTACTTTGATGAATTGAAAGTTCAAAACACAAGATTACCAAATTTTAGAAAATTATTTGATAATAATCTTAACGGTAATAACTCCGAAAATGATGAATTAAAATCAATGCCTGAATTATTTGACTTCAATTCTATTGAATTAAGTTGTTATCCTCATTTAAATAATCAATTAGTCCCTGATTGGGCTCATGACAAATTAAATATCAATGGTTCTTTAAAGGACTTTGTTCCTTTAAAGCCTGAAGATATTAAAATAAATCAACTATAATCATTATCTAGTTTCCATTATATTCTATAGATTTACTAGATTATTAATGCACATAATGACAAGTATTACCTTATAATTTCTCTATCAATTGTGATTTGTTTTTCTCTCTGTGGTGTACTGGTCTCGAGTGTCGTGTGATGGTGAAATATATTGATGCGAAGTTCTCAGCAAATTTTACCAATCAGATTAAGAGTAATGGCTTCACCATATGTTAAACATGGACTTGCTCCAATGCCACATGTTCATCCAGGATTCAAATGGACTGCTAAATTATTAGGTGCCACTATGTGGTTCTGGATCTTTTACAGAGTTAAACAAGAAGGACCAGTTATGTTTGGATTCAAAAAACCTTTCGAACACCATCATTAATCAGGTAATAATAACCTGGTTACTAGCAATGAAATCTTCAATTAGATAATGAAACTTATTTATTAGATAATGAAACTTATTTATGAATAGAGCATATAATAAATACAAGTATATTCTTATGTCTATATATTACACATTTCCTGAATGTGCTCGACCCTTTCTATCTAACTTGGTTTCCTTTTCTTTTGTATGTTCGTGTTCCTTGTATTATTATATCTGCTACGTATGTCTAACTTTCTTGTTTCTACTTTTATTCTTATTTTGATGACCATTTGAATGTCAATATTTTACGATCATCTAAAACCTCCGCCTCCTCTTCTCCCTCTGCTTCTTCCTCTTCCCCTACCTCTGCCTCTTCTACTTCTATTTTTAAACTCTTTTATTTCGAAGTCCTCTTCCTCATCGCTGTCGTTATCAATTTTAAAATTAAAATCGAAACCAAAACTGACACATTGTTTTAAATTTATTTTACCATTCACCATATTTAAATTTATGAAGTTGAATTCATTATTGATTTTAAAGTCACACAAATTGAAGTGCCATAAATTATAAAAATTTTCAAAATATAGTTCATTTATTTTGGAAATTGATTCATTAGAACTAACTTGTTCTTTCAAGCTTAATGAAACAATTTTATTACTATTAATAATTGGTATTTTATCAAAAATTTCAAGGCCTATTTCTAAATTATTGATTAGATCTTCATCCCCTAAATTAAGCAAATCGTTTTTTATTATCTTGAAAAATTCACCGAATTTTATTCTAAATTTTGAAAATTTCAATTTAAAGTTTTCAATAGAGTTAAGGAAACTCATTTCATTACCGATAATTGGGAACTTGAAATGTAAGCTTGAACTTATAGTGAAATTGGCATTAGTTATCATAGCAAGGTACTCTAAAATTGGCGTTTTCATAATCGAATTATAACAAACAAAGAAATTAATAGTATTTTTATTGTTATAATTGAGCTGATAGAATTCACTTATTTGCAATAAGGTAATCCAGAGCTCTCCAAATTCACCAGAAATTAAATTAGACTCTTCAACATTTTCCTCTAGTGATAATTCATTCAAATCAGGCACCCGATCAATATGATCGAGCTGATTGTCTTGCAATAAGTCATTTCCATTGTCTGCATCGAACTCATAGTCATTAACATCACCATTATTAAACAACTTGATAAATTTGAATTTTCCACTAATACCGTAGATTTTTATATCTGGTTCATCTTGTTGGTTTATAACATAGTTATGTAAATGGTCAATCAAGTATAAATTAGGAATTCTCAATTCACCATTTTGAATCTTTTTAATGATCCTTGGATCATCCATAGGACCAAATATCGTATATACGGGTACTTTAAACCCTTGAAAATTATTAATATAATCGAAATAACCGATGATTTTCGATTTAATCATTTGAATAGTTTCATGAGATGGTACTTGGTTGATTAAAATAACATCATTAATCTCTTGAATCAATTCATTGGGTAAAATGGTCAGAAATGATATCAATTGCTTCAAATAATTGAAATCACAATTGGTAATTGTATCCTGATCCCAAAATCCAAAGTTCCCACTATGTATTATAATACCTTCTTCATATTGCTTTAAATCCGCCCAATTCCCTTGAATGTCAGCTAATAATTTGATATCAATCATTCTTTAGTCTCAGAATATATAAAGTTTTTTCCTCCTTGCTTTACTTGTCCGCTGTTTCGCTTCCTTGTCTTAGTGTCTCTCTTTAAAACTTAAGTATAGCCTGCTGCAACACCCCTTTAATTAATTTTCGCACCTTCTGTAATTTGAAGCGTTTGTTAATATTCAAATAAATACATATAGCATAGAAGATATGGAATGCTAGAACCCAGCGAAAGACTTCGGAATGCCATTATCGAAGGTAACTTAAGTATAACGAAAAGACTATTGTTCCGGTTTCCAGAACTTTGGCTAAATATTGATTATAAAAATGGTTGGAACAACTTGCATTACGGAAGCTTCAATGGTAATTACCTTATATGTTATCATTTAATTTCATTCATCAACCAATTCAAAGATCAGAACGATGATTTAAAGAATATAATGGATAATCAAAGAGACATGTTAACTTTTGACGCGTTATCACCTATACATTTGACTATTATGAACAAACATATTCAAACCTTACATTACTTATTAACTGAATTTCCTGGCAACTATTGGATAAACCATAAAGGAGGAAATTTGGAGCAAACTCCTTTGCATTACTGTTGTCGTTATGGCTTTGTGGAAGGCTTAAAATTGTTACTTGAAAAAGATGCTAACTATGATTTGTTGGATAACCAGGGTAATAACTTGTTACACTTGTCCTTTGAGTTTGGAAAGTTCGATTGTATAAAAGTATTTATTAATTTCTTAAATGAAAAGGAAAATGGAGCAAAATTGATTAAAAATTTTGAAATCGCCAATAATTTGAATGGTTGGTTGCCAATAGAACTAAGTAAGAATTTTAAATTGACTAAATTATACAAACAATTCAAGCAATCTTTGTTATCAACTTCAAATAGTACAAGTTCTTTGAACGATACTCCAACTTTAAACTCCAGTTCAATGTCTGCTTCGGGATCAATCCCTTCAATTTCAAACTCGGTGCCCAACTCCATTCCTGTCTTGTATACTACCCCAATTCCAATCTCCAATTCTAATTCAACGTCTGTCACAAACTCACCTTTGGCAACATCCAATCCAAATTCATTTAATCCTTCAAATACTCCATCAGTTATTAATCATCTGGTATCATTTACTTCGGTTGGTGATACTGTCGATGATCTTAATTCAACTAATTCTTCAAGCCCCAATAAAATTTTGTCATCTCCAATATTATCTGTTAACGAGTTTAAGAGAGCTCATTCTCAATCGTTGCCGACTCAAATTGAACCACCGATAATACGACAAAGAGCATATACTACAGTGGATAAAACTCCTGTTTTAACACCTTTAAATCCCTCATCAACGTTAAGTCAGCCCTCTTCTCAATCAACCATTCCAGAGATAGCACCTTCACTCCTGCTCGCTTCCATGGCCCAGACACCATCAACACCAGTGATGAAAAAGACTGCATCCTTAAAATCACTTACAATCTCACCGTCTATTAGACTAAATACTGAGAATGATCATATTGATATAGACTCAACGTCTTCATCGAATACTACAACCACAAATTCATCCCCAATCAAGACTTCATTCCCAATAATTAAGGCAAAATCTTTGAAATCCTTAAATGAAAACGTAACATTGAACTCCATTGAATCTGAGTCTGACTCTGCTTCATCAATTGCTGCCAAAATTGCTTTCAACAGTTCTAAATCATCAAGAAGAAGTTCAGATGTATCAAACTCCCCCAAAAAACATAAAAATTCTATTAATTCTATCAGTTTTAGTAGAATTAGGTAAACTCCTGCTTTTTGCAGCATCTTTACATAGCATTGAGAAATCGCGAAGATTTTACTATATAGTTCATGAAATATATTAATGAAACAACGACCAATTTCGAAATTCTTTCAACCTAGGGGAAGGTCCTCTATATCTAATATAGACTCAAGGTCTAAAATCGCCAAACTTAAAGAATCTAGTGAGAAGGATGAAGCTGAAGCAAAAAATTTCGATATTAAAGCTAAATCAAAAACAAAAGTCAAAACTGATGTCAAAGATAGTAAGCGCAAACTAACACCATTAGAGAAGCAGATCCTTGAATTTAAAGCTGAACACCATGATAAGATACTAGCAATACAAGTAGGTTACAAGTATAAATTTTTTGGAGAAGATGCCAGGGTGGTTTCAAGTCTAATTAATGTAATGTTGATACCTAATGATGATGAAAGGTTCAATTATTCATCCATTCCTGATAACAGATTACACGTCCATTTGAAAAAAATACTAGATTACGGATACACTGTTGGTGTGGTAAAACAAAGTCAATCGTCATTTGAGGCTAAAGGGCTATTTGATAGAAAATTAACTGGTGTCTATACGAAAGCTACTTATATGAACGAAGAGCTGGAAAGGGATGAAGTTGAAGGTAATGGAGATTATATTTCCAGTATTTACAAGATCAGAAATAATTATGGAATGGTTACAGTAAAACCTGTCACAGGAGAGATAATTGTGGATGAGTTTGAAGATAATGATTTGAAACTGAACTTAGAAACTAGATTGACTTATTTCCACCCTACACAAGTAATACTAATCGAAGATCATTCAATTGAACCTCTAGTCAAGCTTTTCAAATGCAACATAACTAAGGTTTCAGTCGATATGTGTTTGGAAGAATTATTTCCTGAAAATTTTGAGTCCTTGTATGAATATTATAAGTTAAACTACAGCCAAATGATTCTAACTTGTATTAATGAACTAATGAAGTACCTCAAACCTTTCAAGTTAGAAATAATATTTACAATCCCTTCAAATGTTAACAAGTTCACAAATATAGATTCAATGGTTTTACCTGCTAATGTGCTAACTTCTTTAGAAATATTTGAGAATTCTACTAATCATTCATCAAAAGGTTCCTTATTTTGGTTCTTAAACCACACAAATACAAAGTACGGTGAAAGATTGTTGATAAAATGGATATCCAATCCATTGATATCTAAACACTTAATTGAAGATAGACACAATGCAATCAATGACTTGACTAGTAGTTTTAATCATTTCATTGACACATTGAAGACTAAGATAAATAATACTATGGATCTTGAAAGGCTATTAATAAAAGTGCATTATAAAAATATTTCTAGAACTGACCTATACAGATTTTTGCAAAAATTTAATGAAATTGTGAAGATTTTTTCTAGTTTTGAAAATGAACTAGACTCAATAAAAGTCAAGTTTAATTCCAAGGATTTGAAATCTATTTTCAATGATATTTCGGAAATTTCCAAGGAATTGCAAGTCGAAAACTATTTAAAAATGATTTCATCCACATATGGTGATAGTAAAGACCCAAAGCTTCAAAAGCTTAATTATTTTAACTTAAGTTACCACAATTGGGAACAGATCTCGAACAAATTAAATGATATTGACGTAATCATTAACAGTATTAATGATGAGACAAAAGAAGTTAGTCGAATTATGGGTAAGCCTATGAAATTGACTAAAGTCTTGAACCAAGAAAACTTAATTGAAGTGAGAAATACGGTGCTAAGTAAGGTTCCGATAGACTGGGTTCGTATCAATTCAACAAAGTCACTTACAAGATTCAGGTCACCCCAATTACAAAAGCTAAACAATGATTTGATTTATGCCAATGAACAATTGGAAGGTATCTGTGGATTTGCTTATCAGGAATTTCTTGAGATGGTTGACAACGAATATTTTAAATTTCATATAATTATCAAAAATCTTGCAAAATTCGATTGTTATTTATCTTTGACAGCAGTATCATATGGTTTTGTGAAACCTGAAATTCTAGACCGACAAGTTGTGGAAATAAAAAACTTCAAGAATCCAATCATCAATGCATTAACCAACTTTATTCCTAATGACATAAAAATGAGCTTGGAGAGAAATAGAATCTCTATTATAACAGGACCCAACATGGGTGGTAAGTCATCTTACATAAAATCCGTTGGGCTCTTAACTATAATGGCCCAAATAGGCTGCTTTTTGCCATGTGAAACGGCTAAAGTAGGAATTTTCAAGCAAATATTTATCAGAATGGGGTCTATTGACAATATTTTAAGAGGGCAATCAACTTTCATGATAGAGATGCTTGAAATGCTAAATATTCTAAACAATTTTGATGACAATTCGCTAATATTGTTGGATGAAGTTGGAAAGGGGACAGGTACATACGATGGTTATGTCATTGCTTATAGTATCTTGAATTTCTTTGCATCACATAGTATAAAACCTTTTATCTTGTTCATCACACATTTTCCCCAACTAGGAACTTTATCAAATGAATTCTGTGATATCAGTAACTCTCATATGGACTATTTAGTTCAAAATGATGATGTGATATTTTTATATAAGTTGGTTGAAGGAGTTGTGGATAGTCTGTATGGTTTGAATGTTGCTAAGTTAGCAGGAATTCCAAAGTCAATCATTGACAATGCAAAACTCAAGTCTAAGGATTTGAAACTAAATAACGATCTTAAACAATTCATTCATGATATAAATTATCTAAAAGAAAATTAATATATTAAAATTTTATTCTATTTTCTATATCACGTATCACACTCTATTTACACTAAACTGAAAAAATCAATGACTAATCTATTGAATTCATTAGGATTATCTAGGTAAATGTGATGTCCGGCATCTTTCACTACTTCAAAGGTGGAATTTCCTCCTAAATCACTGATTTTTTGTTGTATTAACTCTCCTCCATTTTTATTCATCCAATCTTTATCACCGTATAACCATATAGTTTTTATTTGATTATCTGTTAAGAATTCCGCTAACTTTCTATCGGATAATGGTAATCTTGGTAAGATTTCATGGTTGATTAATTTCGTTATAGCTAACTCACCAGAACCTTGGAATTGGTTGAAAATTGAATATGAGTAATAATGAAGCTTCAAAATCAAGTCAGTATTAGATTCATCTGATCCAGAGTCTGAATCATTTGCCTTTAAATTTCTAAATCTTTGAAATGACCAGAAACTCAATAATTTAGAAAAAAAGGGTCCAAATAGTTGCAACAATTGAAATGGGCTTATTTTCCATTCCCATAGTTTCTGTAAAACAATATTCTTGGGGAATTTTGGTCTACCCAACTTTTCCCAGTATTTTTCTAATTCATTGAAGTCAATACCTTCGCCGTTTTCATCGTTTACTTGACCCATGATCAATTCATTTAAAGGATCTCCCCCAGTTTCATGATGGTTTATTTGTAAATGTTTTTCGTTAATTAAACTAATATAATTGGATTCAGTTCCCATTGGACTAACAACCATAAACTCTTTCACTTGATTCAAGTTATATTTCATTAAATAACAGCATGATAAATAAGCACCCATGGAATGAGAAATTAGCTTGAAATCAGTGATTGCATTTTTTATTCTCCATTCTTCTATTCTGTCAATGAACCAATTTTCAATATTTAATATTTGGTTGATTTTTTCAAATTTACCATCAAATTCTTTTAATAAATTTTTAGGGAACTTTGGTCTTGAACTATTCCCGAAACCAGGTAAATCAATAATATGAATTTTTAAACCAGGTTTAGACTTGATTAAAGCTTCAAAATTTTTTACAAAGTATCCAGAAGCAGCCATATACCCATGAATTATCACAATGGTTTCGGAATATTCACCATTCTTGTTTTCAAGTAAAAATTCATGAATGAAATCGCCATTATCTAGCTCGGTATCAACAAATGTACCTATTAAGCCTTCATCATAGACCTTAGTTTCATAAGGTTTGTTGAGCTTGATATCTTCACTCAAGATAGCCTTGTATAATTCATACTCGATCATCAAATTTTTATATCTTGCTTCTTCAAATGACTTGGAATTACTTGTAGGTTTCATTAAACTTGATGATGTTTTCCACCAATCCAGTACTGATTGAGATATCGAAATAGATTGTAAACTTTCTTGGGTAGCATTTTGGTCTCCCATAACTTCTATAGGGTCTTTGATCATTTGAATCTTTATCTCCTTATTTCTTTGAATTTGAATCTAAACCGTTACAATTTCAACTTTACTGGTAGAAAAAATGTCAGATGGTAATCTTATCTCAGTATGTGGTCTGAACACGACTCTTATCTTATCTAGGAAATAGGATGAAACGAAAACTCGAAGTTAGACATCTTTGTATTGGACGAATAAGATAAGATATGGTATAAAATAGACATCTGACTTCTAACCGATCACAAATATGTAGGTTAAAACGAGAGAGGCTATTGGGGCAGTACTATAAAGTACCAAAATTTACTACAAGGTGCCAAAAATCACAATACGAATGATATTTGTATTAATATATACGTATTTTGACGGTGAGATCAAGTGTATCAATCACCGATATTTGTTTTGAATTGTGGATTAGTAAGATGTGATAATCTGTCTTCGGAGACAGTTGATGATGATAGCTGTAAAATTTCTGAGATCAGACGCGCATAACAGGATGTCTGTGGAAGATAGTCTTGAGTTTCTATCGACTCAAATGCAGTCGGCGTATGAAGAAAGTGAAGCTAAGACGAAAACCCAGGCAAGTGTTGAGTCTAAGATTTCCCAGTTACAATTTTTAAGAAGTCAAGATCACAAATCTTTTACAAATCCCGTAGAGAGAAAAGTCATTAAAGCTAAGAAGAACAAAAGAAGTACCAAAAAGATAAAGACAATCACAAGTCACGTTAACGAATTATTTGGAACTGATCAAAAAAGTGCCCATGATAACCAGCAATCAATTATCGAGTACTTTAGTGGTAAAAAGCGTAAAGTAAAGGAAATTTTAAGTAAATTTCAAGCTGATGAGTTTCAAAATTCTAATAAAGTACCTGATCTGAATAGAATATTTAGAGGTCATAATGAAAAAATACCCTATAATAAACAAGAATGGAATGAAATAGTTGAAGCAATTAAATTAAATTTACCAAATTTATCATCTTTTGCTGAGAAATCCTTGAAATCAATTACAAACTTGATTGATTTCGAGAATCTGCAGAATTGTCTGAGTTTATGGAGTAAAGCATCCCGTCAACCCAGTAGTGATCTAAGTCCAGAAGACTTAAAGTTGCTTTATGATTTGACTTCAGATCAAATGAATAGTCAACATGATTCGAATAGAGAACAGGAAGTCGAAGATAATCCTTTTGATGATAATGTCACTGACAAAAATGATAGACTTGAAATTGATACAGACTGGGAATCAAGTCTTGATGCAGATGAAATTCCAGATTCTAGCTCAGAACCTGAGCTTTTGGACTATAAGCCTCTTGTTCCAAGGAAAGATGCCAAGATTGATGTTCTTAATTCTTTTACCAGTTTACTTCATTCAACTGCTGCTTCTAGAACTACATCAACCGAATTAAGAGACAACAAGTTGGCAAGAGAGGTTATCATTTCATCATCAGAAAATTCCCCGATTCAGTCTGTTTTCAATACCCCTAAAAAATTAAATCAGACCATTTTCAAAACCCCGACCAAAAAAGCACCTTCAATTAGGTTCACTCCAACTAAGAACTCTCCAAGAAACTTAGTATCTCAAATCAGATTAACACCCCCTCAGTTCAGTTCTATTGACACAAATTCTATTGATGCAAACTCCGTGTACGCCACGGCAACTTCACAGTTCCCTTATAACACACAAAATTCCATATCAGACTTGAATAGTAATAAAAAAACAAAGAAACCAGTTACTAAAATAATAGAAGTTAAAGGTGACCTAAAAATCCATGAAATTGAAAATGATTTGTTTAAAATAAAAAAAATTGGAGAAAAATCCAGGGTCTTCAATGATGATGAAGTACAAGACTCTGAAGAAGAAGACAATGATATAAGCTTGATTGAGATCACAATGATAGATGAAAATTCCAATAATAATGAAAGTAATGATAATGATTTTAATGAAAACGATTATAATGATTCGATAATCCAAGTACCTTCCAGTCCAAATATAGGAAATAAATCTCCTAAATCAACTCAAGAGTTAGAAGACTTTTCAAAGTTTCTGAATCAAGAATTAAAACAAAAATTTAAAGAATTGGGGATAAAGCCTGTGAAATCAAAAACATCAATGGTGCAAATTTTAAAAAATATCAGCCAGGTAATAATCAAAGACGATAATAATGAAGAGATTAGATTGACACAGTTATCACAAATTGAATTCAATACGGAATTATTTAAAAATTTGACTGAAGTAATAAAGAGTGATCAAAGTTGGTATGAAAAGATCATAACATATGAACCGATATCTATTAGTCACTTAAAAACCTGGTTAGATTCTAAAAATTGTATCATAGAAATAGATTTACTAGAGAAGTTTTGTGATAAAAATGGCATTTGTACTACCAACAAAGAATAGTATGCATTATAAATTTGTATTAAATAAATATAAATAAGAATTCTCCTATATGTATTTTCTATGATCTGAATCAATATCATCACCAATTAATTTCTCATTCAAAAACGTTAAAGCTCTGAAACTAATACCTACATTAGCTACAAATGTCCCTATTCCAAAGACTAAATTGTTAAAAATATTACCATAATAGTTATACCTTAATACTTTTATAGCCCAATATAAATGATATGCTAATACAAAAATGACCCCAATAGTCAAAGTGGTCAATAAAGCTGACTTGGCTACTCTTGATTTGGATATTGATTGCTTTGGTGGTTGATATGCTTTAGCTACTGCCATTATGTTGGAATAATCTTACTATATACACACGGGTAATTTATACCTTTAACGCCTACAAATTTTGATATGAAGTAATGAAATTTCAATCTCGCGCATTAAATGATATAAAGACCTTATCGGACTTGGTGCACAAAATGTATGATATGGACAATAATCTTATAATTGAACCCGATCATTATAGTGATGGGATCCCAGTATTTAAACCTACAATGGCGGAGTTTGAAGATTTTTATAAATTCAATAAAGCAATAAACAAATATGGTATGAAATCAGGTATAGTAAAAATCATCCCACCAGAAGAATGGACACAGCAATTAACTGATGTTTATACTATGGACAATTTGAATAATATAAAAATTAAACATCCAATTATACAGAATATAAATGGTTCAGGCAATGGTATATTTAGTCAACAAAATATAGAAAAACCGAGAACTTACAATATTTTTCAATGGAAAGATTTGAGTGATAAATCTAACTACAAGACCCCAATCCCAAGAACCAAGCTGGAAAATAAAGCTAATCAAGAAGAAAAAATAAATCCTAATCGAATTAAAACACTCAAACCACGAAATAATGAATCTGCGTTTAACATAGGTACAGAAGTCTTTGATGCAGAAACATGTGCACAATTGGAAAAAATTTATTGGAAATCATTGACTTATGCTGAGCCAATGTATGGTGCAGATATGCTTGGCTCTTTGTTCCCTTCAAGAATAAAATCCTGGAATGTTTCTAGTTTACCAAATTTGCTTGATTTGATGGAAGTTAAATTACCAGGTGTAAATGATGCGTATTTATATGCTGGATTATGGAAAGCTACTTTTGCCTGGCATTTAGAGGACCAGGATTTGTATTCCATAAATTATAATCATTTTGGAGCTCCAAAACAATGGTATTCAATACCTCAAGATGATGCAACTAAGTTTTTCCAGTTAATGAAAGAGACATTTAATGAAGAATTTAAGAATTGTAAAGAATTCTTGAGGCACAAAACATTTTTATTGTCTCCCAAATTTTTGGAAAAGCATGGCATCAGATGTAATAAAATTGTACACTATGAAAAAGAATTTATTATTACTTATCCTTATGGTTACCATGCTGGTTTCAACTATGGTTATAATTTAGCAGAATCTGTTAATTTTGCTCTAGATGACTGGTTGCCAATTGGGTCTCATACTGGAAAGTGTGATTGTATACCTGACGCTGTTAGCATTAATGTTGAAGAAATATTTTGCAAATTCAATGGTATACCCTATGAACCTAAAACTGAAGTCGAAAGTATAAAATTGGAGGAGGAAAGGGTGAATAAGGAAGTAGAAAATACAGACTCTAAGACCCGGGGTAGAAAAAGGAAGTCAGAGGAATCAAACAAATCTAATATCAAAAAATCAATAAAGAAATCGAAACAAAACGATGTTCTTGTTGAGAAAAGTAATGATTATAAATGTAACCTTTGTCCAAATAATTTGAAAACAAGTTTGTTGAATACTTCACAATTTGAATTGATGGATACCAATTTAAAAGGGGTTAAGGTTCACAAGCTTTGTGCTATGTTATTCCCAAATCAATTACAACAACGAAAGAAAAGAATAATTGGTCTAGAAAATATTTCCAAAGCACAAAAAAAATTGAAATGTTCTTATTGTAAGAATATGGATAATGGGGCCTGCTTTCAATGCAATTACAAAAGATGTGCAAGATCATTCCATGCCACTTGTGCAATCAATGACGGGGTGTTGTTAGACTTGAATGAAAAAGTTGGCTATTGTAAGTATCACAGAAATAAAATTGATAAGGACCAACCCGTTGATTGCAATCAAATAGCATTAAATTCAATTGTTCAGTTTAAGTTTGGAAACCATTTCAGCAGTGGAGTGGTTATTGCAAACAATACAGATGAAGGATCATTAGAAATTCTAACGTATCCAAACTTAAACGAAGAAATAGAAATCAGTTATACTCAGGTCGTTAATAATGATGAATTTTTTAGTCAGCTGGAGGTGATTTCAGGCTCTCCTATTCCTAATGACTATTCCAGAGCTTCGGTTTCTTCTATTGGTGATGTGAATTTACCTCAAGGTTGGTCAAATGATTATATCATCGAATCTCAAACTCAGTCAAATATTCAACACCATGATTCTATTGCAAGTGATGGTAATGTGAAACGTGAAATGCCCGTTTTACCTTCGAATTCAAACTTTATTGCCAAAAAGAAGGAATTGTTCATTAATTGATGGTCCCAGAGATCGCATTCTCAATTTGTATTTGTATATAAATAATGTATAATGAAACGAAGTATTGAATCAGATGAAGAAATAGATGAAGAATCATTCGATTTCGATAATCCTCCTGAATATCTGAAAACCTCATTATCCAAGAAGTTTGTTGAAGAGCTTCCATGGCTAGATAAATATGCTCCGAGACGAATTGAAGACCTTGCAGTAAATCCTAGCAAAGTTAAGCAGTTAGCAAATGCAATGCAAACGATGTTGGAAAGACGTGGAAAAAGAATATTGGTGGTAACAGGGCCCTCAGGAAGTTGTAAATCTACAAGTGTGAAGTTGGTCAGTCAACAATTGACAAATGGTTACATAGAATATGATGAAAACGAAAATTTTGAAGAGTTCTTGAATGATTGTAAATACTTAATAGGAAAGAACTTGAAATTCATTATAATCGAAAATTTACCTAACATATACCATAAAGATACATTATTCAAATTTAGACAGACGTTAGAAAATTGGTTATATTTGGATCAAACATTGCCTCCAATCGTAATATGTTTAACAGAGCTTGAAAGGAACTTTCAAGACAACAGAAATGAATTTTTCAACATTGAAAATAACCTTAACGTGAATACTTTATTTGGAAAACAGCTAATGTTCAATCTAAGGATTGATATTTTAAAATTCAATTCGATTGCCAAAAAGTTTATGATGAAAATTATCAATAAAATTGTCTCCTCTGAACCTGTTTTCAAAAGGATTGCAAAGAATGAATTGAATAAATTTTTGACTTTAATTGAATTGGGTGATTTAAGATCAGTCATAAATAATTTGGAAATATGGAGTAGATATTATGTCAAAGGCATAAAGCTTAATTATGATAGAAACATAACCTTGGATTTGTTTCATGCCATTGGTAAAATCATGTATTCATCAAGCAATTTTAGACATTTATCTACCAAACAAGAGGTTAATAACTTTACAGTAGAAGAAATATTCAACAATTATGAGAATTTACAATTACTTAATTTGTCAGTCTTGGAGAACTACTCAAATTTCATACATGAAAAAGACTTGAAATCAATGGAATATATGTCAGATAAATTAAGTGAAAGTGAGATAATATATGGTTTAAATGAAGGTAAAGATTTGATGATTAGAGCAACAAGATTTGGACTAGACAATAAGGAAACTGAAGTCGAAAATAGTAAAAGAATAAATATTATATTTACAAAAAATTTTAACATGATAAAGGAATATAATAAAGTGAGTAAGATAATATATCAGTTAAAGGATACGCCTAATTTTCAGACATCTTTTGAAAACATTAATTTGATAGATGGATATTATTTGCCAATGATTTTGAACAGAAGGAACAATAATAGATATGACAGAATAGGTGGAAAATTCAAGACATTAACAGACAATTTGTTTGAAGAAGAGGAGTATGAGAATATTAATAATATCAATATTGAATTGAAGGGTCTTGAAGATGTACAAGAAGATGAGCTTAGTGACCCAATAGAGGATTCTGATGAGGAAGAAGTTAAAAGAAAACCTTTACCTCATGAATCAGACTACGAATTTCTGGACGACTCGGAGTTTATGTAAATATATTAAATATTGTAGATGATATAGTATATAGCAGCATATAATGAGAAATGATTAAGCATTAATAGCATTTTGGAAGAAGTCAGGTTCTTCTTCGATAGACTCTTTAATAATATCTAAACCACCTTGAAATTCACCATTAATGTATAATTGAGGAAAAGTTGGCCAATCACTGAAAGTCTTCAAGCCCTGTCTAACCGAATCATCTTTCAATATATCAAAGAAACCGAATCTTACTTCATGCTCTCTTAAAATTGCAACTAATTGTCTTGAAAAACCACATTGGGGAGATGAAGGAGAGCCTTTCATGAATAACATAACAGAAGCAGCACTTGTTAATTTTTTTAATCTATCATTTAATTGATCAGGAGATTCTTCTTCTTCTGTTTTGGATTCAGGAGCTTCTGTTTTAGTAGTGGCAGGAGTTGAAGCAGAGATTGAAGTTGAAGCACCTCTTAAATCATTAAGACTATTTATGAATTCTTTTGGATCAGCACCAGACAATTCTTGTAAGATGGTGGAATTTTTGATCAATATAAAATAAGGAACAGCACTAACTTCAAATAAATCAGATATATTTGAATAGTCATCAGCATTGATAGCTAAGAATAAAACTTCGGAATTTTCTTTAGTCGAGGCCAAAGTATTGTAAATAGATGTCATATTCTTACATGGTTCTGCCCATTCTGTATAAAAGTATAAGGAGATTAATTTATCCTTGGTTTTACTTAATTCAGTAAACTGATCTTCTGATGTTATTTCAACAACTGACATCGTAAAAGTAATCTTTCAAGATGGGATTAGTGAGCATTTTAAAATTGGTTTTAGTCACGTGAAGTAAACTGTGCTATATAAAATTGACAGGGCGTTGAATTGGAACTCTGCAGTATCAATTGAGATAGCAAAGGATATTTATACTTGTTCAAGAAATTTAATGCATGGCTCAATAAAAAACATTGACATTACTTATGAAACAATAGAAATGATGAAAATATAGGAAGATACAGTAGAAACCCAATAAGCATAGAAGTATATAAGCATAGAAGTATGCGAGAATAGAACAATAGGTATAAGCATACATAGTTTGCTATATAAAAGCAAATACCTTGTTTACCAAACAATTAGGAGTAAATAACCAACGAATGTTAAACCATATTGGCTAAAGAAATGATTAGATACAGTAGTGCAGGTGGAATATATACAGATCATGTGAATGTGAGATTAGATAAAATATAGGAGGCAGCATATTTACCAAGAACTTATAAATATGTAACATATGTGACTAGAAAGGTAATTAGCGGTGTATAAAGGAGAATCTTATAAGCATCTTGATAGCAAGCCATAATAATTGTAAATCCAGATCATTGTACTAACACTAATTTTGCAGCCATAAGTATCCAGGGGTACTATTACCAACCCCCACTGAGATCTATTGTTGATTTGACTGGTTCAAGCACTCTCACTACTTTCAAAAAGTTACCATGGTCAATGCCAATCCATTGTCAATCATTCTGATTCTGATTTGTTGAAATTTTTAGAATTATTAGCGTCAGTCAAATTCAAAGTATTGCTCTTAAATTAATTGTGGATCTATTTGGGTCGATGTAGTACCACATAGGACCAAAAGGATCCCCCAGTTGGCCCCAAACCTGCCCCAAACCTGCCCCAATACCTCTGTGGGTTCTTTGGTAATGTTGAAAATCAAACCCCACATAAGCGACACGCACGGAAAGATGTCGTACAAGCCTACGGAGTTCACAGAAGTCTGGGGATCGTACATCACATCGTATACTCGACATTTAGGACCTCCAGTACCGACTATGATTATTTCCCAGCGATATCTAATATTATTAAATCGACAGACCAAACGGAACTTATACAGCTGTCTTATTAATTGTAGAACGACACAATAAACTCTTTTTACTGGATATTCAAATAAAATTCGAGCTCCGAATATCCAGTAACTAACTCAAAAAAGTTTATAGTTTCCTGTAGACTTTAGACTTTGGTCATTACACTATTATAAATATAAGGATTTCCCCAGATTTTTAATTTAATAGGTTTATTAGATATATTTTAATATAACTTAATATAATAAAAACAACAACACATAAACTGTTATAAAAGTTTAGCTATTCTTACCTCAGCTTTGAATAATATTCATTGCTTAATTTTATCTTAATATTTTAGGATTATTATTAAAGACTTTGGTTATTTGAAAGTTTTTTATTTGTCGTATTCCAACAATTCTCACTCACCAAAAATTTTGAATGATATTAATGAACATGAACTATAATTCATATAATATAGAGTATGATCAGATAGGTCAGAATGGGAATATGGATGTTAGTATGAATTTAAATGACCAGAGAGATCTTGATATCAATTTTAAAGAAATGCAAAATTTTGCTATTTCTGGTGATAATTTAAACAATGGAACTAATAATGGCAATCTAAGTGATGATAATAGTAAAGATAAAGAGTTAAAAGATAAAAAGAAAATCCCTTTGGAACTAACCGCTTATGGTACTACACCAAGTGGGAAACCAAGATTATTCGTTTGTCAAGTTTGTACTAGAGCATTTGCAAGATTGGAACATTTAAAAAGACATGAGAGGTCTCACACAAAAGAAAAACCTTTCACCTGTGGGGTTTGTCAACGTAAATTTTCAAGAAGAGATTTATTATTAAGACATGCTCAAAAATTACACGCTGGTTGTGCTGATGCTATAACAAGATTAAGAAGAAAAAGTGTTAAAAAGGAAAATTCAAATCCAACAACCGCCTCGAATACATCTGCTACAACTCCAATTTCAACACCTATGACTTCATCCAATTCAATTCAAAGCCATTCTAATCAAGATAAAGATGTTCAATTCAATTTAAATTTATTTGATTCTTCAAATTCAATAAATAATCAATTGCAGCAAATTCAAAATTTTCAAAAAAGAAGAAGTACTTCTGATTTATCCAAACAAATGTTTGATAAACGAAAAGTTAGAGGTGCTTCGTTTTCAGCTCAATCTGGTTCCAATTATGCCTCTAATGTTCCTGAATTCAATGACTTGTATACTGGTACCGATAACGTGGAATTTTCAACTCCTCAACTTATCCCTTCTTCAACTTATGATGAACCTTCCTGGTTGAACAGTTTATCAACTATCCCGGGTATGAACGAAGAAATAAATCCAAAACATAGTGGTAACTTAAATCTTAATATTAATCAAAATTCTAAAACAAATAATTCTGTTCACAAAAGAAAACTGTCTTTGCAACAACTGTTTCTGCAACATCAAAATGAATTGAACTTGCAATATATGATGCCAACTGCCACTATGAATTCTCAAGAAATGAAACATTCAAAAGACGTGGGATTTGGCTATTCTTTTTATGATATCCCTGAATCAATGATTGCCTCTAATTTTGACAATGAATTTAAATCAAACAATATCCTTACTCCAATCAAACAAGAATTCGAAGATGATAATTATTCTGATCAAAAAGATCCATCTCAGAAACAAGATCCTGAACAAAGAGATGATTTATTTGATGTGAATTTAAACTTTATCAATGATATTGGTGACCTTACTAATGAAATTGATGTCAATTCCAAATTCTTACCAAATGGATATTCTTTTTATGGTGATTCTGTATCATCCTCTGGTATGGAAAACAGTCCTAGTTATAATAGTCCTAATCACGGTAATTATCTTAATCAATCCCAATTATTGAATATTGAAAATACTACTAATCTTAATAACCTCAAAATCTCCAATTTTTCAAAAGTATCATTGTTTACTAATAATTTGAGAAACTTGATTAATAAATCCTTGAATAAATATCCAATTAATGGATCCGTTAATCCAATAATTCCTTCAAATGAAAAATTGGAGCAATATTTGGGCTTTTTCAAAGTGAAGTTCTTGAAAAGGTTTCCTTTCATTCATAATTCTAAATTAAATGAATTTGAAGTAATGTCAATGACTTCAAATGAAGATTATTCTAATGAAAGCTCAAGAGTATGCTTACCTTTATTACTTGCTACTATAGGAGCCTTATTATCTAACAACAAAAATGATTCAGAACACTTATATGAAGCTTCAAGAAGAACAATTCATATATACTTGGAAACAAGGAAAATAAATAATCAACCGAAGTCAAACAATCCTTTGTGGTTGATTCAATCATTGACTTTGTCTGTAATCTATGGATTATTTAGTGACAATGAAAATAATGTGTTTATTGTTATTAGACAACTAAATGCATTAAATTCTTTGGTCAAGACCAGTATTAAAGATAAAAAGAACTTCCATATATTCCAAATTTATCAACCTAACAATAAGTCTAGTTTGAACGAAGAAGTCAGTCTGGAGGATCAATTTAATTCTTTAATCAATAGTCAATCTCAATTCAGAATAATTTTCATGATTTATAGATTAACTAACTTTTTGTTGATGTTTTATAATATTCCTTTGACTTTAAGTGTAAACGATTTAAATAATTTGGAACTTCCAAACAAATACGATGAAGCCATTTGGAAGATCAATAACTTCAATGAATTTAACCAACAATTACCAAATTTGAAATTGGACAGTAAGAAATTCTATTTCAAAGACTTGTTATTGAAGATTTCCAAAAATGCTAACAGAGACTTTAATAATCTACATGAATTAAAAAATTTGAGTCTTTTTAGTTATAATACTTTGATTCATGGTATCTTTGAGATTAATCAGTTCAACAATAATTTAAACATTATAAATATCTCCAACAACTTGACCAAATTTTTCAATGAATCCATCGATAATGATAATGAAATCACAGGTAAAAAGCTCAATGATTATGAATTAATAGATTACTCCATATTAATCAACTTGATTCAAATCTCATCTATCTTGGATTATAAATTATTGAAACAGCAAAGTTGGTTGAAGAATTATCAAGAGTTGATTAAAATTTTCGAAAATTTGATTGGTTCTATCAAGTTGAATGAATTTTCTAAAGTTGATAAAGTATTAGATTATAGTTTGAATATTTTAAAATTTTTGATCATCAAATTTGAAATCAAAACTGAAAAAGATGATAATATCAAACCAGAGCATAACAAGAGTGATGATGTTAATGATGAAGATATCAATTTCAATGAGATTGATGAGGCGAACTTTGAGAGTTTGATTTCAATCAATTTTATTAATGTTTTAAACAATGATCCAAACTTGATTTTATCGCAATCGTTATTTCAAATATTTTCGATCTTATCAGTAATTTTAATATTATTATTGAAAAGTCCAAAAAATCAATTTACAAACCAATTATTAAAGAAATTTGTTGAAATATTCAAGTTCTGTAAATTTATTCAAATCAATTTTAATTTACCAATTATATTTGAATCACCCAAGATCAGTTCAATTCATGACTCAGAGAATTTAACAGGTGATGAGTTGAATTATAGTGACGTTTACTACTTGTTAAATATTGGAGAATTGTTGTTGAATCATTATTATTCTAATTTTTTCAAATTTTCTATTTTTGAAAAATTATCTATTAATTTATATCAAATTAGAAAATTCTTATCAGATAATGAAACTAAATTAGCAAGATAAATAAAGATTAAATTGTATTTAGTCATAGATTAATTAAACTGGTTTTAATTATATGTAATATAGATAATGAATCACGATGTCTAAAATATATTAAATATATATTTGTATGTTTAAGCTTTGAAGCAATTGAACTATCGCACTAAAAATTAGATCAATGGGCTCGTGATCGCGGTAGAGTAAACTATTAATACAACAGAGTCAAGTGTAAAACACAATACTATTAATTAATCTAAGATAAATTCTTTGAATTGTTTATAAGCTTCGTCCAAGTCATTATTAACGATGATCTTATCATGAGCCCCAGTTTTAGAGAATTCGATTTCGTTAATAGCAGCATCTAATCTCTTTTGAATTGATTCATCGGTTTCAGTACCTCTACCTACTAATCTTGTCTTTAATTCTTCGATCGAAGGAGGAGCAATGAACAAATATTTGGCATTTAAATCACTATTCTTAACAGACTTGACCCCTTGCATATCGATGTCTAAAAGACAAATTTTACCATTAGTAGCCACGTCTTTGACAGCTTTTTTAGAAGTACCGTAATAATTACCTGAAAATTGAGCCCATTCAATGAATTCTTGCTTTTCAATCAACTGCTTGAAATCTTCAACGGCTGTGAAGTGGTAATCTTTTCCATCGGTCTCACCTTCTCTTGGTTTACGTGTAGTATGGGAGATGGAAAAGCCAAATTTATCTGGATATTCAGCAAATAACTTCTTTAATAAAGTACTTTTACCTGTTCCACTTGGCCCTGAAATAACTATTGGTCTACTCATATTCCCAGATATTATGCTAGTTAGTATGCTTCTTTGAAAAGTCCGAATTTTGAGCTTTACGCTTTCTTATAGGGCTAGAAATTCCTAGGAACTTGTATATATTTACCAATTTATTAGATAAATACTCGTATGGCTTTCGTGCCTCAGATCGTGTGAAGCACGACTGAAAATTTTTCAGACCGCGAATGATAAGTATGGTACATTTTACAGAGGGTTTGTAGCAGAGAGAGGTACCTAAAAAAGCACAGACAAAGAAGTACAAATATTAAAGATTTGGAAATTGATTGATTATATACCTGTTCGCATACTACTGATATAGAGATAGTCAAAAGATGTATGGGATACCGCAAGTGGTGCAATGCTTGAATACCATGTATTCAAATGCTTCTCAAGAAGATAAGAAGCAAGCTATGGAGTACCTCGAAAATTTTCAAAAATCACCTGAATCATGGAATGTTACTAATGAATATTTGAATGGAAATGGAGATGATATTTCTGTCACATTGTTTTTTAGTCAAACTTTAAGAAATAAAATATCTTACGACTTGAATCAACTAGGTGAAAATAATAACAATTTAAGTGATTTAAGAGACATGATCCTAAAATTAATAATGAAATATAACACTAACCAAACAAAGCTAATCAGGATTCAATTGAATATTTGTCTCAGTCAAATCATCTTGCAAGACTTATCTTGGAAAGATCCTATAAATGACATAGTAGAGTTTTTCTTGAATCATAAATTGTATCTGAATTTATTTGAATTCTTAAAAATCTTGCCTGAAGAATTAAATGATATCAACAAGACCTTCCTAACTGATGATGAATTTCAAGAAAGATCAAATATAATAATTAACGATAATAATTTACAAAAAATCTTCATGGTATTTAGTAATTTCATTGATGGTAATGAATTATTAATTCTTGATTGCTTAAATAACTGGATAAAAGAGTTGCCTATTGAAGAATTCCTAAAAATTTCTGCTTTGACTAATTTGATATTCAACTCAATCTCAAATGATTCTTTATTCGAAAAATCGGTTGAATGTTTAATCACCATAATAAGAGAAACAAGAGATATCGAAAATTTCCAAATTATTAATGCATTGTTAATTAAATTAATTGAGTTGAACGATTTCATTAAAATAGACGAAGATAACTTTGAATTATTATCAAGATTATATATAGAAAGTTGTGAAAGCTGGCATGTTTTAATTGCTAAGAATCCAAATGACTTTTACAAATTGGTTGAAATTTTATTGAACTTCCTTAGTTTAGATTCGAGTTTGAATGTTATTCACTATTCTTTTTACTTTTGGTACTTATTGAAGCAATTGATAATTTTACCAAACTTCAAAGAATCTAGAACAGTATTCACCCCAATTTATGAAAATTTGATCAAAATTATATTGAAGCATTTAACTTACCCAATTAATGAAGATGACGATGATGATCTATTCGATGGAGACAAAGAACAAGAGGATAAATTTAAAGAGTTTAGATATGAAATGGCTGATGTCTTGAAGGACGCAACCACTGTAGTTGGGTCTTTTAAAGCATTAAGCATTCCTTTCGAAACTATTAAATCTATTCAACTAGGAAATCTGACGAACATCAAATGGCAATATATTGAATCATCTTTATTTGCAATGAGATCAATGGCGAAAGAAGTACCTAAAAATGAAAATAAAATTCTACCAAATATAATGAAATTCTTGATAGAATTGCCAGAACATCCAAAAATAAGATATAGTGCCACCTTAGTATTGGGTAGATATACTGAATGGACCAATGCCAATCCTGACTTTTTGGAGCTTCAATTAAATTACATTATAAAAGGTTTCTCAACAAATTATAATGAAAAAGATACTAGAACAATATTAATGGCTTCAACTAATGCTTTGATGTATTTTTGTCAAGATTGTGCAAGCTTGTTAATAAACTACTTAGAACAATTATTCATGTTATATAATGAGATCATTGATAAAATTGATTTTCAATCAAATATTGAGATCATTGATGGTATAAGTCATATATTAAGGAATTTCAAAGAAAATGATCCTAAATTGCATGAAACTGCCATGGTATTTTTAAATCCCATTGTTAAAAATCTAGAAAATTTGTATAATACTGATGAATATGAAAAAATTGGTGAAAACTTTGAGCTATTGGCTATCTTTTTCAAGATATTGAAAGTAAAGGATTATAATAATTATGATAATAAAATTGTTGAAATATTCATTCAAGTCTTTTTACCAATTATGAACAAATTCATTCAAAAATTTGTTAGCAACTTGAATGTCAATGAAAAGATTTTGAAATTGATTAAAGTTTCAATAGAATCATTCAATATTTATTTATTGGATAACTTGAAAGATATAATTAATTTGTTAATTGAAGGTTTCAAGTTCAACAATTTTGGTTGTTACCTTTATGTTAGTGGGTCGATATTAAGGGAATATAGTGATCCAGACAGTTTCAATGCCGAATTAATTAATGATATATTCAAATTTGGAATTGAACAGAGTTCCAGTTTTTTCAAATTTTTACAACTTAAAAATTCCACCAACGAATTGAATGAAATCCCAGATGTGATTGAAGATTTCTTCAGAATGTTAGATGACTTATTAATGTATTTTCCTAATCACTTTTTTGATATTGATGAAAATTCAATTATCAACCCATCCCTTGAGCTGTCATTAATAATATTTGATAGTTTCGAAAGTTTCGATGGTTTGATAGCCAACATTCATTACTTAATTGATTTGCTCAGTTGGGGATCGAATAATATTCCTGTATCATTTATCGAAATCAATAATCAAGAGCTAATCAAATATAAAGTATCCAGTTTAATTGACGCTAAAGGAGAAGTATTTTTGAAAAAACTCATATTCAATTTGATATTCAAATTCAGTAATTACAATAATGACACCATCACATATGAAATCAATGATTTATTGTTAAAGACGATAGTTTTAAGTCCCAAAGAAAAGGTCATTAATTGGTTAATGAATATATTGAATGAATTACCTAATAATGATGTGAAACAATTAACGAAATTCAATAATACCATAAGCATTGCAGTTCAAAATAAAGATCAAAAAAGAATTAGAAACTCATTAAAAGATTATATAGGATGGTACACCAGAAAGAACATCAAGAACAGAACAAATATTTAAGATATTTCATAGTCAAACAGAATCATAAAAAACATAGTACAAAATCATTAGTTAATCAGTAAAACTGAGATACAAAACTGATAATAACACAGCTATCAGATACCAAAGATTGACATCTATAAATAGCTAATAAATAGTGAAATCTTCGTCAAGCCGTCAAGATTTTGCATTGCATGGATAAAACTCGCCTATCTGATTACTCTATTAAGAATTGTAATTGAATTTTTAGCCATTCGGAACAAGCATTTCGTCTACTGCAGGAGATAAAATGAAATTTCATTACAATTAACAAAGGACGTTCCAGAAATACAAACAGCAACATGTTACAGGCGGTCTCCCGATGTCAATACAAATACAAAACATATAAACAAGCAAGACATGATTCGTGTTTGAGGTTTATAGTCAACTCAATCAACACAATCAACTCTTCTCTATAAATGAGTTATGGTAAAGAAGGTCTCTTACTGCCGTGCCAATGCATGTCTGTCTATTTGGGGACCGACTATACCTTTTATTCCACTAATCGGTACAAAACTCTCTCGATTGCAACACGTTAAGGCAAATTACAGTCGTCGCAGTTGTCAATGTTTTTGTTTTGATTAGACGAAAAACAACGTCAAATGAGATGGTCTCGAATAGGGGAATTTGTTTACTGAAATGGTAAGAGTGTGTAAAACTTAATTATATGAACATTACCGATTACCAAATTAGTGCAAATCAAATACAAATATGAAAAAATTTTAAAGTATTCCAAAGTTTACAAAGGCAACATTTCTTCACTATTAGAAAAACTATATAAGTAAAGATTTTGGCATAATAAATTTTTTCTTTCTATATACTTATTTCCAACTTTTAGTCTATCGTTAAATTACAATGCAATTCTCCACCGTCGCTTTATTATTCGCTGTTGCCAACGCTGCCACCTTAACTGAAACCGATGTTTCATCTACCTTAGTTACCATCACTTCTTGTGGTGAAGAAGTCACTGACTGTCCAGCTAAAGAAACCTCATCAGTTGTTAACTCTACTGTTGCTAACGTTTCTACCTGGGAAGGTGCTGCTAACAGACAATACGCTGTTGGTGCTGCTGCTTTAGCTGCTGGTGCTTTATTAGCTTTATAAGCTTTTTAAGTAGTTTTATATATTTTCAATATGATACCATTTAGTTACTAGAGTATTTTCGCTTTCTACATACTTATTCAATTCTGAAAATCGTCTGAGTTGGGGATTTTCCTAAGTATCTGAAATCCTCATGTCTTAGACTGTTCCCGTTCATAAATTATGTTACTTCACGGTACCTTACAACTTTATTGTTTGTATTGTTTTATTGTTTTTATTGTTTGAATCATTTTTTAACTTTTTTGTGTTTACGTTTTTGTGAGCACTGATTAGAGTAAACTAGTGAAATTATTCAAAGTGGTATGCCACGGGATTGGATGTTTAGAGCCATCCAGTGAAATTCCTGTAATTGCCTGAGGCACTCTTTTAAGTAACTCGTCCCACTTGATAACTCCATCTTCTAATAACCTTGGAATTAGTTCCAAGATCAAATCAATTTGCCCTGATCTGGTTTCCGGATCTGTAAATAAAAATTTTATAACTTCGATAGCCAATCCACTGTTTCTTAAGGCAATAAATATGTCTTCATATGGAATGACATCGGCCTTGATCAATTCAATGGTTATATCGACTATTCCACTCCTGACTTTTTCATCTGTTAATGAGTATCTTAAAATTGGATTTATTAACTCTGTTCTCTTTAAACTAATGAACAAGTTGTCCAATAATTTTAAAGTGACGTCGTCAAGCTTATCTTTAACACTCCAATCTTGTAATCCGGAAGACATTTTTAATTTTTCAATGTTTTCCAAACAGTTAACTATTTCTTTCAATTCAGATCCAATCTTTTTTTTACCCTTGACCACCTTTCCAAGGAATCCTTTGGGACTAAACATTCTTTTGTCTAGTAAATTAACTGTCTCTTCTGACTTCTTATGCCCTATTTCGCTTGGTACTACTTGTGGTAACAAACTCGCTGAACAGATTGAAAAAGCTGCTAAGATGTAAACTTGCTTCATGTTGATTTTCTTTTATTTTCAGCTGTCTTGTGTCGGTATTTATGCTTGTAAATATTAAGTTGACTGGTTTGATATTACTAGAGTAAGAATCTGTATTTTTTTTTTGTCATTATTTGTTTAATTTATATTTGAAAAATGGTTGCAAAATTTGCAGAATCTACAAAAATAAAAGATACTTAAAAAAGAATTTCAAAAAAAAAATAGCATATAAAAACCCTCTAGTTTCTTTATACTATAATATAACTAAGGTGAAATGACATATCTGACAAACCTTGGTAATTTTAAAAGTAAAAATGTATAATTATATGCTACAGAGAAAAATGAGAACAACTTTTTGGGAAGATTATTAGTGGAGTTATAGAGGCATAGAACAGAATCAAATTTGAAGTATATTAAATATTAATTATAATAATTTGTAACCGTTTTTAAAAATATTTCTCTTTTTATTAGCTTTGAATTTCATTAACTCATCAAATGTAGAATTTTTTAGATCAAAATCATTGCCGTCCTCATAATCGTAATGATAAGAATTTAAATTGTAATCTGGTTTCCAATTCTTTAACAACAACGAACTCACAACAACACTAATAGAGCTGAAAGCCATGGCCAAACTTGCAGCTATAGGTGGCAACATTACATTAAAGGGTAAAAAACACCCCATTGCAAATGGCACCATTACCAAGTTATAAACCATCGCCCAAATAAAATTGAGCCTTATTCTATTGAAAGTTTTTTTTGATATATCAAGCGCAGTTGGAACTCCATTCAAGTCATTATTTTCATTCATCAATACAATATCGGCACTCTCAATAGCGATATCAGTACCATTTGCAATGGCAATTCCAATATCAGCATGCGATAATGCAGCGGCATCATTAATACCATCGCCAATAAATGCAATCTTGACTTGATTTTTGTACTTATTTCTCAAGTCATTTATTATTTTGTCCTTATTGATTGGTGAGATTTCACTGAAGATGTTGGACTTGGAAATTCCCAATTCTGAACCGACTCTTTCTGAAATCTTCGAATTATCTCCTGTAACCATACCTATAATGTAGTTATTTTTGAATCTTAAATAGTCAATAATTGATCTAGCATTTGGTTTAATTTCATCCGTTAATTCAACATATCCACAATATTTTCTGTCAATTATGACATATATGATTGTATTAAAACTTTCAACCAATGTGCATTCAATCCTCTCTTGTTCAACTAATTTCCTATTTCCAATGACTACATCAACTTCATTATTGTTAATAATTAAAGTTCCTTTGACACCCAGTCCGGTTATAGAAGTAAATAACTTTAAAGTTGTGGAAAAATTGTCTTCCTCAAATAACCCTAACTGAGCCTTAGATATTTTGACCAAAGCTTCTCCAATTGGATGTTCTGAATTATTTTCTATACTCCCGATTATTTTCCACCACATATCTTTGTCAAAATTTGAATCTTCATGAATGGAATAGCTAGATAAACTCATTTTACCAGTAGTTAATGTTCCTGTTTTATCAAATAAGAGAATGTCCAAGTCATTGGCCCTTTCTAAAATATCACCACCTTTAATCAATGCTCCATTTTGGGCTCCCAAACCAGTACCAACCATAATAGCAGTTGGTGACGCAAGACCTAAAGCACATGGACAAGCTACAACTATGACTGAAATCGCCAACTTTATACAGACAAAATATCTACCATTTTCTTCCATTTGGAAGACTTTAGGCAAGAAATTAGTTGAGTAGCAGATGATGATCCAGAAAAGGAATGTTATCGTGGCTAAAATCAAAACACCTGGTATGAATCTTGCGGCAATATAATCACTATATCTTTGAATTGGCGCTTTGTTAACTTGACTATCTTTTACTTGTTTAATAACTTTCTGTAATTGAGAATTCTTACCACACCTGGTGACTTTGATATGCAAAAAACCAGGACCATTGACAGAACCTCCAATGACTTGATCCCCAATCGTTTTGTAAACTGGAAGACTTTCACCAGTTATTAAGCTCTCATCGATTTCACTTTCTCCAAAAATAACTTTACCATCTGCTGGAATTTTTGATCCTGGTAATACAATAGCGATGTCATCTTTTTGGAGTAATTCAATTTCAATGACTGTAGTTGGAAATTCATGATCTTTGGTTCTGTATTCATCTTCAGAACTATAACTAGGAGACGATAATAAACTCTTACTTTCATTTAAGACATCAACTTCTACTTTCAGTTCATCGTTAACAAATTGTTTGTAATCTTCATACTTTTGTAAATCTGATACAATTGTGCATTTATTCGGTGTCAACGATAATAATTTAGATAAAGCTGTGGATGTAGCCCCTTTAGCTTTATTTTCAAACCATTTACCTAAGGATATGTAAGTTATGATCATAGAATTGGTTTCGAATAATACAGTTGGTGGTTTTTTGTCAACCCCATTCCAAACACCAATTATAGTGGCATATACGGAAAACGAATATGAAATGATGGTTGAAATCCAAACCAACACATCCATTGTTGCATTACCTCCTCTATTTTTAATGAATAGTTTAAATTTCTTAGCAAATGTTATACCCAACTTGAATTGAATATATGTGGACAAAATAGCTTGAATCAATGTAGTCCAATACAATCCTCTGAAGACAGATTTTGTCATCCAGAAGTCCCAGTTTTGTGTTTTACTTAAGAAGAATATAGGAAGTCCAAACAGCAAGCTTATGAAAAAATTTTTCTTCCAATATTTTATTTCCTTGATCTTTGATAATAATTTTAGTTGAACATCTGAAGATTTATCAAGCGAGTTGACGATAAAAAAGCTCACAGAAGAATCTAGGGTATTTAACTTAGTTATTATATCCCTAACACCTAATTTTGAAGAATCAAAAATTATACTTAATTCGTTGAATATTTCACTTTCGTTATTAATAGCATCTTCATTTTGAATAATTTCAGTTTCTGAATCTATAGTTCTTGTTTGTGTCAAATTACCAGACTCTTCTGAGTTAAGATGGTTAATCGTGTTAGCATCTTGGACCAAACTGTTTAGTCTATGGTCTAAAGTTAATTTGTAACTCACAATACCAGTACCCAAACTTGCCATAACAGCTTCCAAATTATACTCAAAGTGTTGAAGATCGAATGATTCATTGATTCCAAATATTTGCAAATTTAATTCATCTTGGTCATCATTTTCATGCTTGTATATTTCGCTGGAAGATAAAAATGAAGCGTCAAATCCACAATTCTCTATGGCTTCTTTTAAGTCATCAATTGATATCATATCAAAATAATGCTTGACCAAAGCTTCTTCAGTAATCAAAGAAACATTTACTTCTAGAACACCAGGTAAACCCTCCAAAGCTTTTATTATTGAAGCACTACATGCCCCACAAGTCATACCTTTAATAGAAAAAGATGATTCATTGATCTGAGGGTTCAATCTATCATTGGAAATTAATTTTGCATCAAAACCACAATCATCGATGGTGTTTAAAATATCCTCTACGTTTAAGTTTGAATCATGAACTATTTTACCATCTTCAGTTAATAAAGAAATCGAAACACTTTTGACGCCTTGTAATTTTTCAAGGGCATCAGTGATTGAAGCACTGCACGATCCACAAGTCATACCTTTAATGGATACCATAGTTTCATACTCTTTGTCTTTCTCATTATTGTTGTCTTCTAATACCTTTTCACTTATTATTCTGGCGTCAAATCCACAGTCTTCAATACCTTGAATGATTTCGTTGCTTTCAATTTGATTCTTATCATATAAAATCCTTCCCTCTTCGGTAAGTAAGGAAACGCTTACATATTCTATACCAGCCTTCTTATTTAATGCTTCTGTTACAGAAGCACTACAAGCTCCACACGTCATCCCACTTATACCCACTATTAGTTCTATTGTCATACCTTCATTAAATTTTTATCCTTTAACTCTCTTTTCATTAAAGTTGAATTTATAAGCTCATTTGGATGATGCGAACATGCAGGATGCTGGTATCTGTCAAACAAGAAATTGAAAGGTTTGAAGATTCTTGTCTTCCTAGGAAATCTAACATGTGACTTTTAAGAACGTAGACTTAATATACTGAGAGTATAGATATAATAGAAGATGTTTGGACTTGAATATCCATTATGTTTTTTGTAAATTACTTGTTGTAATAAATGGATAGTGTAATTATCTAAAAGATCTATGCCGAAACGGGCCTTTTCTATTTTTGGACCAATACGGGGTTTGCATTTCTGAAGAAGTTTGACAGGAGTCATCTCAGTAGAATAACTTAGATATATTCGTATCTATTTTACATATATACTTTATTGCTATAATATGTTCCAACATGCTATTATACTGCATAAACTATTTGTTTTTCTTATGTGTCTTGTCTTTTGGGTGAGTTTTCTTGGTACCATGATACTCACTAGATAGCTTTTTGAAAGCTTCTTTAATATTTAATTCATTTCCCTTATTATCCTTGTAAGTTAATTTTACATTTGGCTTATAATTCGTTAAAAAGTCTTCATTCTTTTGTGAAAGCTTTGTTTCCTGAAGCAAAGAATCCAACTTTTGTTGCATATAATCTGCTTGTTCTGATTCTGGTAATTCTTGATAATGGTTATCAGATTTAAGCATTTCTTTGACTTTCAACTCTTGTTCGGTTATGTCATGCTTCAATTTTACTGATTGTTTAATTACTTCTGTTTGAGCTCGATTTAATTCAGAAGTTTCTTGAATCAATTTGTTTGTTTTGAGATATTTTAATGTCAGCCCTAAACCAAATGTTGGTGTTACCAATGCATCTGTTTTCTCAAGTTCTACTTTTTGGTTTTTATCTGTATCAATGTTAGGAACCTCTTCATCTTCGAGTTTTTCTTTGGTGTTGTCATCAGGTTCTTCTCTTACATTTTTGTCAAAAACACCATCAGTACCCTTTACTTCTCTAGAAGGCATTTTTAGACCATTTAAAAAGTCATCTGTCTGATCAAATGTAAAAACTCCACTATTTTTCATAGATGATTTATCGATATCATTTTCTCTATTAAGCTCAGATACTAGTCGTATTTCTTTAGCAATGTCTTCTGGTTTCAAAAACTTTCTTTGTTTCTGTTTTAATCTTCTCTGTAGATTCAACGTGTGTTCCAACTCATCATCATCATCCACATCTATATCATCAAGTTTGACTGAACTGAGGACTATGGGTTCTTGGTCTTTGACCCTTGCATTTGCCTTTTTAGATTTTTTTAATTTTTTCATTTTAGTGGATTTTTTGGGCTTTTCTTCAGTTAGTATATCATCATCAAATAGATTTATATGCGCTTTCTTCTTTCCTTCAGAGTCAACTGTTTCCTTTTGGGTTTCTGAATAAAGATTGATTTGGTTATTATTTAATTTCACAATATTTTCATCAGTATCGTCTGCATTGTTACCTGGGTTGTAACCAAGACCATTACGGAAATCCCTAGCTTTGGCTATTTCTTTCAAATCCTTTTTCACCTTCGACATAGCCGTCAATCTTTCATTACTTAACTGGTCATTATCATTAAGAATATTACTATCATCTAAGGTGAATATCTCATTATCTTTAATATTTTTTAATTCTTCAATATTATGAGAAAGCTCAATTTCAGGTTCTTCATCCAAAGAGACTTGCTTTTTTATTGCTTTCTCCGGAGGTTTATGTTTCTTCAAATTTAAGCTGTCTAGCCAATCATCTGTAGATTGATCCTCATAAGTGTCTAACAATGTCTTCCCAACCTTCAACTTCCTCTTTCGTTCATTTTTATCTTTTATGTCTTGTAGTTTATTCTTTAATACTTCTTCACTCTTTTCCTTTTCTTTTTTACTTTCTGCTTTTTTGAATTCAGTGAATTCTTCATGATCTTTACTAACCTGCCTAATTTCAATTGGCTTCAAGCCCAATGATATTCTCAATTTATTAGTTTCTTCAACAGATAATTCCTCCTTCCCAGTCTTTTCTGTCTTGGATACTTCCTTGACTTCAATAGCCGGGATTTTGACAGGTATAGGAGACAAACCAATCTGAGCTCTTAGCTTATTAGTTTCTTCTATTGATATTGATATTTCCTCCATCTCATCTGAAGGTTATTTAGATCTTCGCGATATTACATTTGTTTACCTTTCAGATTTACTCCATCTTATCATTAGCAATGATAGAGCTAACACAACAAGAGCTTGCACAACGGGGGCAATTAGTGATAGATAAGGTCATAGGGGCATCAGTAAAAAATTCCAGCCAATATGATATACAAGGAGATGTTGTAGCATATACAGCAAGTGGTGGAGTAGTAGTATGCAAAGTTAACAAACAGTCCAATATAGTTGAAAGTCAAAGATTTTTTGTTGCCAAATCAAAGAGTACTACCAAGACAGGCAAGGAGAATGATTCTGCAAATGCATATTTGAATATGATACAAGACAGTCCCACTGATCAAGAAGTTCAAAAGGATTCGTACGGGTATAATATTAACTCAGAGCCGATAATAGTCACAGGAAACAGTAATGTTACAATATCAGAAACTGAAACTAGCCTCGTGCCAACTACTCCAATGAGTACTTCTAATATATCCCCAACCAAGACGTCTCCTTCAAAATTGAAGGATAGGGTTAGATCAATTAGTTGTATATCATTATCTCCCAATGGTAAACTATTGGCGATAGGAGAAACTGGGTATCAACCAAGAATTTTGATATTCTCATTAGCTTCTGATCTGTCAACTAGTCCGATTTCCTTAATATATGACCATTCCTTTGGAATTGCTAATTTGAAATTTTCAAGTGATTCACGGTATCTTTGTTCTTTGGGATTAATTAATGATGGTCTTTTGAATATTTGGAGGTTTCATGGCAACACAGTTCAATTACATTGTTCTAATAGATGTTCTTCGATAATCAATGATATGATCTGGTATGACAAATATCTAGTTACACTTGGAGTTAGATTGATTAAAGTCTGGACTATCGAAGATTCTACAGTTCCGAAATCTTCCACAAAATCGAATGTCTTAAAGGGAAAGAATGTAATATTGGGTTCTTACATTAATAATAATTTCTTGTCTGCATCCATATTAAATAATGAAGAGATTATTATTGTTTCTAACGATAATAAGCTCTTGTTATTGAAGTTTCCAGCATTGAAATTAATTACTTTGAGACCTCCAAATTTTGAATTTCATTCTGTTTGTGTTGACCATGAACTTAACAATATTTGGTTTTGCTCGAATGAATACGAAATAAACAGTTTTCCTATCGATGAGCTATCCGTAAGCTCAGAAACTCCTTCAAATTTCAATTTGGGAAGTCCTAACAGGTTTGAACAACCCGTAATAAATGATTTTAAACTTATTTGTTATGATGATAAAAATTTGGTTTACTTATCTGAAACTGGATCTTTAGATCTTTTTGAAAAATCAATATGTAATTCAAAAACATTGATCAATACCTTGATAAGAAATCTTGTTGGCGTTAAAAAATTGAACGATCAATTAGTTCTATTTACTCAAGACGGTAAAATAAATTCAATAAATTCAATAAATTCTTCAGGACAAACAAAACCTATATTGGAATATGATTTACCATCTCTGGAAGTTTTGATGAATGGTTTGACATCAATTGGGTTGGATTATAACGAGGAAGAAATAGCCTTAGGGGACAAATTTGGATTCTTGTATATATTTGAGAAGCAAGAATCAAGTCTTGAGTATAAACTAAAATTCCAAATGAAAGCACACGAATCTTCAATTACTGATATTGTATTATTTTCAATTGACAAGAAGAAATACTTGTGTAGCATATCTAGAGATAGGATGATCCAAATATTTGATAAATCCGATGGCTGGAATCTTTTACAGACTTTGCCTTCTCATACTGGTAATTTGTTAAAGTTGGCTTACTCCGATCAAAGGATATTTGTATGTTCTAGTGACCGTACTGTTTCAATTCATAAAATTGACCAAAAAGAGAATGTTGCCAAATTGGAAAAGAACATATCACTAAAGGTAACCCCTGTCAACATGAAAATAATGGAGAATGAATTGATAGTTTCAACCAATGATAAAAATTTATTAGTGTATGACTTGAACACCTTGGACTATAAGAGGACATTGAAGCTTTATAATGAGAATAGTGAATCGCTATTGATTGAAAATTTTACAATCTTGAACAATGTTGTATTTGCTTCTTCGTCTGACAGGTCTTTAAGATCATTCAACTACATCAATGGAAAGCCATTAACAACGAATTATGGGCATCTGAACTCAATATTGTATTTAGATTTGGATGGAAATAAGAAGTTAGTCACGATTGGTTCTGACGGGTGCTTATTTAATTGGGATTTAATTGATAAAAATCAAAAGAAATCTACTAGGCATGAGCAATTACCCCAGGAGGTGAATAACCACGAGAACATGTTTCAATTATACGAAAAAGTCACCAGAAAAATCATACCTTCTTCACCGGTTAGGAAAGAAGAGTCTGCGACCTCAAGGTCTAGAGCCAATTCTATGTCACCTTCTCCTGCTCCATCATTAACTCCACCGCCACCAAGCTCCCCTTCAGTGAGGTTGACAGCTGCCACTTTAAAGAGAATGGAGGCAAGGTCAAGATCAGTATCACCAGTGAGAAAAGAGAATACCAGGAATAAAAGCCCCAGTAGACCTAGCTCGCCAGTTAGGAGACCAATCACTAGACCTTTACTGACAGATTTAAGTAAGAACACCACTTTGCCACATACTACCAGGGATCCTACTGTACTGTTAGCAAGGTTAAATATAATGGACCAATTGACTAATCAGATCAGCAGTATAAAGTTAAGCATTAGTAACAATGAGTTGAGTACCGTGAACAAACAAAGATTGAGGGAGGATTTAGTTGGAATTTTAAGCTTGTTAGATCACGGTGACGAAGAAGTGAAGGAAGAGAGTGAAAGAGATATTTTGGAGAGATATAGCGATAAATTGATTGACATATTCAATTCAAAATTAAATGCTAATAAATAGTATGTACAAGGGATATATATAATAGGTCAACGATTCAACTTAATATTTGCTGACTCTACTGGATTATAATCCTTCGCATTAGCTTTATCAGCTTCAGCCCAAGGATCATTCGCTGTATTTGTATCTGATGATTCTTTAAAAGATTTGATTTCTTCCTCTTTTAAAGCATTTTGTTTCTTTATTCTGTCCAACTCACCCTTCAATTTTAGCTTTTGTTCTTGTTCAAGTTTTAACTTTTCATTTGTCCATTTATCGTCTGCTTGTTTAGCTAAAACTTTAACATTCTCTTGTCTAATTCTGTCAGTAATAAGCTCATCTAAAGTTGGGGCTTTATTTCTAGTTCTTCTTAGCCACTGTAACCATTGGGGAGGAACTGTACTAAAATAGTCAGCCTTGAACATGTATTCTTGGAAAGGTTCCATTTTTCTTCTTAATCTGTGTAAATTACCATCTGGTGAAAATTCCCAATAAGTATTACCATGTAAGTCATAACCTATGAAAAATTTCTTCCTAAAAGGGATATCTCTCCTAGCTTGGAATTTATGTATGAGTCTCTTCCATACGGAGTACTTTCCTATCAAAGGATCCATTTTACTATTAGCTTTAGAATTAAGTCAATAAACAATGATTGAGATAAATTGAGATTGAGATGATTTAAGGGAGAAAAAATATTAAACAGTGATAATTATTACCTTTCAATTGCTTGCATTTTGTACACACAAAAAGAGGTATGAGTCAACCAAAGAGGCCACACAGAAACTCGTTATCACAGTTAAATAAATTATTACCTATTCCGATCACATTAGAAGATAGAACACCAGATGCACAACATTTTAACGAGACATCACATATAACAGACGTTTTGGTTGGAGACTATCATATAATTGAAGGAGAAGGAGGCAAATCATATATAGTATGGTCAATTCGAATCATTATAAACGATTCATCATATTCTTCTATCATTATTTATAAAAGGTACAGTGAACTTGAAAAATTTAGAAACAAATTGGTAGCCATGTACAAAGAAGTTGAGATTCCTAAATTACCGTCAAAAGACAATTTTAATATGCAGAGATTCATGTGGACTAATAATTGGTTGGAAACCAGAAGAAAAGGACTACAATGGTTTATGACTAGTGTATTATTAAATCCCAAATTACAACATTCAGAAATAGTGACAGAGTTTGTTTTGTCATAGGAGCATAAAGCAATTGAAACTATTACAAGCTCATATCGAAAGTTTGACGTATTACACTTATTTATTAATCATTTTACATTATCAAGGGCAAAAAAGCAATATATGCATAACCTTTTGCAGCCATCGGATCATGATGACAGATAATAACCTATTAATCCGGCTAAGGAAAAGGCTGACAAACGTTCTCGATCTAGAAGAAGTTCGGCTGCAAAATTTTTTAGCGGGCTAGGAAATTATAACTGAATAGTTTCAAGCCTAACAACAATCACTCGTGGTCCATTAATACCAGCAAAAATGCCATGACCTGGATTTAGATCTGGAGCCGATAAAAAAAATTGGACTAAAAAATATAAAATGGAATGACACAAGATAAGAACATAATGGGTAATAGCATACATCGTATAAGCGATCAGACATATGACACAGAAGAGATAGGACAAAAGAAATGTTTATCGGCCTACTAGGAGTTTAAGAACTCACAGGTTTGGGAATTTAGGAGTTTATAGAATAAAAATTGTATATATCATTCGACTCGGCCCAATGAAGGTAGAGAATTGATGAGGATCCATACTTTCCATCGCTCAAGGTTGCTATTGATCTATAAGACGTTCTCTGAAGCAAATTGGTAATCACAAACGTATTCTTAACTCTACAAAACCTAAAAAATTATTATGTGGCTTGAAAATTCAAATTAATTATAATGTCATCAAAATCAAATATTAATAAGATTTCATAAACCGAGTCGTCTAGAATCTTGTGATAATTAATAATTTGCGAACGCTGAAAAAAGATATAAAAGTGAGATATTCTCAATTTATGCTCAGTAGATTTAGGATTATAAATCATACAATATCAAGGGTTAGAAATAGACAAATAAGTCAAGTATATAAAAGAATGGTTCACAACGAAGTTGCTATTATTGGTTCAGGACCTGCTGCTCATACAGCTGCCATCTATTTATCAAGAGCTGAAATCAAACCAGTCTTGTATGAAGGTTTATTAGCTAATGGATTCGCTGCTGGTGGTCAATTAACTACTACCACCGATATTGAAAATTTCCCAGGTTTTCCAGAAGGTATAAATGGTACTGCTTTAATGGATAGAATGAGAGAACAATCTGTTAGATTTGGTACTGAAATTATCACCGAAACTGTCGCAAAGGTCGATTTAAGTAAGAAACCTTTTAAATTATGGACTGAATTTAATGAGGATTCTGAACCAATTACTGCTGATGCTATTATTATTGCCACTGGAGCTTCAGCCAAAAGAATGCATTTACCAGGTGAAGAAACTTATTGGCAACAAGGTATCAGTGCTTGTGCCGTTTGTGACGGTGCTGTTCCAATTTTTAGAAACAAACCTTTAGCTGTTGTTGGTGGTGGTGATTCCGCTTGTGAAGAAGCTTTATTCTTAACTAAATATGGCTCTAAAGTTTATTTATTAGTAAGAAGAGATGAGTTAAGAGCTTCCACAATTATGCAAAAAAGAGTTAAAAATAATGATAAATTAGAAATATTATGGAATACTGAAGCTAAATCTGCTCAAGGTGATGGTAAAGTTTTGACCAGCCTTGAAATTTACAACAACAAGTCTAAAGAAACCTCTTCTTTACCTGTTAATGGTTTATTCTATGCTATTGGTCATATTCCTGCTACCAAGATTTTTGAAAAACAAGTTGAAACCGATGATACTGGTTATATAAAGACCAAACCAGGTACTACACACACTTCAGTCGAAGGTGTTTTCGCTGCTGGGGATGTTCAAGATAAAATTTATAGACAAGCTATCACCTCTGCTGGTACCGGTTGTCAAGCCGCTTTAGATTGTGAAGCTTATTTAGCTGATCAAGAATAAATATTCTGGTAAATTTAATATACTCATGATAAATATATATGTTATATATAACTTAAAATAGTAATATACCTGTTTTGATAGATTTTTTGAAACGTTCTCTATCTTTTTCGAGCTTCGGAAATGTGTCTCGGATCTTTAAAATACGTGAGATTTATATTCATGAAGTTTATAAAATATATAATATTAATACCGTAAAATCTATAAAATATAGAATCATTCATCCGTGTGAATAATATCTGCCTCCTCTTCTGTGTAATATATTTTATCGAGAAGAACTTTGCTTGTACCTAATGCAAGAAGAAAAGCCATAAGGTAGAAAGGTAAATCAACTAAATTTCTCTTTAATCCAAAGTTGTAAAGCTGTAAAAAGATTGGGGGTCCAACTCCCTGGCAGACGTTAGATAACAAACCTAATGCAATATACACCTGTCCCAAACTACTTTTGGGGTAAAATTTAGTAATCGATGAGTTGACCACTGTCGTGAGCCCTGAATCAGCTCCCATAAACGCTGCAAGTTTATAAATCCCAGAACTATTAGAACAGAAGGGAATCCCAAAGCAGATAATGACATCAGTAATACTTGCTACAACTAATAATGAAAGATCAATAGAATCAATATTATTTTCATTGAACGTCATACCAAAATAGGGAAATACTTTAGTAGACACAAAAGGAATTAAAACCGCTAAAAATATTGTTGACGAAATAGTATTGACAATTAAGACGTTGGCTATTTGACTTGAAGTCCACGAAAATCTATAGATGACGTATTGGAAAAGTACCAAGACCATTGAACTTGTGACCACCAATGTGATACAATGCATTGATACCAAAGAAAGTACCAGTGATTTAATCTTTTTAGTTTCATGTTTTCTAGATAATGGGATCAAGCTATCAGGAACCATTAGAACCTTTATAGGTTCGAAGACATTTATCAACTGCAAAGGATTCAAATTCTTCCAGCTCAAGTTTGTTGAACGGATCGAATCTCTGATATTTTGAACATCTGGTTTAGATTCTGCAATAAAACAAGTAAAAATAAATATAATACCAAGTGATATTAACTGCCCCGTGTAGGGTAACATATTAGCTTTGCTTTCTCCAAGCCCACACGATTTCCCAATCTCAATTAATAATTTACCAACAAAAGTAGAAAGGAATACACCACAAGTAAAGAAAGAAAAGGTAAAAGAATTTGCTGCCGCCAAGTTTTCAGGTTTTGTGATATCAGCAATGTAAGCGCTTGAAATGACAGTAGCACCATTTAATCCGCCTAAAAGATCACTTAGAACACTGCATGCAATCAATGTCTTGTATTTAAAGGTATCAACGCTGTTGAGTATAATTACTATTACCAAATTAAAAACCAACATAATTAAACTGTTAGCAATTAACAAGGGCTTTCTACCAAACCTGTCACTTAATTTTCCTATTTGAGCCATACCTACCATAGACATAATTTGAATTGTAGACATATTGACTTGAACAAAATTAGATACTAAAACTTGATTGTCAATAGGATCACAAGACCCATCGGGTTTTCTGTTACTATTACAAGCCTTTTCAAAGTAAACGCTCTCTTTTACACACATTGACATTGTTGAAAAGGCACTTAAAAATAATAATATACAAATATACCCAATAGAAGGCTTATTATACCAACCTAATGTCAACGACTTATTCAAAGTGTTATCATCATCTTCATCATCATCTAAAAAGTCATCGAGAGAATCATCGTCTTGATCCGAAGTAACTGCACCATAGTCACTTTGAAGTCTGATGTTATTTTGGACTAGTTGTTCTAGTTCAGGAAGTTCGTCCATTTTGGATTTATCACTGTCTATTGAAGTTAAAAGTTAAGATATCTATCAGCAGACTATATCATAAAACGGTTAGCTAATAAGCTATATAAAGTATAGGCCACGTCAGTCGTAAGACAGGTATTTCGATAGCTATAGACTTTCTGTCCTCAAAGTTAAGTTCAAGTTTGTTATCAAGGGATATATTTGGAGCCAGTCCTGAGAGCGGGCCTCTTCTATACCGCACGGCGTAATAAGGTGATAAGAAGAGACAATGAATATTTCGAAACTGGGAGGTTTTCTTATTCAGTTTATTCTCTAAATTTACAATGCAGTTACTGTATTAGTTACATAAATTAAAGTTGTCAATCAAAAACGAAGTAAATGTGTTTGGAGAAATTTTTTAAATCTTTAAATCTATATATCTATAAAGCTTTATACCTTTGAACCTTATTACTCACTCTAAATCATTCAGCTCCTGTTCCTCTTGTTCCTCACGAAAGATATCCTTACCAGATAGTATCCTATCAAAGATAATTAGAACAAATGCCATCAAAAAAACAATTGCAAGAACGACAAAAGGTAAAGTTGCAAAATTGTGAACCAAACCAAATTTGTACAACTGGAGGTCGACCAATGGTCCTATTATAGCCACAAAAACATGCAAAAGTTTTATACCCACGATTAGCCTTGCAGTATACTCTGTAGGGAAGTATTTAGTAAGGGCGGCTGTTACAGTTGGCGTTATAAAGGTGTCAAATGATGCTAAAGGTAATATAATAAAAAGAGCTCTAGACGATTTAACAACACCAAGTAGCATATTAAATATGCTATCACAAACCAAAGCAACACACAAAGTAGCGAAATCAACAGAATCAAAATGATGATTGTTTGTTTTCAACTTCAAGTATTTTTGAAAGATTATTTTAGTCAAAAATGGAAATATAATCGCCAAAGTCACCAAAGAAGATAATGAAGAGACTAAAATAAGATTGGAAATATCTTCAGAGTCCCATTTGAATAAATATATCCCATATTGGATGAAAACAGTCAGTATAATGTTTAAGAACAATATTGACGACAAATCAGTAAAAATTAGTACGAAAACCAGAAATCTAATCCTACTTATTTCATGTCTTCTATTGCAAGGAATAATAGATTCTGGAACCTTCAACAAGTACAATGGTTCCAACAGATGAACAAGAAATCTTAAAGGATTGAATCTGAGTTTGAATATATCTCTAAGCTTGAAAGGTTGGGAATCGGGATCAGATTCAATTGTTCTCTTCTTCAATGATTCAGGCAAAGTAAGAGAATATAAGACACAAAGAAGCAAGGATCCAATTTGTGCATATAGTGGTAGTTTATTAGCCGCAGTTGTAGAAAGCTGAAGATACTTACCCATTTTGATCAACATTTTACATGTAAATACTCCTGAAAGTTGCCCAACAGACACCATGGTAGTCATAAACGATAAAGCAACTCTCTTATTTTCAGCAGTGGTGATATCGGACACATAAGTTGTGACGATAGCCATGAAACTAATAGGTCCCCCAAAAGCTGACAAAGCAATTGAAGACAAGACAAGTGCTTTTATATGAAGTCCCCAATATTCAGTCAAGATTATGAACATAAAAAATGATTGTATTAACAACAAGAAAACTGAAACAACCAAGGCAGGTTTTCTACCGAAAGTATCAGCAAATCTCCCGGCTTGTGACATTCCAAAAACTGAAATGCTGCTACTGACAAGTGTCAGTAACTGCAGATAATTTGAAACCAACAATTGATTATCAAGTTTATCACAAGTTCCATCAGGCTTCATATTTGATTCACAAGCTCTATCAAAAAGCATAATTTCCAATGCTGGACCAGCCAAAGAAGAAAAGGAGACAAAAAACATACTTACAGCAAGTCTACCAATACTTGGTTTGTTGTACCAACTTGACAGCTCTGAATTTATATCATATTCCAAATTACTTGAGCTCCCATATTCATGGGTTTCAACCGTTTCGATAGTGACCACTGTCTTTTTGTTTAGCAAGGTTTCAAACTCACTCATATTTCCTTCTTCTACAAACGATTCAGACGATAAAGAGGATGATTCTGTAGCTTAAATAGTAAGGATATTAACAGAGCCTTACGCTACCTCACCATTTTCGGTGATAAAAGATTGTAAGAAGCATAAACTTTAAATATAGAGATGCCTGTCGTAGTTGGAAAGAATAGGAGAACAATTTGCTAAGCACCAAAGTTACTAATAAGTGTTAACTTTTCAAGGAATTGAAAGAAGTAGTTAAACTTTATCCTGTATTTCTATAAACGTACGAAAATTATATGAGCCTATTTATTAATCAGTTTCAGGCTGTTCACGTTCCTGCTCTTCAATTTGAATATCTTTAGCTGAAATAACACGATCTACTATAATCAAAGTGAGCACAACCATGAAAAGTATTGAAATGAATATGAAAGGCAAGGTTGCAAAATTATGGACCAAGCCAAATTTGTACATTTGTAAGGTGATTAAAGGACCCAAAATAAACATTGCATTATTCAAGATATTCAACCCTACAATAATTTGTCCTGTGACTTCCTGTGGAAAATACTTGGTAAGTACAGCTGTCACTGTTGGTACGATAAAACTATCAAATGCAGTCAAAGGGAATAGAATGAAAAGTCCTGTAGAAGATTTAATAACCCCAATTAAAAAGGTAACCACGATATCACCAGTAATAGCAACAACTAGAGAACTGAAATCAATCGAATCAAAGTGATGAGCATTAGATTGCAACTTCAAGTATCTTTGAAAGATTATTTTGGTCAAGAAAGGGAGTATAACAGCCAAAGCTATGATAGATCCCAAAGAACTTATCAAAATAAGGTTTGAAATAGCCTCCGAATCCCATTTGAATACATATATACCATATTGAATGAAAACTACCAGCAAAACAGAAGACAACATCGCAGATGATAAATAGGCTAAAACTAGCACAAGGACCAGAAATCTAATTCTGCTTATTTCGTGTTTTCTATTATAAGGAATAACAGAATCTGGAACTTTCAACAAACTCAATGGCTCAAACACATTAAGTAAGCTAAGAGGATTGAATCTGAGTTTCAGTATATCTCTGAAGCTGAAACTTTGAATGCCAACATCTGTCGTTATGGCTGTTTTCTTCAAAGACTCAGGTAAAGTCAAAGTATATAACGTACATACAAATAAAGATCCAATTTCAACATAAAAAGGCAATTTGTTAGTTGTAGCAGGAGAAAGTTCAAGAAGTTTGCCTATCCTGATAAGCATGTTGCATGTAAAAATACCCAAAAGTTGACCAACAAATTGTGTGGTGTTAACAAACGATAACGAAACGATTTTATTTTCAGCAGAAGAGATGTCAGAAACGTAGGTAGATACGATAGCAGAAAATCCCAACATCTTACCGAATAATGACATGACCATTGAAGAGATAATTAGTGCTGTTTGATGAAGTCCCTTGGATTCATTTAAGAAATAGAATAGCATCAACGAGCCTAAAAGATGAAATGTAACAGCCAGGATTAATGCAGGTTTTCTACCAAAAACATCCGTAAATTTTCCAACTTTTGACATCCCTAAAATAGCAATGAAATTACTACAAAGCATAGATGCTTGCTGGAAATTTGAAACCAACAATTGATTATCTACTTTATCACAAGTTCCATCAGGTTTCATATTTGATTCACAAGCTCTATCAAAGATCATGATTTCTTTCGATGGACCACTCAAGGAAGCGAATGCAACGAAGAACATAGCAACAAGGATCTTTCCAATGCTTGGTCTTTTGTACCAACTAGTTTCCTCTGAATCTTGAGTTTCTAAATTACTTGAAGATCCATACTCACAACTTTCAACTACAACAGTCAACTTTTTATTAAGTAAAGTATCAGACTCACTCATGTTGACATAAATATTTCAACGGGAACAATTCCTCCAATGTTGTTTTATATTTCTGGTCCATAGGCGGCGCCTTATCTTCGCATGGGGGTGCGGCAATAATCGATTTTAAACGGAGTATATATTTCTGAACTGACGCGATAACAGTACGGTTTTGCTTATTGATATTGCGTGATTACCATGAAAATGGCAGTTCTTACTAGTCGTTACCTAAGAGTTTGATGGTTGACAGTTGCCATCTAAGAAGTGATCAAGAGTTTCAGGTCCCCAGATCGATTGCAATCCTGTATATAGAATACATAATCTTTTTGACATGAAAAACAAGGAATTCTAAATTATAACTGTGGGCTGGTTAGGATGACTAGTAAGATATTTATCTAATATCAAAAGCAAACTTATCATGATGAAAAATACAATCTCAAAGTAGAATGGAAGGGTTGGAAAATCATGAGTCAACCCGTATTTATATAGCTGCAATAGACATAAGGGTCCCACAGCTTTGGTTATAGCACCTACTGAATTTATAGCAGCAATGACATGGGATGTTAATTCAGGTGGATAGTATTTGATAATTACAGCGGTTGTAGTTGGTCCAATGAAGTTATCAATACCTATGAATACCAAAAGAAGCATCATTACATCAGACGAGGTAATCATTATAAGTCCAAGCGTCAAAAGGACGTCTACAATTGATGAAAATATCAACGTTCCAAAATCAATTGAATCGAAGTGTTTTGTGCTGAATTGTAATTTCAATATTTTTTGAAATAAGATTTTATTCAAGAATGGAAGTAATAGCACCAACCCCAAGATTGAAGATGCATAAACGATCAATATACCTGTAGATATTTCATCTGAACCCCACTGAAATCTAAGAATACAATATGGAAGCACAACGGTAACCATAGTGCCCATAAATAACTGAGCACTAAGATAAGTAAGCAATAGAACTATTATCAGAAATCTTGATCTTTTTACTTCATGTTTTCTTTCAAGTGGAACAATATCCAGTGGAAATCCTAAGATTTTAATCGGTTCAAATATTTTAAAAACTGCCCCCAATTTGATTGAATTAATAGAAGGCCATTTGAATTCGAATCTTGGAGATTCAACTTCTTTGTTAAAAGATTCTGGGATGAAGAAACAATAAGCTAATAATACCAAATCAGTCAAGAATTGTCCGTAAAATGGAAATTGAATGTAAGATTCAGGATGAAAACCAAAATGTTTACCACTTTTGATTAAAATATTACAAATCCAGACACCAACAAATCCTCCTATGGAAGAAGCAGCCATTATAAAAGATAAAGACAGGGCCTTATTTTCTGGTTTTGTGATATCAGCAGCATAAATATTTGTTATGGCTACAAAACCAAATGGACCTCCCATCAGAAAGTTGAATATAGTGCAGACTAATAATGATTTAAATTTCAAACCATAGTTTCTGCATAACAAATAACAATTACAAACAGCAGCAAAGAGATCAACGAATGTCATTAAAATCAAAACAGGCTTCCTTCCATACTTATTACAAAGTGTTGGAATCTGTGACAATGCTATCACAGTCATTATCTGAGATAAAATTAAGCTAAGTTGATGATAACTGGATACTAAAACTTGATTTTCAGTTGGATCACAAAGACCATTCGACCCCTTATTTGTTTCACAGGCTCTATTGAAATATGATATCTCTCTGACAGGATCAGACATACCAGTTAATGCATATAATCCCATAGCTATAACAGCTTTAGTAACAGTAGGCTTATTAAACCAGCTCTTTATACTTCTATTATTTGCGGCAGTATATTCTGCTGCACAAGAGGCAACACCATCACATTCAGTCAGTTGCACTGTTACCACTTGTTTCTTCAACAAAGGTTCTTCTTCGTTCATCTATTTGTTTTGCAGTTAGTGGAAGTGGAAATTTCTTACTTATATGCTCACCTCATTGGTGATAGAGGGCTTTAAATGGACAATGAGATGAGATACGACAATAACTGCTTATCGAGTGTTTTACGTATATGGTTCCTTAAGTAAAAATGTCGTGTATGCTATTGAAATAATAGGAGGGTAGGTGCTAATACCCGAATTTGTCTTTCATTTTTTGCTTTTAATACACGGCTAAGCGACATTTCAACCAAACTGTTTCATATTGAGAGGGATAAGAAAATAAACTACTATATTAACATCATACAGTACATGAAAAGTTCATATCAACACCTTCACTTGATAGTGTTATGCTATTAGGGTATGGATATAATCTATAAAAGCTAATCTTTGATCCCACCCTCTGCAGGAAATACAATTTTTCAGACGGGTCTGTAAACCTTGCGTGAAAATACTATCATTCACCTGGACAAGTGAACCACACCGCAATATTTATAACAAATAAATGTACTTCGTATGATGTCAAGTATAAGTCATTTCCATTCTTTGAAGATTTCAAAATTTTTGCAACCAAATTTGTGGTAGTGTACAAAGGCAAAGATCATCAAATGCGAATTTTGATAACGAATATATTGATAATATTTGCAAGATGTCTTTCAATAACTTCAGTGAAGATATTGAGGCAAATGCTGCAGATGCAAAATCTGTACATTATAAAGATTTTCCAGAATTTGAAAATATGACCCAGCAGATTGAATCCAGTTTATATAATGTTAACAATAATCAATTGGTTTCTATCAAGAACCTTATAAACCAATATGATAGTTTATTAAATAACGAAGATGAGGCTAACAAAGCTGTCAAATTGAATAAATTATCAGAAACTATAAAATCTCATGTTGAAAAACTCACTGGGAACTATAAAGTCATTAATGATTTGGTGCAAAAGGTGAATCAGAATTTGAAAGACTGCGATACCAATCATGAAGATAGAGACACAATCAGTTATCTTAAACAGAAAGAATCTTTAGTGGTCAAATTGGTTAAATCCAGCTTGAGGAATTTCCAATCTCAACAAAAGAGATATGAGTCACTACAGCAAAAGACTATAAATAAGTATGGGAAACTTCATTCTGACGAGTTAATCGACTTTACCACTGATCATAGCCCGTTGTCGCAGCAGCAGCAACAACAGCAACAACAGCAACAACAACAATTGCCACCGCAATCGCAGCAGCAAGTACAAATATCTTATGAACCCATTAATGCCGAAGAATTAGAACAGCAGACTTTGTTAATCCAAGAAAGAGAACGAGAAATAGAACAAATATCGCATGACATATCTTATATCAATGAAATATATGGAAATTTAGAAGAAATTGTCCAAGAGCAACAATTTTCAATTGATTCAATCGAAGATAATGTCTTGAGATATAGTGCTGATACTCAAGGGGCTGCTAACGAATTAAGACGGGCCGAAAGATACCAAAGAAGATCTAATGGTAGAATGTTGTGTTGTTTTTTTATATTATTTGGACTTTTATTCTTTATTATACTAGTCCAACTCATTTTTTAAAGAGTACTTGGGAGTTGTTACTTAGTTAAGATCTATAATATATATACATTAAGGGACTATGACCAAACCACTATTCGATATTCCAAATGTTGATATATCCATCATCTCCAGCACTGACAATCACTTCTTCACCATCATCCAATCTACACCATGAAACACAATTGATTTCTGATACTCCATGGCTCAAATCATGACTTGATATAATCTCCCAGTCTTTCGAACTCTCATTCTGCTCGTATACAACAATTTTACCATCAGAACCACCACTTACAATTCTGCCTGACTCTTTGGACCAAGAAACAGAATATACAGTATATTTGTGAATTTTAGGCAAGATACATTCCAATTCCCATGTCATTTCTTCGGCTTGATGTTTAATGGAGCTGGGTAAACCTTTTGTACGTTCATAATCTTCCTCAGTAATCCGATTGGTCTTGCAACTCCAGATCCTGACTGTTAAATCATCACTACAACTTACAATTCTTAATGTATCTTCAGAAGCTGATTTGCATCTTGGATGTTCAAATGCAGAACTCCAGACAGTCCCTTCATGACCATTCAATATTCCTACACAAGACCAGTCATCATCATTTTCGTCTTGTTTGTACAACCTTATGGTATCATCATATGAAGAACTTGCTAACAAATTTTGGGTTGGATGCCAAGTCACATGCTTAATATCTTGATCATGATCACTTAAGACTGAAATACATTCAAACTCTTCTAAGGTTTCTGGATCAGTTTCCCAAATCCAAATAGTTTTATCTCTAGAACACGAAGCCAATAAATTACCTTGATAATTCCAAGCTACAGCCTTGATTTCATTTTCATGACCTTCAATAATTGCCATTAAATTCCATTCGTTTTGAGGACTGGTCAATAATTGAACTTGCTTTTCCATTCTGTTAGAATCATCTGCATCTTCATCATCTTCAAATTGATCTTCTGGTTCATCAATACCCCAGATTGAGATTGTACTATCAAAAGATCCAGCAGCTAATGCTGGCAAGTCTATAAATTCTGTATCTGGTGAATCTGCACCTCCTAGCGGTGGTTTGAAAGCAACCGTTCTGATGGATCTTTTATGGGTATCTTCTAACTTAGTAATTAAGGGAAAATTTTTCTTTTTAGATAATCCATAAATGTTCGATGTCTTATCTGTCGATGCAGTAGCTACTAATGGGAGGGTAGCATGTGAGTTAACACTCCAAACTTTGTCCTTGTGACCCTTAATGGACTTTATCAATGCAACCATACTAAATCTTGTTCAATCTGTTTGGTAATGCGAAAGTTTTAGATAATTTTTCATCTTCTTGAAATCCTAGTTATATTAATGATAAAAAGTAGCTTCAGACTTTCTAGAAACCTTAACGGGACTAGGATAGTACTACCTATTACCAGATTCAATTCTAATTCATCCAAAGGAAATCAGGCTGAAAGTGAAAAAAACCTAAGAAAGAAAGAAACCCAAGAGATCAAAGAATATAATATAAAATCAACTACTTCACCAGCTGCACCAGCGCCTATGGAGAATAATGATGTTTCAAGGTATATGAAAAAGAATAAAAAACCATACTTACCAAAAATAAAACATGACAGATTGTCTTATGACTACCCAGGTTTACCAAATCAAGATGATTTCACAAAGCATGCCAAAGAACTTGAAGTGAAACAAGCCAATAGATGGAGAAGACATATTCCCAAAATTTTAACTGCCATTTTTGTAGCATGGGGAGCATATAGTGTTAAAGTGTGGTATTTTGATACTGAAGAAAATTCAAGTTCAAAAGAATTATTAGATCCAGAAGCATTCCATAAATTTATCATAACCCATAGAGAGCAGATAGATGATGATCATTTCTTAATAGAGTTAACTCCCAAGTATAAAAATTGGCAATATAGTTTATATTCCAACTACTCACAAAATTCGATTTGGGATGGAGATAAACTTTGGTCAGTTGAGGTTAAGCAACCTCAAATTATGGTTGTTAGATCTTACACTCCATTACCTTTGTACTTCATGAAATCCGAGTACACTAGGTCTGGAGATAAAAAGCCTTTATTAAAAGTCATTGTTCCAAGCAAGGAAGATTATGATAAAGGTGGTGTCATGTGTTTATATATTAAAAGATATAATGACGGTGAAGTTTCTAAATTTATCGTAGACAAGAATATTGGGGACGAATTGGAACTAAGAGGACCAAACATTGAATACAAATTTCCTTATCACCCATTGAAAAAACAACACGAAAGACCTGTTTTCAAAGATTTGCCTTCCAAGGTTGAACCCGAAATTTATTTAGATAAACTTAAGGCTGTCAATAAAATCCCTGACTTTGATAATCTTACGTTTTATTGTGCCGGTACAGGTATTGCGCCCGCTTTACAGATGCTTATGTCTAGAAACCCTTACAGAGGCTTTACTGAGATTCATTATTCAGCTAGAAAACCAGGGGAATTAGGGCCAATAAACAGGTTCTTGTTCTTTCTTGAAAAGTTAGATAGACTTAAAATTCATTATCATTATGATAATGAAAACAATTATATCCTGGCTAAGGATGTTCTGAGACCTTTGCCTGTCAAGTACTTAAGCCCTATGAAGGAAGAGAATATCGAAAAGCTTGATCAATTGACACCCAACGACGCCTTAAAGATTCGTCAAAAGATCTTGGATGAAGATTCAGATGATGAAACCGAAAAAGACTTCAAAGGTGTAGTTATCAAATATGACAATGCTATTGAACAAGCTAAAGTAACAAGTAAACTCGCAAAGGATCCTTCGGCATTATCTTTAGTCTGTGGGCCAGATGGCTATGTTGAGAAGGTTGCAGGACCTTTATCTAGAGCTACAAATGAACAGGGGCCTGTTACAGGTTACTTGGGTAAAAAAGGTTGGAATAATGACAACGTATTCAAGCTTAACAATTAATTTTGTTACCATCAATTATTTTTACATTAATCTTATATATACACTTGTACATAGTACTACAACAAGTCAACTTTTTTGGCAAAGTGAGTTAAAATTCTTTGCGAGTCTCTCAACTCACTACAACTAAGTATAACCTCCTTCAACAACTCGTGCTTCTTAAGACCACAAATTTCGTCATTCCATGCACCACTTGGACTTTCGGGTCCTAACAATTGGTTACAAATTTCGAAAACTTTTGCTTTTAAACCAAGTTCACATATTCTTTTAACATAAGTGATAAAGAAATCATGAAAGTCTTTCTTTTCGCCCAAGAGCTCACAACATAATATTCTGTTCTCTAAGTGACTCAAAGACACAGTATTTTCAAGATTCTCGAACCCTTCTTTCATTAACATATTTTTAGAAATCTTGTTGAAAAACTTAGCCCTACCTGCCCTTGTGTTCTTTACAATTTCTTCGTTTGTCTTATGTTCTAAAAGTTCTATAATTGATTCGTTTGCTTCACCAAATAGTTTAGAGCTCTCAGCGACGGATTTACTGTCACCGTTACTTAAAGAATCCCAGTAGTGGGAACCGAATGCCCACCAAGATTCAGTAATTGTTTGCCACGCCCCTAGATCCTTATTGAACAAATAACCGGAACCATTTGAAAGTGTCACTAATGGGATACCATTGGAAGTGATTGAACACATTGTAATCCTGTTGGATCTCGACAAACCTTCATCTTGATATTTATTAGTTGCGTCGAGCAATGAATTGATGGACAGTGGAGATGTCAAAAGAGACTTTTTGGAAAGAATGTCCCATACGTATAATTCGCCGATTGCTGTTATAGCCATCAAAAACTTCCCATGACTCTCTAAGAAAGCAAGGGGAGACCCGAGAATAACAGGGGGTAGTAGTCTTTTACCAGCAGTATGCGAGTACGTCAATATTTGACCATCGTTAGTGGACAATGCCCAAAACTCTCTAGACTCAGTTGCTAAATGAATATACCTAGGCACAAAATCACACCATATTTGTTTGTCTTTCTTAAAATAGGTAATTCTTGAGGGTTCCTCTTCATTACCAGAACCGTTCTTTATGTCTAATACAAACAGCTCGTCTTGCTCGATTGCGCTGGTTAACGTAAACCCAAGTCTCACTTTAGGTGTTGATAATCTAGTCTTTGAAAAGGTGGTATTTGGATTAACAACAACAGAGCCCAAAAATTTACTGGGTTCCAACTCTCTTTTCTGTTTCTTACCAGTTTCTTCGTTCACCTTTTGTCTCTTTATTCGTTTAAACATTTCTTCCGAAACATTATATGACGCTTTCTCAAACTCCATGGATGACTTTGTAGTTGAATAATTAGAACTACTAGTAGATTTACCAGTTGTTAACATATTAACGTTAGTAGCATTATTATTACTATTATTATTATTTGAAACCAATATAGGTTGAATCCTTTTCTTACCATTTTTTGTAGAAATCTTTTGCTTTGCTATTTCAGTTTTTGGTACGTTGCTTCCATTACTGGAAGTATTAGAGGTTGCTCCGTTAGATTTCCCATTGGAACTACCATTTGTGTTGGTTGAGCTTTCTGTCTCTTTAGACTCTTTTGATTTTGATCTTCCTTCCATTGCGTTGCCTAAAATATCATCTATATGACTTGGATCTTCCATATCAGATGCTGTTATCACCTTGGGTGTAAAACTTTGATGCTCATGGTTGTTTACAGGAGTGTTTTCCTTCTGTGACTTTTCTTTATTTTGATCTTGTTCGTTCTCTCCAGGTTGTTCAATAGTCTCTGCTACAGGTGTGGCATCATTTTGATCTAAAACTTCAATTATATTACTCGTTTTACTTCTTGGATTAACCGTTTCAGATTTAGCGTTGAAAGGTTTGGTTTCAGGAACGTCTTTTACTTCGGTCAAACTCGAATCAGTTTCTTTGACACCTAACTCGTTTTCTTCGAACGAGACTATGGTAATATGGCCATCTAAAGAAGCCAAAAATAAAGAATCACCAGATTTATCCCAACATAAATCAACTATAGGTTTACTAACCAAGTTTTTCAAAACAAACAATGGTGAATTATTACTCATTGTCCATAAAGCTAAAGTTTTATCTGAACCAGCAGTTGCAACCACAGCAGCACACCGAAGTATTTCTTTGTCGACTATATCTTGTAACCTTTCGGGGTCAGTGGTGTTACACTTGAAAAAATTGGGGTTAAACTTCACAACTTCACATGACGAACCATGACCAACTAAATTCAACACGGTTTCCCAATTCTTAGTTCGTGATATTAATGTTATTAAAGTTGTTTGATTCTTTTTTGCACTTGGAATTAAAAGAAACTCTCCATTGCTTGACCAAGATATCCTATTGTAATTGATGTTAACATTATTTTGATTCATGAATCTAGTAATTTTGTTGAGTATTTTAAACTGATAATTATTTTTTTCATATCTAAATTGATATATGCAAATAATAGTATCGTCCCCCAACGTAACCAAAAACTTGTTTTTAGGGTCGAATGCAATTGATCTTTGAATTACAAGATTATCTTGATGCAATAGAGAAGTTAACTCTTGATGAGTATCACGTTCCAAATCATAAAGATGAACCTTACCATCTTCAGAGCTCCAAGATAATAGTCTTCCATCGTGTGACCAAGTTATATCAACTACTGGGCTTGAATTTCCAGTCAAAGGATAAAGCAATTTATGAGAACCATCAAGCTGATTCATATAAATCTTCCCATCAACATCACCACAAACAAACTTTGAATCTATAGGAGACCATTTGATAGCTTTTATCAATGATCCGTCATACTTGAATGTGTTAATAGGATTTGTATATCTTATTTGTCTTTTTACTTTAGTTTTTTCTATTTTATTCAAATTTATTAATTCTTCAACATTCCAAATATTTAGTATACCATCTTTACCTATTGATAATAAATTCTCTCCGGATTGATCAATTGATAAAGAATGTACCTCTCCTCCGTGTAGATGTTTCGGTAACACTAATACACGCATATCTATATAGTAGTAGGATCTATGATATGACTTATGTGTCTAGCAATAATTGCTTATATTTTTGATGATGTTTTCAACACAATTCACGGTACCTGAAGTGTTCCACTTTTCGCACTGAGAGAGATTTGTTGAAGAGAAAATTTTGCAGGGAGATTTGTAAGGGGTACAAAAGAATAGGTTACTTTTGACATAAATTATTTTATACATAGGACACAAAAGGAGATAAAATGGCGAACGGTGTAACTGAAGAATATTATACAGACTCCAGTTCTGATTTCACTGAATATTGGATAGACTTATTTTTAGGAATTAAAGGTAATGAGTATTTTTGTGATATCGATGAAGATTACATACGTGATAGATTCAATTTGACTGGATTGAACCAAGAAGTTAGTAAATTACCAGTGTTGATTGACATAATAACGGATATCGTAGATATAGACCTGCAACCTGACGATCAAAGAGAAGCCTTGGAGCATAATGCTAGAGTTTTGTATGGATTAATCCATGCTAGATATATTTTAACTTCAAGGGGTTTAAACAAAATGTTTGAAAAATATAGAAATGGAGATTTTGGATATTGTCCAAGAGTCCATTGTCAATTGCATCCTTTATTACCAATTGGTCTTAATGATCAACCAAGATTAGCATCTGTTAAACTATATTGTGCAAAGTGTGAAGATTTGTATAATCCAAAGTCTGGAAGACATGCAGTAATAGATGGAGCTTATTTTGGCTCTTCTTTCCCAGCTATGTTCTTCCAAAATTTTCCACAAGCTATACCTGTTCATGATAGGAGAATCTATACTCCGAGAGTCTTTGGGTTTAAATTGCATGATTATTCACAATTAAGTAGATGGAGAGAACTTCAACGAAATAAACTAGAAAAAAGACTCATTAAGAATGGAGTTGATATTTTTAATAAGCCAGGTGGTTTCATTATTGACGAAAAGGAAGAAATCAAAAATCAATTGTAATATATTTTACGTAACGATTATACTTAATGTATAAATGGATTCATATAATTATGTTTCCCTCTTTGTATACATTTCATTTCTTTACTTCTTTACTAAATTTGTATTCTTGTAATTAAACTTTTATCTTATCTCTGTTATCTACTGATGTAGATATTTTCTTACGCACATCTCAAAGCAAAATTTTATCTTCAGTTGACTCATAATAACAACTTTTTTAGTAAACAGCTTGACATTCAACTCACTTTTCTGAAGTTTTGGGAATGATAAGGGCTTCCATAAGAAAATACCTGAGTTCAGTTACGGAGACTCAAGTATTTCCAACAGGATCTACTATTTTTTCGCTAGTTCAGCCAACTGGTAGAATTCATATCGGCAACTATCTTGGAGCATTAGCTAATTGGAGAGACATCTCTAATAATGAAGCTAACAGGGACTCGAAGTTTATTTTTGGTACAGCTGATTTGCATGCATTGACAGGACAAGTTGACCCACAACAGTTTAGACTTAGAAGGCGTGAAGCTATTGCAAGTATGATTTCTGCTGGTATCGATCCTGAAAGATGTATATTGTATCATCAATCTAGTGTAACTGAACACACTAGATTGTCATGGATATTAACCTGTTTAACTAGCATGGGTGCATTAAACCGAATGACTCAATGGAAACTGAAAGCCAAGGTACAAAGCACAAGTTCAATCTTCGAAGAAGAAATCTTAGGTAAAACTAAAGCGGGTGTTTTTTCATACCCTGTATTACAAGCCGCTGATATACTTATTTACAAATCAACTCATGTTCCTGTAGGAGATGATCAGACCCAACATTTAGAGTTATGTAGAAATATCGCTACCACTTTTAATACCACTTACAATAATGATTTTTTCCCATTGCCAAAATCCGTTTTTACACCTAGTAAAAAGATAATGTCCCTTCGTTCATTAGAAAGGAAAATGTCTAAATCAGATGTCGATCAGAATGGGTGTCTTTATATAACTGAAAGTCCTGATTCGATATCAAAAAAGTTAAGAAAAGCTACAACTGATTCAATTCAAGGTAAAATTTATTTTGATCCTGTTGAAAGACCAGGTGTTAGTAATTTAATTAATATTGTTGCTGGTTTGACCAGAAAATCAGTTGAAGAAACTGTCAATGACTTGAATTGGGTCAAAGATCATAAGCAATTGAAAGATCATGTAACTGAATTAATAGTTGAAGAATTCAATGATAAGAGAAACTTATTCGATGAATTGATGAAAGACACTGCTTACATCGATGAAATAACCGATAGGGGTGCAAAAAAAGCTAGAGAAATCGCAGTAGCAAACATGAAACAAATTAATCATCTAATAGGATTTGATTAATTTGCTACCTCTCAAAATCTAATTAGATTCAAGTAAATATAACTCAATTTCATAAGGAACAGAACTTTTGGCATTTGTAACCCGATTGCAAAAAAATGTTTCTTATTGTCTGTAAATAGAATACATAAACCTTCTTACTATTAATTTGGAATAATTTGTGCATAATTTCATCTTCCTTCCTGCCATTATCGTTTATGTCCAATAGTTGCAAAAAAATCCATCGCGTCGCGATTTTAAGACGCCAAAAGAAAACGAGAATAGAACCGTTAGTAAACAGATTGAGAAATCAGAAACTTGATATCGAGCACATTGTTTATTTTTTATCATTTAACTTTCGAGTTGATTGTTAAAACACAGGAAGTGCATAATTCCCGTGACATCTTAGGGCAGTTGATAGAGTGTGGATCTTGCAAAAGAAAAAAACAACAACTAAGTAAAACATTTAGTTTACAGCTACTTTATTTTTAATTTGATAGAATAAAAGATTTTGATTCAATCAGTCCATTCGTTTTAAATTCATTACTTGAGATTTGGTCATTCATATTAGGCTCAAGGAAAAAGATTCAAAAGAAATTTTTTATTTGTATACATCTTAAAACTATATCCTAGCAGTATTTAGCCCAATCTAAATAACCATATAGATAAAATAACAAGCCATATAGAGATTATAAGTTCAAGGTTATAGATATTTAAATACAACTGGCAGATATGGAAGACGAAGTAGAAAGTCAAAGAATGCAGGTTAAAGTCTTGTATTCTTTCAATAACAACAGCACTGTTTTTTTATCAAGATCATCTGGTCTGTATTCAATACGAATTGCTAGTATACCGGGAATTAATGAAGAAATCATGTTGGGTGGTTATGAATTAAAAAATTGTATTCAACAAGTCTTGAACAGCTCCCCTGAAAATTTTCATTTAGCAACAGAAGATTATGCTGTTTACTATAAAGATTTGACTGAACAACCTGATGAACCTTTCGTTTCAAATGGTGTCTTTTCGGACCTATTAAAATCTTCGAAATCAGCGATCATCCCTGGAAGAGTGTGCCAAAATGTTTCTGCTAGTTTTTTGTTCGGCAACAAAAAAGAAAACTCCTTAACACTTGAAGTCAGATTGAAGTTTCATACAATTGAAAGACACCCACAAATGGAAGCTACTAATAATTCAAACTCCATAGCTTCAAAATCCGAATCCTTCAATCAGAATAATATGAATATTAATAACAATCATAAGAGCCATAAACAACAAATTCAAAATCAAAAAAGATCTAATGAATATGAAGAACTTCAACCTAAAAAATTTCAAAAATCTTCATCCGTCCAACCTGTCAAGGCTACGAGAACAAGATCATTACCTGTCTATAATCAGCATTTCAACCATATGTTCAACATTAGAAATGCTGATAAATTGAATACTCCCTCAAGATATGATGCTCAAAGTGTTCAGAATAGGTTCAAACTGGCTCCTTTCTTAGATGCACAAGTAATCGATAAACCAAAAGTGTTGAGAAGAAGAAGAAATGATGCTGCCAGAGCAGTGAGAACAAGATCTATGATAAATACCAGAATGATTTCCTCTCCAATTCACGAGGAAGGAAGCTCCGATAGTGATGACACGGAATACAACGACAATAATGCTAGAACTGTTGAAGGTGATGACGATGAAGATGATGACGATTTATTAATTGAAACTTCACCTTATACACCACAACAACATTACAAATCAAGTAATGGCTTATTCCAGGCCCTCCCTGATTTGGAAGACTTGGATAGCAAAAAGACACATACAATTCCAAGCACTAAGTTGCCGGATAATCATGGATTAGTGTGTGTTAATCCAAACTGTATAACAGCTTCATCTATAACGTGGAGATATTTTGAAATTGACTTTCATCCTCATTTTTTGGACATTCATAGAGCTACTGAATTTGATAAAAAAAATTATGAAGGTATGTATGGGCCATTATGTAACGCATGTTACTTATTCTTAAGAAACAAAGGATTTATGAGGCCAGAAGCGGTAGTTAAAAAGTATTTGAAACAACAACGATATAAAAGAGAAAAAGAAGATGCAAAATTATTTCAAGCTCCTTTACCACCTTCAAATAAAAGATCTAACCAAATTGCATCGTCCCCAACTTCACATCACAAATTTGCTACGCCTTCGCATACACCATCAGAAATCAACCAGGTTATACAAAATTCTAAAATAGGAAATCAAGAATTGAATGACTTTATGAATCAATTGAATAATTTTGGAGGTCCCTTAACAGATATTGATTTGCCTGAGGGTGTTACACCACCAATGATGGCAACAAAGTCCAATACAAGAGTGATAAATATTGATGATGACAAAGAAAATTGTCCACCTCCTGATATAACTCAATTTAATAGCTCGAGCTCTCCAGCTATAAATGGTACCGAAGATTTCGAGAAATTGATAATAAAATCATTTAACAAATCCAGTCCATTGGAGGGTGATTGGATGAACATATTCAATCATTCAAACCATTCAAATACTAGCATTAATTCCAATCAAAATACTTTATCTAATTCAAATTCATCTTCCAATTCAAATTTAGAGGGTCCTACACCTAAAGATCATGTTACACCAATTTCAAATATGGATGAGAAAAAAGTTCATCCATCATTGCCACAATTGAAAACATTCAGCACGAGGAGATCCCCAAGATTAAACAAAATAAAGAATATTTCATCCTCTCCTCCTCCTCAATCAGATCTTGAATTGCTTGAAAAAGAGATAAACCAATTAAGAAACTCTTCACCTCAACCAATGGCTACACGTAATGATACAACCAACCTGGCATTATCATTGTACAAAAATGATATTTCTTCACCAAGTGAAGTCTATGAATCTAAACATAAAGTATAGCATATCATATTAATATTATGTAATTGTAATATATTATTTGCATTATCTCATCCTCTCATTTTTTTTTTTTTTCATTAACAAAATCAGCTAGAGAAATGAGCTTTAGCGTTGAGGAATATAACAGTAAGATCAATGAGGCTTCCAATAAGGTCCAAAGTACATTGGAAGGTACTGGTATCAAACCAAGAGTTATGATTATTTGTGGTTCTGGGTTAGGAGGGATTGTAAATATTCTAAGTAACCAAATTACATTGAAATATGAAGATATCCCAGGTTTCAAATCCTCCACAGTTGCAGGGCATGCAGGTAAATTGGTGTTTGGGGAAATTGGAGACAATAAAGTACCTGTTATGTGTATGGTTGGTAGATTACATTTTTATGAAGGTTACTCTTTCCAAGATACTACTTTTCCGATTAGATTAGCTAAATCAATCGGAATTGAAACTTTAGTTGTAACTAATGCAGCAGGTGGTGTGAACTCGAACTTTAAAGTCGGAGACTTAATGTTAATCAATGATCATATTAATTTCCCTGGTTTTGCCGGTTATAATCCTTTAAGAGGACCAAATTTGGAGAACTTTGGTCCAAGATTCTTGCCATTGTCAGATGCCTATGACTTTGAATTAAGAAAATTGTTTTTCACGAGTCAAAAAGAATTAGGCATCAACAGAACAGTTCATGAAGGTGTATACTTCTTTGCAGCTGGCCCAACCTATGAAAGTAGAGCTGAAGTTAGAATGATCAAAACTTTAGGTGGTGATGCAGTTGGTATGTCCACCGTTCCTGAAGTTGTTGTTGCCCGTCATTCAGGTATTAAAGTTTTGGCATTATCATTAATTACCAATGTAGGTGTTGATTCTCCTCCACCAAGTGCATTGACTACTGAAGATGTTCAATTAGATGCTGGAATGGCAAATCATGCAGAAGTCTTAGAAGCCGCAAATGAAGCTTCAAAAGATGTTGAAAAAATATTTGAAGCTACCATTAATAAACTTTAAAATAATTAAATAGAAATGTAAGAGACCGATAAGCATTCTAACTTTTAAAAATAGTATTTTATTAACTCGTTCATAACGTATATACTTTTATTGATCAACTTCACCAGCAGATTCCCATTTACCTTGTAAATTTTCTTTCCATAAACTAACTTTATTATCACCACCACTTACGGCCAATATATTACCAGATAAAGACCAAGAACATCTCCAAACTACATCAGGGAATTTTTCATCTGTTAACAATTGTTTTTCCCAATTGCCTGCTTTATCTTGAGACCAAATCAAGACAGTTCTATCTTGAGAAGCAGTTGCTATGTAGGATTTGATTAAAACAGATTGAGACCAACTAACGTCTCTGACCCAATCTGTATGGCCTTCTAATCTTGCTTCCTCTATGTATTTACTTTGGGATGAATCAAATTTCCAAATTTTTGCTAAGTTGTCTGAACCACAGGTAACAAATTTTCTTTCCAAAACTTTTGAATTAACAGGGGCCCATGAAGCTGAATTAACACCAATTGAGTGTGCATCAAATATGACATGAGATGTGGTGCCATCATCATTAAAATCAACCACTGAAACTTTTCCATCTGAAGAAGTACATAATAAGACAGCGCCTAATTCATGTGGAGCCCAAGTGACAGAGTTGACACTGGCTTGATGAACTTTGTGTTCAGCAATTATAGACCACGACTTTGTTTCTGGTTGTTCTTTCCAAATCAAGGCCTTTCCATCGTAAGAACACGAAGCCAAAATTGAGCCAAATTTTGGATGTGCCCATGAAACTTGCCAAACTGGCCCATCATGTCCAATTAATGTTTCAACCAATTTATAATTGTCATTTTCAATATCGAAAATCTTAATTGATTTATCAGATGAACATGTGGCTAATCTTTTTCCATAATAATCTAACACAGCATCATGAATTAAATCATCATGAGCATTACCAATAGTAACCATGTTGTTGATTTCGTTAGTTTTTTCGTGAACGAAAATTTTGAGATTGAGATTTCGATTCAATCTAAGCATATAGTAGGAACAAATATGGAAGATGATATAAATCACAAGATATATAACTTGATCCAGAGTTTTGGCAACAAGTTGCAGGATACAAGTGAAAGAATTGAGAAATTGGAGTTATTAAGTAAGAAATTGGTTCCAGAAAATGAGATGGAAGAGTTTATGAAACAAGTTGATAAGTTGCAAAGTCAAGAAGGAGATGATTATGCTAACGGTAATGGTATGGATGAGGCAAGCAAAATGTATAAAAATGTAGATTACGACTCAGAAGAAGAAAAATATAATGAAATACAAAAAATTAACGAAGATTACGATGAGAATGATAATATTAAAAAGATGATAAGGCACCTTGAGGCACAAAGGGTCCAGTTAGTTATGGACATTCAGGAACAAGATTATCTAAAGACTAAGTTGATAGAGTTAATTGCTCACAATTCGGAAATGATATTGAGTGTTAAAGAATATTTAGAAAATAAATCCATCTTAATTAAAGACGACTATAAACTTGTGCATGAAAGGCTCCAAAATTATATTAAACAAATCAAGATAAGAATGATCAACATTCAATTTAATAATTATGAAATGAAAAGGAATTTTCAATGTGTCGAAAAAATTATTGATTCTATTGAATTTAACGAAATTCCAAAGCTTAATGAATTAATCAAAAAACTTAACACTATTACATAGATGAAGTAGAATCATATCCAACGAAATCATACGCCTTTTCAATATACTTTCTATTTGGGTCTAATTTAACCCAGCTTTGTCTAATTCTGTCCAAATTCATTTTAGATCTATCAAACTTGAATAATTCGAATAAAAAGAAAATCATATCCCAAATGAATGTTACAATGATTCTCAAGAAACTTTCAGGGATCTCCTTCTCTTTTTCATTAACACTTTTTAATACCTCTTCATTATTATTCGTTAATTTTAAAACAATTTCATCTCTTTCTTGTTTCTCGAAAACCCTATTAAACTTATTCAGATAAATCAAAGAGTTGATAATATTTGACAATTTATTCAAAGATTGATCTCTTACTTTGTTTCTTAGTAGCTTTGAGTTAGATTCAAGCTCATTTATCCTTTTGGTTATGATTCTGGATTCATATAGTAATCGATCCAAGTTCGTAGATAGGTTGTTCAAGTTAAGTTCAATCATATTGGGCAAATTCTGTTCAAATAACTTGGCTTGACTAGTATCCAACAAATTATGATTGACTTTTAACCTATCCAAGTCCTTGTTCAATCTATCAAAATTAATAATCTTCGAATCCCTCTCGCTTACAATTCGTTTTTTAATGGTATCCAATTCCACTAAGTTGTTCATGTCTTTCAAATAATTATTGGCTAATTTCTCTACAGATCTGCTGCATATATCATGACTGATACTATGTGAGCGTTTAAATTTTGGTCTTTCAATTTCGTGATTCAATAGATTAGTCAAATTTAATGACGGCAAAGGGTACGAATTTCTTCGATTCAACTCATTGTTAAATTTTGACAACACTGACATTTTGTTTTGCTGTGGATTCAGACAATTGATTGAACTTTTATCAATTGGTGAATTTGGCTCATCATCAACTTGAATTTGAAGTAATTGATCAACTTTTGATAACCCTGTTAAGTTTATATGCTTATGTGACACTTGATGACTCAAGTTAATTGCTCTTTTATTATTGTACCTGCCTAATTTCATCCTATTCAACCCCTTTTTATCGTATTGTATTTTTTGGTTTTTCGTTATTAAATCCTTCAAACTTATAAATCTATAATCTTCATGGTGACGATGATGGTTGTGATGATGATGATGTAAATTGCTATTATTAGCTTCTTGAGTCGGTTCAAGGCCATACCATAGCTTTTTCAAAGTCTTTCCAAGCAAGTTTCCAATAAGAATTTCTAGGTCCAACGTCTCCACATTGTATTCAAGTTTCGGTTCATCATAAATTCTATCCTGGACGGTATTTTTGACTACATTTGTTAATTTTCTAAATTCTTTGGTATATGATGATGACTTCTTACCGTTGACTTCTGGTAGCTTTAATTTATTGTTGGTAATATAAATAATCTTATGAAAAGTTTCGATGTCAAGTTTTCTAGTTTTATCTAACTTTGCCTGTCTTTGAAATTGCCCTAATGATATCATAAAATTTTCAACGTCAAAGGGATCTCTAGGAACATCACAGCCACCATGGATTTGCAATCTTATTTTTATTGACAAAATCAAACTTATAATTGCAGAAACTGTCCTAACTGGTAAGATACCTGGTGGTCTTATATTAAAATGAGGTAATCCTATCAAATTCCACCAATTTATAATAGCATCTTCAGTTTTGTTACATAAAAATCCATCACAGTATCTAATATCTAGTAAATCAAAATAAAATAAACAAGTTTGTATTATATTTATCAATTCTTTTATTGCAAATTTGATTGGAATATTCAAGTTATAAATTTTATACATCTGTCTAAATTTATCTTCATTTGCATCAGAAATTTTTGATGAAATCAAAGAAACAGATCTTCCACTACAACCTAACTTCTTTAAGTTTGAATTAATGATAAAATTGTCTTCGACAGCCTTAAAATCACCGCCTAAAATTGGAATTAAACTTAAATGAGAAGGCAATGAAGTTATATTGGTTATAAATAAAATTTCAGTTTCTTCACTATTCATATATTTGATTTTTGCATGATTAATCATTAATTCGTTAAGATATTCTTGGAATCTTAGAGGATATGACTTGGAAGGTTGTTTCTTAATTGTGAACTTTATTATATTGATTTCATTAGTAGAATTCCCGGTATAAGTTGATATTAAAGTACCTATATTTCTATTACTCGCCCATTGCTCAACCAAATAAATATCAAAGCCAGTTGATATTGTTTGTTCTAGTATATGAAATTCGTTTAGTTGTTCAAATTCCCTTTGAAAGTACTTAACCGCATTAATGTCAGGGAATAAGTAAGTTATTAGTTCATCACCCATTGATGTAATTTCTGCGCATCAACTGAAGCAGCCATTAAACCCTCTAAACTAATTTCGAAAGGCTTGAAAATCAATATAAGGCAGAGTTGAATTAAAATGCAATTGGTTCAAAATATTAAGTGAAATGTATATCATTAGTATTTTGATCATGTAGAGCTGAAATAAAAACATTCTTTCTTAGCATCTGTACACCAATAGTCAAATTCATCATTTGATCTTTTCGAAATCTCAGAAAAGACAGGTATACGAAAAATCATGAAGATAACAATTGAAATCTCTTCTTTTATGACAGGATGCAACCAAAGATAAACAAAAGTTATATATTTAATACCGCATTAATTACCCACGTCTGCTGCCCAGATATGTTGTTGCGATACTATATAATCTCTCTAGGGTGTTTTGTGTTTCGAGTTAGAACAAAGTTGAATTGAACTTGGTGAGGTTATGGAGATCAATCCAGTCCTAGGGGATGAGAAAAAGTAAAGTAAACCAAGAGAGGTTGAAGAGTAATATCGTTCGAATAGAAGATGCCTAGTCTACACTCTTCAATATAATGCAAGTTTGCTCTCTCATTAGATATTGATGAATAACAAAATTAAGCACAAATATAGTAGAAGTTTTACCAATTGTTACACCGAAAGAATACAGCATCAGATTTAGTAACGGTGACCAATCAACTAGGTGTTAAAGCTCAGTTGCAGTAAAATTATTATGCGTTTAACATTTTGCGTTTATTACTCCCTTTAAAGGGCCGAAACAGAAAATATGCAAAAGAACAAGCAAATAAAATTGCTGCATTAAAATCTTATTGTCATCAGCAAACAGCTACAAAGCTAATGATGGGATATTACTCAAAAAGTAAAAGATAAGATTCCAGCAATGATTAATTCTTGGTGAAAAAATATTGAGATACGATTAAAGTATTTTCACAAGATCTAAAAATTGCAATCCCTTACATATTCCATACGTGAGTAATGTATAAAGATATAAATGTAAAAACTCAAATGGCCCGCCTAACCAAAAAGGTTAATAATCCCTATCATTAATTCTCAAAGCAAAGATAAGAAAAATGCCTTACGATATGAAGTTAGAAAAATATAAATTAACTTGAATTTCCCCAAAGAGAGAGTCAAATATCATGTAACGAGAGTCAGTAGTAAAGAGTTTTAAGGATAGATTAAACGTATTGTGTTAAATGATAAAACTCAATTCCATTTCTTGATTGTAGATAAGGATCCTTTTTAAAAGTTTTCAATCCTAGTTTAAGTTTAAATAATTTTTGATGTATTTTTTTTAGACTGTAACTTCTGGGGTCTATGGACTAACCACTGACATCTGCTAAAAAACTCAATATTCAACTCTCAGTAAAGTATCCAATATTGGACCTAAACCGCAGCGACAATTGGCGGTAAAATGTAGCGAGATTACAAATTCATTGGTTGCGATAATGGCCCGATGACTCTCTACAGGAAAACTATGATACAGGATCAGGAAATTGAAAGGTTCACAAAGGAACCTATAGTTTCTTTTTAGGTAATCAATTTAAGTTAACAAATGTTGATATAGATTGATAAGACTTCAACAAGAGGAATTTATAAATAGTTGATATTCCCCTTAAACTTTTTCATTATCATTGACCAGTTAACTTTGTTTTAATTTTAATTACAATACATCATAAAATGACAAACAATATAACTGCTATTATAAGTAATAGCTTAAGTAATAGTGAAAGTAGACCATCTGAAAAAGCTAATGATATGAAAGGTTCTGATATCAAAGCTGTTGAAGATGAATCTGTTGGTGAAATTTCTAGTTATAATGATAACTTAACTGGTTGGAGGAAATGGTTAAAAAAGTTGGAAGTTGAAGATCAACACGGCTTAACTAATTCTCAAGCTTTTTTAGTTAATTATGATTTAAAACCAGTTGAAGAGGCTAGAAGAGTTTGGAGTTGGTATAACTATGTATTCTTTTGGATTGCTGATTCTTTTAATATTAGGTATGTATCCCAATTTGGTTCAAAAAATATTAGTTGTTCTACTTGCATATCAAAATTTCATGTGTAAGGGGAACCCTTTTTTTTTTATTGGAGACGATTTTTTAATGGAAATACTAACTATTTTAGTACTTGGCAAATTGCTGGTACTGGTGTTGCCAGTGGTATGAATTGGTGGCAAGTTTGGTTATCAGTTATTGTTGGGTATACTATGTGTGGTATATTTGTTTCAATTGGTTCGAGAGTTGGTATTATGTACCATATTTCTTTCCCAGTGGCTGCAAGATCAAGTTTTGGTATCTATGGTTCATTGTGGCCAATTATCAATAGAGTGGTTATGTCATGTGTTTGGTATGGTGTTCAAACTGCCATTGCTGGTCCTTGTATTGGATTAATGCTTCGTTCCATTTTTGGACAATACTTGAATGAGACCATGCCTGATGGAATTAATAAACCATCCTTAAGTACATTCAGTTTCTTAAGTATTTTCTTATTTTGGTTGTTTTCATTACCTTTCTTATGGTTCCCACCCCATCAAATCAGACACTTATTTACTTTCAAAGCTTACATTTCTCCCATTGCAGGTGTTTTGTTCTTAGTTTGGACTATTGTTAAAAGTGATGGTATTGGTAACGTTGTTCATAAACCAGCTACTTTGGAAGGTTCTGAGTTGGCGTGGGCGTTTGTTGAGTCCACTATGAACGCTTTGGCTAATTTTGCAACCTTAATTGTTAATGCTCCAGATTTTTCAAGATTTGCTAAAACTCCAAGTTTCAGTATGAAATATATTGTCTACACTGTTTCAATTCCACTTTGTTTTTCAATTACTGCTTTGATTGGTATTTTGGTTTGTTCAGCTGCTTCTACTTTATATGGTGAAAATTATTGGAATCCTTTGGACGTCTTAGGTAGATTCTTGGATAATTATAGTAGTGGTAATAGAGCCGGTGTCTTCTTTTTAGGTTTAGCTTTTGCAATCGCTCAATTGGGTACCAATATCAGTGCTAACTCTATTTCATTCGGTACTGATGTTACTGCTTTGTTCCCTCGTTATCTTGATATCAGAAGAGGTAGTTATATTTGTGCTGCTTTAGCTTTATGTATTAATCCATGGGAGTTGAATTCTTCTGCTAATAAGTTTACAACTTATTTATCAGCATATTCAGTCTTTTTATCATCAATTGCAGGAGTTGTAGCCTGTGATTATTATTACGTCAGAAGGGGTTATCTTAAATTAACTCACTTGTACTCATTACATGCCCCAGAAAATCCAGAATTTAAATCTTTCTACCTTTATAATAAAATAGGTGTCAACTGGAGAGCATATGTTGCTTATATTTGTGGTATTTTACCAAACATTGTTGGTTTTGTTGGTGCCACTGAAACTCATAAAGTTCCAATCGGTGCTACTGAAGTCTATAGATTAAATTTCTTCATGGGATTCTGTTCTGCTTGGATCATTTATTCGGTCTGTTGCTACTTCAGCCCAATTGCTGGTATACCAGATGTTAAGCCATTCGAAAAGGGATGGTACGAAGAAGCTGCTTACGTAGAGGACTTTGATGAAGAATTAAAGGGTCATATTGTAAGTGAAGATGGCTTGGAAAAATCTTTAAGTTATACTTCAGGTAGACATTAATGTGTAATAACAATTTTCAGTTCTTTTGTGTGTTTATAATAATTTATAATAATTTATATTTTGCGTAGTGATTGTAAATATGAATATCTCATATGGTTCTATGTTGTGTTGAACAATGTCTCATTATGATTGACTTGGTTTATTTTCTGTCTCACATTTTATGTCAACTTCTCATAATGACTGAGTACAAAGGATTGGTAAACTATATTATACTGATAACGCCATTGTTCAGTTATGGACTAACGAGTTATCAAATATATGTTAAAAAGAACTCGTCTGGCTTTAGTATTGATGTGTGTTTAATCATGTTAATATCGTCCATACTAAAGATTGTTTACTATATTTTGGAACCATACGAGATCTCATTATTAAGACAAGCAATAATTATGGTATTCATACAGTGTATATTATTGAAGACTGCTTTGAAGTATTATGACACTCCTAAACTATATGAGAATGATAAAATTTTGAATCAGTCATCTAATTTATTTGAAGTAGTTTTAAATAATTTAAAAATTTTTGATAATTTCTATATTAGGCCTTTTAAATTTTGGCAGTGGTTTGATAATCACTTTAAATTTTGGGAGTTTTTGATGCAATTCACTATCTGTACGTTGTTTTTTTCGATTATATTAAGAAATTCAATGATATATGTGAAGTTGGTGGGAACTTTGGGCCTCTTTACTGAAAGTTTGTTACCATTACCTCAAATTTTGTTGATCTATAGATTGAAATCCATCAAAAACTTCAAATGGATACTTTTAATAAGCTGGTTATCTGGAGACATCATTAAAATTGGCTATTTACTTTTTGGAACTAGTCAAGTTTCCAGTCTATTCATTACAGCTGCTTTGTTTCAAACTAGTTTAGATATATTTATTGTAGGACAATTTTTTCATTATAAAAATTTGGAAGGATTGCCTATTTAATAGAGTTCACGATATATGATATGATATATAATATACGATACAGATAAAGAGTTAGTTATTTCTATGTTGGAAATTAAGATGGTATTATTTATTATCATTCGCATATACTAACTATTTACAGAAACGTATTCTACGTTATCCTTAGCATTGTTGATCAATTCCATGGCCTCTTTACCAACCAACTGATGTTTAACTTTGATATGCCTAGACAAGGCATCACCTCTTGAAAAAGTTTTTGACTTTCCATTTCCATTTCCTCCATCTTCTCTTCCTTCACATATCACACATCTGAAGATTTTCTTCATTGATGCATGTATAGTTTCCTGATGTCTTATTAAATCATAAGGTCTAGAAAAGTTCTTATTGCATGGTTGATTCGTATTTGGATTGATTAAATGACATTGATGATTAGCTTTCTCTAACTCTTCTCTCTTTCTTCTTTTCTGATCTTTATCTTGACCATAATCCAAATCATTCTCTACTTCATATTCATTTTGTTCAGATCCCTTTTTGGACGAGGTATCGAATTTGGTTGGTAATGGCGATGATAATGGTGATGTATTTGTAGATTCAATATCAATATTATTGTCTTCTTCATCAACGACACTTTGAAATGGCGAATTAGGTTGGCTTAAGAAAGGAGACTCTAAATCATCTATTTCCATATCCATTTCGTCGTCGCTTATCTCTTGATAATTGATGTCATTCATATTAACATTTAAAGTTTTTATATCAATTTTATCATCTTTAAAATCATCATTGAATACATCAGCTTTAAATTCATCATTTTTGTAATCATCATTCTTAAACTCATCTTTCAATTCATTTTTGAATTCATAGTCTTTATAAAGATCATAATTATTTAAATTTAAATCATTGAAATATTGATTATTATCCATATTCATCATCGCACTATCATTAATCAAATTGATATCATCAAATTGGCCAACATCAACTCGTTGAGCATCAGCCTCATTAATATCATTAGTTATTTCGTCGTCGTTCACAGCCTTGTCATTATCCATATTCATTTCATAATATTCTTCATCAATATCGTCAAATTCTTCATTATCATCCATATCGTCATCATCATAATCACTCAAATCATCTGCATAATTATTTAAATCATTTAAGATTTCAGTGGAATTATTTTCAGGTTGAATGAAAATTGAATCTTCATTATAGTTATAAGGAGAAAATGCATTATAATTAAAATTTATTGAGGATGAAGGTTCAATATTAGGATTGAACAAATAATCATCGAATTTACCTATTGGAGTCAAGGTTTTCAACTTTCTTCTTGGGGGAGGGCCACTCAACAAGTTTGTGTTGTTATTGTTGTTGTTATTGAAATTATTATTATTTGATTCTTGGAAATGATTTTTTAAATGATGAGTAATCTCATTAATATTATTATTCAAGACTAATTTATTAGGCTGAATAAAAGATTGATCAGGGTTACTATAATCATTGAAAATCTTTTGGTTAGATCTTTGATTAACTTGAGCTTGCGTTTGGGTTTGAGTTTGATTTTGAGGTTGATTCATATTTTGTTGAACAACCTGACTATTGTTGGACCCGTTAAAACTATTAGAATAATTTAGATTTTGTAAAGAACTAAAATTAAATAAAGTATCATTACTTGGGATCTTATATATCTCTTCGTCGATTAAATCGTTCAATGACTTCTTTGGAACTATAACGGAAGTCATGATAAATGTTTCAAGTTTGTTCTGAGTAATTATTGATTTGTCCTTTCTCAACTTTGCTTTTCACTCTGTAATTTAGTACTATGTTCAAGTGAAACCGTTTGTAATATATTCAGTTGTTCTATCACTAATTATTTTTAACTATATCTATTTTTCTATAATTATAACTCCAAGTGATTTAAATAATGTGTTTTTTGTTCAGCGCTTGATTATAAATTATTTAAGGGATGTTTCAGTAGAAGCTTCCGTTAAATTCTGTTGATTTATTGTGTGCGCGACGACCGTCAATAACATATGCGTCCGGCATCGATTTTGAGATCCTGGACCAAATGCGATTAGACGTTAAATAAGACTTATTATTACCTACAAAAATATTATTGATATCATTGAATCATTAATCATGAAGTATGGTTGTTATATATTGAGATAGCTAATATATACTAATTGTTATAGTGTGTTGTTACGTTTCTGTGGTAGCTCAATAGCATTAGAGACTATAGACTATAATTGGCGCATCCACACATCACACAGCAGAGCAATCGGTAGAGTGACCGACTGCTCATCGTGTGTATCCAATTTGTTTCTAGATTTATATATTTATAGTTCTGGTCTAACTCAAAGTAGTAAAGTATTGGTAACGGTAATTAAACGCTATTTTAAGCACCGTATCCCGCTTTCATTTTGGTCATTTTATGTTATTAAGGCTTGAACGGTATCATATCTCGGGAGTTGCCTCTTTGGGTCTTGTACCGTTTTATGTTAAATCTGGCATTGCTGCAAATGTCAAGCATATTCTGACCCCTTGTAGCTAGTATTCAATGCTGGATTTAAATATTACCACTATGTTACTACTACTGTTCATAAACCAAAGTGTATATGGTTTCTTCGTTCTATCTAGAAAATTATTACTTCTTCATTTTGCAACATTTTAGAATATTAGAGACACTTGTCAATATAGACATTAAATATCTATTAATATGGTGTCATTTATTTGCTATAGAGGCATTGCTTCAAAATTTGGTTGTTATATTGTCAATTTATTCCAAATTATCAATTTTTGGAACCGAAATTTAAATAAACAGCTATTGAATAAACCCAAAGGGCAGTATAATAAATGTCAATAAATATACTCGTAATTATTCGTCAATAGAATTATTCTTTATTAAGGGTATTAGCTTAAATGGATCACCTGTCTCTATTTCTCTATTAATTTACATTTTCAGTTTTACACTTAACAATTTAAGTGGTCCTAAGTGTCATTGACTAAACGTTTTCTTTTCATATCTTCTGATGCTTTCGTTAGCTAATTCCTTATCCAAGTAATAATAATCTTTAACTAATTTGCCATCTTTAATCTCAAATATGATTGGTATTCCTGTAGGAATTTCGATTTTACTAATCTCTTTTTCACTAATATTCTTAAAATGCTTAATTATTGATCTTCCAATAGATCCATGAGTAATAATTAATATATCGCTATTGTCGCCTTCACTTTCACTTTGATTAATAATCTTTTGTAAAAACGGAACAAACCTCTCCATAACTTCTTTTAGGCTCTCACCATTGGGTACATCTATATTATGATATCTTTTATCGATACTTTTGTCAATATCTGCAGGTGGAGGTTTCCCATTGTAATTTCTTCTGATATAAGTATATTGTTCTTCTCCTAAACTTTGTAAAACTTCTTTCCTATCAACACCTTGAAATGATCCGTAGTGACGTTCATTTAATTCCCAATTTTTAAACTGATCAATATACAACAAATCTAATTCTTCAAGAATTATATTTCCTGTTTGAATTGACCTTGATAGTTTTGAGGTGTACATCTTATTAATATTAAACTTACTTGATGCCTGTGAAATTAAATGAGCAGCATGTTTAGCTTCTTCTTTACCTTTTTGTGATAGTTTAATATCTATCCAACCACAAAACTTATTTTCATGGTTCCATAAAGATTCACCATGTCTCAATAGAATTAATTTCATATTTCAATTGTAGTCTTTTCTCTATAACGGTTTAAAAAGACAAAATCTTATATCTAGCTCAATAGTGACAGTCAATTCATTAGAATTGCGAATCAACTTATGCTGATTATGTAAGCCTGTTGTAGCACCACTTGTAATCTAATTGTACTATCTCAACAGCATTGTTAAACAGTTGTAGTGATATACACTGCTAACTAGAGTCATATTCTATCTGTTCAAACATTTTTTGTTTTTTTTTTATTTTATTTTAATTATTATTATACTTTTAGTAGATAACTGTAATTTTCACAAGTCTTCAAGATAAAAAATAAAAATAAAAATATTTACAAAAAAAAATACTATAAAATTAATCTATACATATTATAACGTTGAAATAATAGAAGATGTCAGTTTATTTGGGTGATATTCATTATATAAATCCTTTAAAGAAACCCTTTCACTACTCTATATCTTATCAACCTAATGCGGCATATCGTAAAAAAAAGAAATTTTAATGTAACATTGGGACCAATGTAACATGTAGATGAAAATGTGGTTTAAATGGCCAAAACATTCTATAAAATTTTAAAGACAAATTACAAACTAATTAATAACTGACAACAACTTAATAGTTCAAAGTTGTTATTCAGTCAATTTAATAATTGGTTCAAGGTTTCTTAGGCGGGCAATAAGTTCTGTAGTGTAATTATTAGATATTGAGATGATTACTGAAGTTTCACAGACAGTTGGAATTAAATTTATTAATATTCCCAACATGCCTGTCTTTAAAATTAGATCAACTCCTTATTCCTGGGATGAAGTTAAAGATATCATAAATACAAATAAATTAGAAAAATTCGCTAGACTGGAAATTACTAGTGATAAGTATTTGAAATTCAAGAAATCCTTGGTTACATTGAATTTAAGCATATTCAAATTTTTATTAATTAATCAGTTACAGTGGGCAAAAGAAGAAGACATAATTGATTTAACTGACAATGAGATTAAGATTACACCGGAGCTGACTGAGTTATTCAAAGAGTCCAGTGATATCAAAATTCTAGCAAATGACTTCCCATATAATTTTGAGTCTGATGTAATTCATCTTTGTATTTGGACTAAATTCAAAATTCCTTCAGATCCCAATTCTTCTATTGGTGACATTAGTAAAGAAACTAGAAAAATTATTGAAAAGTATTTACACAAAACTTTTGATAAGTATGTAAACTGGGATAACTTAGTTTGGTTTAAGAATTGGGAAAGCTTACAAAGTGTTAAAAGTTTAAGTCATGTTCATGTTATTGTAAAAGGTTTAAAGCAAGATGATTTGAACAAGTTATTGTATAGTAGTGGTGCAACATTAAGTGAGGAAGATTATATATAGATGTAAGATAGAATTAGAACAGAAGTAGAAAAAAATAGATTGAAATAGAGTAAAATTCGAATAAAAATTGAATAAAACATAACGTAGAATAGAGTTATGATAAAATTATAAAAAAATTACCGGCATTGTATCACTCTAATAGATATATCTGTTTTCAGTTGCCCTAATAGTTATCAAAAGTTATCACGTAGTCGGAGAAAAATGCCGATTTTATCGACAGCTTTTATTATTTCCAATAAGATTTTGTAAAGGATAATATGTATATTAGTAAACAAGGATACAAGTATACATATATCAGTTGGTAAATTTAAAGTTAAAGAAGCATAATTTAGAACTTTGATTGGGAGTCAAAGAGGTAATTAATAGAAGTAGCGTGAACTAACCGAACCACAAAATCGAGCTATAGTAAGAATCAAACAAGGATCATAGCCTTGGAAATAACAATTACAAATAAACCACATATAAATTACAACCTAGAAACCAATAAAAACCGAAGTAGAAATATACTGGACTTGAGAGTAAAATAGAGAAAGGAAAATCCCATCATCACCATAAATTAAAATACTATACATATTAACCACCGAAACCATATAAGGTTCTACCTTGTCTCTTTAATGCATAAACAACATCTAAAGAAGTAACGGTTTTTCTTTTAGCATGTTCAGTATAAGTAACAGCATCTCTGATAACGTTTTCTAAGAAGGATTTTAAGACGACTCTGACTTCTTCGTAGATTAAAGCAGAAATACGTTTAACACCACCTCTTCTTGCTAATCTTCTAATAGCTGGTTTGGTAATACCTTGAATGTTATCTCTCAAGATTTTTCTGTGTCTTTTAGCACCACCTTTACCTAAACCTTTACCACCTTTTCCTCTACCGGACATATTTGATTATTTGTTAATTTATTTATTAAAGTTTATTAAAACTAGTTATAAAATAGAACTAAGCTGAATTAAAAAAGTTGAGAAAGGGGGAAATTTGGGTTTATATTTATATTTTGGGGAATTTTTAGTGATTCTCAAATTGCCTCCCAAACAAAAATATTAAAAAAATGACAATAATATTTCTCAGGGTGAAAGAAAAATGATAATAGTTAAAAAGTTAACAAAAAGTGAGTAAATGATATCCTTGAGACTTTTCGACTTAACAGAAGCGAATAGTAATAAACATTCCCACTGCGAAAAGACATTTTTTGGCTGCGAACTTCGTTTGCTGCGACAGAGATTACTCGCTGTAAGCCAATTTCATACTTCTAGGAGATGTTATTGGTTGAAAAGTGGTCATTAATTTACTGTTTCGGGAATTTTAAAAGGTATGGAATAGTTGAAGAAGAGACATTTTGTAATATTAACTTTCCTATTCATCAAAAGCAAAGGGGAAAGTCGCCAATATTTAACTAATTTCATTTTTTTGCATCTTCTCAACGGTCGAAAAGTTAGCTATTATCGAGAGTACCAAAATTTACGCGCGCGCCAACAGTAAAAACCAGCACAGAATAATAGTAAATAACAGAATTTAAAGCATATTGATAAAACTGATACTGAAATTTAATATTAACGATTGAAATATTAAAAATAATGTCTTTTAATAAAATACAGGATCTGATTTGTTTATTTTTATTTGAACACTAATATAATTTCACTTTTTTATAAATTGGCAAATTAATCCCCTAGCCTAATTTTTTATCATCAAGTTAAAATGGCTAGAACTAAACAAACTGCAAGAAAATCTACTGGTGGTAAAGCCCCAAGAAAACAATTAGCTTCTAAAGCTGCTAGAAAATCTGCTCCATCTTCAGGTGGTGTTAAAAAACCACACAGATATAAGCCAGGTACCGTTGCTTTAAGAGAAATTAGAAGATTCCAAAAATCTACTGAATTATTAATCAGAAAATTACCTTTCCAAAGATTAGTTAGAGAAATCGCTCAAGATTTCAAATCTGACTTAAGATTCCAATCCTCTGCTATTGGTGCTTTACAAGAATCTGTTGAAGCTTACTTGGTTTCCTTATTCGAAGATACTAACTTGTGTGCTATCCACGCCAAGAGAGTTACTATCCAAAAGAAAGATATCCAATTAGCCAGAAGATTAAGAGGTGAAAGAGCTTAAGTTTACTAACTTCATTAAGTTATTAAACTGTGTATATTATTGTTAATATATGGGTGAATGATATTTATTTCTCTAAATGCTATTTCGTATATTTTTTATTTTCTTTGTTACTGCAGCGAAATTTTGCAATCGTTTCTGAATTTTGCTTATATTTTACTATGTATTTAGAATGAATATGAGTCATTAATTACAGATAACTTTTAGCGAAGCTTGTAACTTTGTTGAATAGACAAAACAATTAAAATGGGAATACATTTGGTCCTTCTTCTGGCAAGTATCCTACCTTTTCTTGTTCCAAAGCCTTTTCTTCTAAAAATGGTAATAATATTTCCTTAAACTTTGTGTAGCCTCTATATGCTTGGACATCTTCCTCCCAACTTAATATACCATTTAGCAACCTTCTTGGAATATAAGGTTCTTTAACAATCTCTGTGATGGGTATAAAATAAGTCCTGATAGTAAATATAATAGCACCACTCTTTGGCAATCTTCTTAAACTCTGTCTTTCACTTCTTAAATGAATTCTACTAATATCCTTTGCTTCAGGAGCAGTATCCCATCCAACCTTTCCTTTAAATTCATTACCAATACTAGCAGACCACCCTAATTGTTCATCAGTTTGTAAGAAATAATTATTTCTAACTACTGGTTTATCACAATTCATTCTACAAAAGAATTTCTCCATGCTTCCTTGTAACTTTTCTTTAAACTTAGGAACATCTCCTGAAGTATGAATTTTTTCTATAGTCATGTCAAATTTATCCCTGAATTTCCAGAATCCTGGCAAAATAATAGCACCACCTTTTAATATGTATTCACCATTTGGACTTTCCATCATAATAGCTAAATCATCTTGAACCATCATTGCTGCAATGAACAGGGGATCAGTGCCTGTTTTTGTCTCTGGATCATAATCTCTGTATTTTCCTAAAAATTTAAGATCTTCTTTGGTTTGTAAATTATATACACCATCAGCTGTTGCTTTGAATAAACTAGGATATCTTACCGGTAAATATTCTCTCATTTCATCTAATAATTCGTAAGCAGCGGGTAAAGCTTCTTTGGTAGTTTCATATAACGCTGTTCCATAATTTTTGACTCTTGTTTGCTTTTCTTCATGGAATTTAAACCATTCGTTATCCAATTCAAACCAACTATTCCAATCCATATTTCTAATACCCATAGTGATATTATACTTATGTTTGAAAGCTCTATAAGGCAATGGTCTTGTATTTTCAATACTCCAATTGTCAAAAGGTTCTGGAGTAGGAGCTTTAAAGTCTTCTGGTGTCCATGTCCCGAATTTTCTATTCTTATTGGGGTAAAGGTTCTTCACAGGGTTCTTTTTTGACTTTGATTTAGCCTTGGATGGTTTAAGTATTATAGCTATCCCTATTATCACTATGACTAGTAAATAGTTATAAAATCTGAGAGGGATTTGATCAAACTGGTTAACAGCTGTTGTTTGATTCATGATCCAGGTTTTCAGTTCTATAAATCGAAGCAACTATAATCTTTTGGATCAATTATGAGCTTCTAATTGTGTGTTTGTGTAGTTGTGATTCATTATTAATGTGATTTACCATGCTTTATACGTTATCAAACATCGCATAATTTAGCTCAATTGAGTAATTTCTACCAGAGGATTTTTTATCTTTTTTAAGTTCGCTTAAAACAATTTCATCCCTTTACTGAGTAGTTAGGACCAAAAATCATGCAATTATTCTAATATGCTTAGAAAGAGCATTCATTATCCAATATATGGTCTTAACGGTTTTAGTAGATCAAATCTGCCTAAATTATGGCATGTAGATAATAATGGTGTACGGATGCGAGAGTTTTTCTAGTTGGTATATACATATTCCATAGTAACTACCTCTTAGGAGCCCGTGAATAAGCATCTAATATAATGTTTTAATATACTGTCTATGATTGATAATAATATCTTTTCAGATTTTCCCAAATTATACGTAAATCTTGAAGTTTAACTAACTAGTTATTCAAAAGCTTAAGCTGGTGGTAAGAATCCACCAAATAAACCTGTTTGGAAAAGAATCCAAGAGACCATTCCTATTGCTATCTTTTTATTGTTTTTAACACCCAAATACCAGTAAAATATTGGGTTAAAATTAAGTATTCTGTTTAAAATCTGAATGTTCCAAAAGAGGACTCCACCAAATAAAGTTAGAATGTTCAATATAATATATGGCAACATTGATTTTACTGGGTATTTAGCTGAAAACTCAATACATGCAAAAATATTCAATGAAATTATAGGAAGTGCAAGTAGGAAGTTAGGAAAATTGTTGAAAGTCCAGTAATTCAAAAACCCGTTATTCCAATATTTAGTTTGGCAGTATTGTACCAATGAAGGGATAGTATTATTACACCATTCACCACGTTCAGGACAAAATACTGAATATGGGTAATATATTGACCAGACTAGATTCAAGAACAATGGGGTACCAGTGATTACACTGGCAATTAAATTCCATTGATTTGTTCGAAATTGATAGACATCCCAAATGTAAACTATTCCGATTAATAAACAGTTAGATCTTACACTAAAACTAGCAGCAACAAAGAACCCAGAAACAGCATACAATAGTATGTTGTTTATCTTTTGAATTTGTAGGTTATTAGATATTCCCAACTCACGCAAAAATAACCCAGCAATTGATAAGAATGATGCTAGGTTTTCAGAATATGATGCAGTTAAAAACATTCCTCCTGGTGAGATAAAATAGTAGCAACTTGCAGTATAACTTAACTTTTCTGACTGGTTCTTAAAAAACGGTATATGATTAAATACTGTTTTAGAAAATGCATATAGTATGTAGCCTGTAAGCAATTGTAATAAGTTGCTTAAAACTACAGCAATTAATATATTAGTATAATAATTATTTTCGAAATTGAATAATTCCCTTGTTGTTTTTACTACCCACACCCAACCTGGGCTGAAAACAAATTCATGTTCGTATTTAGGTCCATTGGTGAAAAGATTGAAAAAATACACGTTATCCCAAATAACAAATTTATTGAGTAATTCAGTTATTACTTGAGGAAACGGCGATGCAATGGAAGAAGTTATTATATCAGAAGAAACATCAAATTGTGAAGGAGTGTTGAAAAGTATTATTAATTGGGCAGTTTTAATTAATACGAATTGATTAAACATCAAGTCCAATCTGTATGTTTGAGAAGTTTTTCTCAGAGACAAAACCGTTTGATTCTCATCTATTAACGAATAAATTAATTAAACTAATTACCTATTTACTTTTTCACGAATTGATTAGCGAAGCATTCAATGATACCTTCAACTGATTGAGGGTTGGCTAAAGTGGTAATATCACCTAATTGATCAGCTTCGTAAGAACTGATTTTTCTTAAAATTCTTCTCATAATCTTACCTGATCTGGTTTTTGGTAAATCAGGAACAACAATAATTGATTTTGGAGCAGCAAATGGACCAATTTCTTTTCTGACTAATAAAATTAAAGATTTTCTTAATTCTTCGATATTGGATTCGGCTTCTTCTTTTAAGGCAACATAAGCAACAATAGCTTGACCAGTTAAATCATCATTGATACCGACAACAGCACTTTCACTGACACTTTTAGATTCAATCAAAACAGCTTCAATTTCAGCGGTTGACAATCTGTGACCAGAGACATTAACAACATCGTCAACTCTACCTCTAATCCAATAATAGCCATCATTATCTCTAGCAGCACCATCACCAGTGAAATAATAACCAGGATATGGATTCAAATAAGTATCCATATATTTAGCATGGTTGTTCCATACTGATCTGGCCATTGATGGCCATGTACTTTTGACAGCCAATACACCTTCGACATCGTTACCTTCGATTTCATGACCATTGACAGGATCAATTAAACAAGTTTCGATACCAAAAAATGGTAAAGAAGCACTACCTGGTTTGTTTGGAATGATACCAGCAATAGGAGCAATGAAATGAGAACCTGATTCGGTTTGCCAGTAAGTATCAGAAATATGACATTGATCTTTACCAATTCTTTCATTGAACCATTCCCAAATATCTGGACTGATTGGTTCACCAACAGAACCTAAAGTTCTCAAGCTACTTAAATCATATTTGTCAATTTGATCTTCACCAGCTTTTCTTAATAATCTTAAAGCAGTTGGGGCAATGTAGAAATGAGTAACTTTATGTTTTTGAACAATTGACCATAATCTTCCATAATCTGGGTAAGCTGGGGTACCTTCGAAGACGACTGAAGTAACACCTAAACTTAATGGACCATATAAAGCATAAGTGTGTCCAGTAATCCAACCAACATCACCAGCAGTGAATAAAATATCTTGTTGGTGAACATCGAAAATATATTTGGTTGTTAAAGCAGCACCTAATAAGTAACCAGCAGTGGTATGAACCACACCTTTTGGAGTACCAGTAGAACCAGAAGTATATAATAAGAATAATGGATCTTCTGAGTTAACTGGGACTGGAGGACAATAACCACTGAAATTTTTAGATTCTTCATCCCAGTAAAAATCTCTACCTTCTTTCATGTAGATTTCTGGATTACCAGTTCTTTTATAAACAAGTACTTTTTCAACTGATGGACAGTTTTCTAAAGCATCATCACATAATTTTTTAATGTTAATAGTTTTACCCCCTCTTTTACCTTCATCACAAGTAATTAAAGCTTTACAGTTGGCATTATTAACTCTATCCCTAATCGAACCACTTGAGAAACCAGCAAAGATAACTGAATGAATGGCACCAATTCTAGCAACAGCTAACATGGCGATAATGGCTTGACTATTCATTGGTAAGTAAATTGCGACAGTATCACCCTTTTTAACACCCCAGCTGGTTAATATTTGACTTACTTTACAAATTTCATATAATAACTCTTTGAAAGTTAACGTGTGACTTAATTCTTCACCATCATTTTCACAAATGATAGCTGGTTTATCTGGAGTAGCAAAAGCCCATCTATCAACACAATTGTAACAAGCATTCAATTCACCACCTAAAAACCAACCAATATTACCAGTAATTAAATCACCAGATTTAACTTGATTGAAAGGTCTATCCCAAGCCAATAATTCTTTTGCCAAAGGACCAAAAAAATCAGTTGGATTTTCAATTGATCTCTTATACATTTCATGATACTCATCAATCGATTTTATGAAACCTGGTTCAGGTTGTCTTTCGAAAAACTCCTTTGGAGTTTCACGTAATTTGGTGTTATTTGCTTCATGAACTACTTGGTGAACCATGGTTTAATTGCTTTTTATTTTATCAAATATTCAACTATTTAAAACCGTAAAATTGTTTTTTTAGAATGAATCACCTGTTTATCGTATAATTCTTGAGAAGTCGTTTATAAATTTGTTGAACACAAAATTTTTCACTCACCCAAAATAAAATTCCAACAAATTAGTGTCCTTCTAAATAATTAAAATTTAGGAGTTGGATTGTCAGTAATATTTTAAATACTCGAAACAGGGTGAAATTTAAAGGTTATTATAAGAAATTATATTTTTTGGGAACCTATTATCTTAATCACTTTTATTATTGGATAAGCTATTAATCTCTAATCTTTTCCTTTGAACCTAACTCCTTCGGACTTAGATTGACTCTTTTAAAAGGTTTATCCTAAATTCAGTATGAACAGAAATTACTACAATTTATGTTACTTTAGAGGTTTTATATACCTATTTTCACCTACCAGGTTAGACCTTCTAAGGAGGGGTGATGTTTTGCAGCCGGAGGGACAATTGAGGGACACTACAAGGAATTGGCATCCCAAAAAACTAAACTAGACGAATAGGTTAATACACGCATATTTAGAATTTGGAACTGAGTCACAATTCGGGAGTTAAGCGAAACCTGGGGTACTGTTGAATACCAGTGGGTAAACTGATCCGATAACGTTTCCATAGGGGATGTTGCATATTATAGCTTTGATTAAGGAATTAGGCACAGATCTGGAGTTTAGAAATCGAGAGACGTATTGAGACGTATTTTCTGTTTGCAACAATAAAAAGAAAAAAAGCTTAGCAAGTCTGAGCAGATTTTCGTCACACGGTATCCACTATTAGATTATATCAAACATAGAGAAGAGATAGAGGAAAAGAAAAGAAACTCTAAATGAATATAATATTCTCATAATACAAGTATTTATAATGCTCTAATTAAATCTAATCAACTTCTTCAACAGTTGGACCATCATTTGAGGCATCTGGAGCAGCACCACCAGCACCTGGGAAACCACCTGGAGCAGCACCTGGCATACCACCTGGAGCACCACCAGCTTGGTAAGCTTTAGCCATGATTGGGTTAGCTTTACCTTCTAATTCTTTTTGTTTATCAGAGAATTCTTCTTGGGTGGCAGTTTGGTTAGCATCTAACCATTCAATAGTTTCATCAGCAGCTTTTAAGACTTCTTCAACTTCTGATTCTTCTAATTTAGATTTTAATTGTTCATCACCTAATGAAGTTTTTAATGAGTATGAGTATGATTCTAAACCATTCTTAGCAGCAATTCTGTTAGCTTCCTTTTCATCTTCATCTTTGAATTTTTCAGCTTCATTGACCATTCTTTCGATATCTTCTTTAGATAATCTACCTTTATCGTTAGTAATGGTAATTTGTTGAGTTTTACCAGTACCTTTTTCGATGGCACTAACATTTAAAATACCATTTGCATCCATATCGAAGGTAACTTCAATTTGTGGAACACCTCTTGGAGCTGGTGGGATACCAGATAATTCGAATTTACCTAACAAGTTGTTATCTTTAGTTTTAGCTCTTTCACCTTCGAAGACTTGAATTAAGACACCTGGTTGGTTATCAGCATAAGTAGAGAAGGTTTCGGATTTCTTGGTTGGGATGGTGGAATTTCTTGGAATTAATTTAGTCATAATACCACCAGCGGTTTCAATACCTAATGATAATGGAGCAACATCTAATAATAATAAATCTTGAGTTTTAGATGAGGTATCACCAGTTAAGATAGCAGCTTGGACAGCAGCACCATAAGCAACAGCTTCATCAGGGTTGATTGACTTATTTGGTTCTTTACCATTGAAGAAATCTGAAACTAATTTTTGGACTTTTGGAATTCTGGTAGAACCACCAACTAAGACGATTTCATCAACTTGAGATTTATCAACTTTAGCATCTCTTAAGACTCTTTCAACTGGATCTAAAGTAGATCTGAATAAATCTTGACATAACTCTTCAAATCTAGCTCTTGTGATTGAAGTGTAGAAATCAATACCTTCATATAAGGAATCAATTTCAATAGAAGTTTGAGCAGATGAAGATAAGGTTCTCTTAGCTCTTTCACAAGCAGTTCTTAATCTTCTTAATGCTCTTTGGTTAGATGATAAATCTTTCTTGTTTTTTCTCTTGAATTCATTGATGAAGTGGTTAACTAATCTGTGATCGAAATCTTCACCACCTAAATGGGTATCACCAGCAGTTGATTTAACTTCAAAAATACCATCTTCAATAGATAATAATGAGACATCGAAAGTACCACCACCTAAATCGAAGATCAAGACATTTTTTTCTTGCTCATCTTTTTTATCTAAACCGTAAGCGATGGCAGCAGCAGTTGGTTCGTTAATAATTCTTAAAACGTTTAAACCAGCAATTAAACCAGCATCTTTGGTAGCTTGTCTTTGGGAATCGTTGAAATAAGCTGGAACAGTGACGACAGCATCGTTAACTTTAGAACCTAAGAAACCTTCAGCGGTTTCTTTCATTTTAGATAAAACCATTGAAGAGATTTCTTCTGGGGTGAAAACTTTAGTTTCACCTTTGTATTCAACTTCAATTTGTGGTTTACCAGCTTTGTCAATAACTTTGAAAGGGAAATGTTTAACATCACCTTGAACTTCAGCATCATCGAATTTTCTACCAATTAATCTTTTAGCATCGAAAACAGTATTAGCTGGGTTCATAGCAGCTTGATTTTTAGCAGCATCACCAATTAATCTTTCGGAATCGTTGAAAGCAACGAAAGATGGAGTGGTTCTGTTACCTTGATCATTAGCAATAATTTCAACTCTATCATTAGCAAAATGAGCAACACATGAGTATGTGGTACCTAAATCAATACCAACAGCTTTTGACATTTTTATTTAATATTCTATATTCTATAACTTAAAATCTATCAAAGTTATTTTCTATATTTTCTATGAAATAAACTATTTTAGAATATATAACCAGATAATTTTTTTCACCGTAATTTCTCTTTTTATATAGATTTTACTCGACGTTAATTATTTCACTTTAGAACTTAAAAGAATATTCTTTACCTGTTTCTGTCGTGTGACACTCAAATGTTATTGCTAGAAGATTCCAATCGCTCATTAGTTGCCCTTTTGCAGCCAGTGATTGACGCACGTAATCAGATACAGTCACCGGCTAGAACACGTGATAAAAGATCATAATATAGTTGCAATTTAATAGCAATTTAGATTTATGTTTTATTTATTGAATATTGATACATAGCTAACAAGAGTAAGACCATTCATATTTGTTATAAACATATAACAAGTTATATAAATACAAAGAATATTAAAATAACTGAAGATTCTTTTAATTAACTTTATCTTTCTTCCAATCATTAACTAAAACAATTGAATCGACTTTTCCAAATCCAAATTGAATTTTACCCCAAATATCAGTAATTTTTGGATTAGATAAGTTTTGGACAACTCCATTAATTTTAGATTTTATAAAGCCAAAGTAATTTCTAATTATAGATGACTTTTCATATCTAACTTTAATGAACAACAAATAAATTACAAATGGTGTCAATGATCTTTTTCTAAAAAATAAAACTCTAGTAAACAAAAATAATAAGCTAATTACCTCTAACAAATTAGCTATTTGAATAGATCTTTGATTATTATTGTTAATAAAACTAGTGATTTGTTTATTAATTGCTGTATTTTCATCTTGATTAAAAATTGGTAATAAGTAACTTTTAGTGTATGATAATACATGGAAGATTGAAAATAATTGGAATGGTAAAATCGGGAATATTATATATGGTCTCAAAATCAATAACATAATTCCTAAAACAAAATAATGGAAATTATCATCTTTGATAATTTCTTTATAGTTTTGTTTTTTAGTTAATTGATAAATCAAAATTCCAAAACTTTCAATAATACCAATTACTGCCAAGTTATACCAAAATTTATAATAAGATTTAAAGATTCCAATGTATGTTAATACAAAGAACGCAGTTCCAAAAACAGTGAATAAGTGACCAACAAACCAAGCGAATTGTAATGTCTGAATGTTAGTAAAAATGTTCACTTTTTAATTTGTTTCAGTTTCTATCAAAAACTGTTCAAGACTGCTGAATAAGCATATCATATACATACTTTAATGGTAGTTGCTAATTGTTCCTTGTTGATACCTGTTTTAGCTTCAGGGGCTTTACTTGCTTCCGACATGATCTGACTTGATGTTAAATAATCTGAGGATTTTGAGAAATCCCTGAAATTCCTCACAAGACCCATTACGTGTTTAGAGGTTAAAGTTTGGGAAATAAATAACCAAAGCGAATTAAGCGGGTTTTAGATGAATAGATAGAGGAGAAATCAGTACAATACATAAATTTATCAATACATTTCATTTAAGATTAACGTAAAAACCCTTTTCTAGTTTTTTGAGCAGGAGCTGAAGTTTGTGGAGGGTCTTGAGGTAATGATTTTTGTTTCTCCAATTGAACTTTTTTATCTTCTAATAATTTGATTTGTTTAATCAACTTATCCTTCATTTCTTTATGTTTAGAAAATAAGTCAGCTTCACTTCTTTGTAATTTTTTCTCTTTTTCACTAACCTTTTGTTGGAAAACAGCTTTCATTTCTGATTCCATTTTAGCTAATTTTGCTTCATGCAATGCTCTTTCTTCTTCTTGTCTTGCAACAGGATCAAATTCCCTGAACACCGAATGATCTTGTTCAATCCCCATTTTGTTTAATTTTTCAGTTCTATATTTTTCGTACAAATAATTTGAAGTATTCTCTTTCAATTCTTCTAAGAAATTTCTAACTAATAACTGTCTTAATTTGATGAAATCATTATGATCTTCATTATCGACTTCGATGGTTCCCCATGGATAACTTCTACCTCTAACTAATCTACCATCTGAAGTTTTAACTTCTTTAGTTGATCCGACAACGGCAAAAGGTAATTTATCCATAATTTTTTTATTATTAATTAAAGTTTCTTCTTCATCATTTTCATATTCGAAAGGTTTAAAATATTTGATGTTATTAAATTTGATATCATTCAAAATTCTTGCTTTGAAATTTATAATTTCTTCTTCAGATAAGGTATCACTTTTAGCAATAATTGGAATTAAATTAACTTTTTCATGAATTTGTTTCATAAATTGAATATCTAAGGCTTTTAAAGAATGTCCGGTTGGTTCAATGAAATACAATAAAGCATGTACTCTTTTATCTTCAATAGTTGATCTATTAACCCTACTCTCAGCTTCTAAATAATTATCGAATCTTGTGTTAATTTCATCGACAATTGGCTTCCAAGAATCAGTGTTATTAGTTAATTCACCAAAGCCGGGAGTTGTAATAACTTCTAAATTTAATTTAACCCCATCTTCTTCGATTAAAGAACTAGTTGTTTCGATCTTAACAGAATCTTCATTTGATTCATCATCTTTAATTGATAAGTCAGATAAGGTATCAGACAAAACATCTTGATTGAATAAAGTATTGATTAAAGTTGATTTACCTAAACCACTTTCACCAACAACCAATAGATTTAAATTGAAACCCCTTCTAATCGATTTTCTGTGCCATTGCTTTGGCAAATTAGCAAAACCAACAAAACCGTTTAATTTTGCCTTAAGAATTTTGACCTCACTGACTTTTTCCTTTAAATATGATGGTTTTTCATATTCACTAGTGTCAGGAATTTCTGGCATCATTGTTTCAACATCAGCTACTAAGTTAGTAATTATATAAGATTTTCATATTGAAAGAAGTAAAGAAAAGTTGAAAAGCTCGAAAAGTCCTTCAAATGATCGAAAATCAATTGAAAAAACAATCATACTAATATTTTCTTAACAGTTATATCTTCTCAGGTATATATCTAAGCTTTGACACATTTATAATTTAATTTCTGACAATTTAAAATTTAGTGATCTGGATTTGTACTCCTTCAACGCTGACCCTAAATCCATCCATCATAACCTTTCAAATAGTCCAATTTCTCTGATACACATATCAACACGTGTAATTAACATCAACTTATCTATAATCAAGTAAGACATTCCTTCAAAACCTTGTTCATCTTACGTACCTGTCATGATCAAATTGTACTTGTTTATTTGTGTTTTCGTCAGGCCTCAAACTTGAAAAATAGTTCAACCGTGTAAGGTCGTGTACCGAACATGTAGTAGAATAGAATTTAGGGACCAGTGATGAGTGGGAAGCTGCAACAAGGGAAGAGGTGATGAACTAACCAGACAGGGATGATTGCCATGAATTATATATCACTATAGAATACCGGCAAGAGGTTTCCTGAAATATTTTTGGAGTCAAAGAGAAAGTAATGAGACCGATCAAGATTAGAGTAGATAAGAAATATTCTACAAGATAATTGAGCTTCTATTTACACTATCATACATATTTACAATTTCTCTAACTCTTGCAATAAAAACAACAACCCAAATTTAGCAAACTCAACCATATTGGCAGATCTATCATTTTTACCTGTCAGTTTCTTGCAACTAACTTGTAAATTTGGACCACATAATCCAAGGTATACAGTACCTACATTTTCAACGTTATTTTCTATATCTTTACCCAAATGTAAATCACTGGTTGGACCTGCAAAACCAGTCTCCGATAGAACATAAGTTGATCCTAATTCATATTTAGCAGTTCGTGCTAACTTTAATGCAACTTGTTCACTTGGTCCCATATAATTACTAATTTCATCGTCACTCCACCCCGAGAGCTTTAATCTTTGTTTTAATGAATATACCAATTTGCCCCCTATATAAAAATCAGATGCCCCTGGTACTGAAACTATATATGATGATAACAATCCTCCACATGCAGCTTCAGATATAGCTAATGTTTTATTTTTATCTCTTAGAATCAAAGCGATTTTTTCTAAAACCTCTTTAATATCGGATGGAGGAAATTCCATGCTTTATATTCTTAGACTTGTGTATCAGCTAACAATTGAATGCAATAATAAAGACAACAATAAATCAATATTGCTAAGATACTTCCAACTAAATATTATTTCGCAGTGAGAAATTAGTTTCAGTTTTTAGTGGCAACAATCATGTCAAAATCAATTAAATTCAATGCTGGAAAAGTTCAATATGACGAAGAGACCAAGAGATGTACCCCATTGCCTCATAAAGGAGTAATTTCAATCAAACCTAGTGTTGATGAAGAAAGTTTTTATGATTTTATTTGGTCACCAAAAAATTACTCTGGAAATTTAGATAAAGATGAATTATTGATTATTCCTGGAGATATCAGTTTTAAAAAAGTCACAAGTTGTAAAACAGGAAGAATCTTTGCATTGACTTTCTTAAGTTCTGGTGCTAAATATTTATATTGGTTACAAGATATTGGTGATGATGATGCTTTGGATAAATTGACAGAAAAAGACGAAGAAATAATAAAGAAAATACAAGATATAATTACACCTGAAGAAGAAGAAGAAGAGGAAGAAGAAACACAGCCACAAGAACCTACTACACAAGAAAACACCGAACCAGAAGTTGAAAAGTAAGTATAAAACTTTGCATTATACATTGCATAATTGTATTTTATATTATTTAAATATACGATATTAACGATCTTAGATTTAGTTTACCAATTTTGGACCTAGAAGATGCATTCCCATTCGAAGTTTTACAAGAATTTGTATATAAGCTAGATGATGAAGAATTTTCCCAGTTTATAAAAGATAACGAAAATGATTTACCAGAATCTATTAAAATAAATCCAACTAAGGGGAATTTTCTTGACTTAATCAGATCAGGGTTTTTCCAACAATCAAAAGCCAATTTATCCAACCATTTAAGAAATAGTAATGGTTCAGGTTATCTTTTAGCTCAATTATTTAAATTGGATTACAATGGAGAAGGTATATCTAATTTTTTACAAAGTATTAGAAAACAGAAAAAGGATTAGAATCTCAAACCTTTTGTTGACCTGACCGCTGGTCAATTTTTTAAGATTTGTAGCTAACCTAAAAATGAACATAGAGTCTTAGAAACTATAATTAAAGAATAAATATCTGAAACCTACTTTGATCATTTACAACTCTAATATTTGGTTTGCATCCTTCCGTGCTCAAAAATAAAGAAATGATGAAATTAAGTATGCAAGCGAATATCGATTCCTACTTCTTAAACACGCATTTAAAGTAATTGCCTATATAGATCACTATTTCTTCACCGATGTTCCGTTCCTCCTACTTAACGGTGAAGATCTGATTCCATTGTTAACCCTCACGAGAGGTTAAATTTTTTCGCAGAGCCAAGTTAGAGACAAACTAATAGTGTAGCTAATTGTTAGACATTGTATTAGATACAAACTATACAGGCGATATATACACCAGAGATACCAACTAAGACCGGGTCCAATAAGTATCGAAAAAGTATAGAGCCCGATAAGCAGAAGAGGTTGGATAGAATTTTCAAGGTTATCAAGGTAAACCAAAGTATATTGCTAATGATTAATAGGAGTGGCATTTAGAAGATAAAAATAATATTTGATTTAATACAAAAGACATCATAAATAAGGTAGCAAATTAATCATAGAGCACAAAAGAAAGATGTCTACTACTCCAACCCAATCTGTGTCACGGAGCAGACAGAATTCTATCAGAGTGAGTAAGACTAGTATGGCAACAACAGAAATCTCAATGGATGAAGGTATACCCACTTCTTCTAGTGGTAGTGGAGATCCTTCATCTCCCTTGGATCCTCACTTTGATGAAAAGGATAAAGACTTGAGACATAATGTTTTTGGTAAAGTTACAGGTTTATTACAAAAATCTTTACTTTCTTCAGGAGATATAATGTCAACTAGCTCTGATTATGAAGACACAAACTCGATTCTGAATTCCTTACCCAAAAAGATTAATCATAAGATTTCAGATTCAACTATTAAGTTGAACGCATCAAGATCTTCCTTTTTAAAATCCACACCCATATCAAGAACCAATTCTTCAGTTAAAGAGACTAAAAAGATTTTTTTGGAATATGATCCCATTACAAGACGAAAAGTTCTTAATTCTTATGAAATCTTAGGTGAAATAGGTAGAGGTGAACATGGTAGAGTGAAATTAGCTAAAGATTTGGTTAATAAAGAATTAGTAGCCATTAAGATTGTTAATAGAAAGAATAAAAAGGATAGACCCCAATTAAGAATTGGGAAAAGATCAAATGGGGAAAGTGAATATGAGTTAAAGATTAAAAGAGAAATAGCTATAATGAAGAAATGTAACCATAAACATATTGTACAATTAAAAGAGGTCTTGGATGATCCAAATACACACAAAATTTACTTAGTTTTGGAATACCTTGAAAAAGGTGAAATTAAGTGGAAAAAGACGAAATCAAACAATCAGCAATTTACTCTGTCAAGAGAATGCATTGACATACCTTCCCGTGGTACCGCTCATCGTAATATAGATGGTGATGATTTACTATCCGATGACTATTCTCCAAATTTGACTTTTAAACAAGCAAGAAGAATATTTCGAGATGTATTGTTAGGTTTGGAATATTTGCATTTACAGGGAATTGTACACAGGGACATCAAACCTGCAAACTTGTTGGTAAGCGCAGATAATATTGTCAAAATTAGCGATTTTGGTGTTTCTTTTGCTTCATCATTGGATGAAGCAGACGAAGGGTTGGTAAACGAATTAGAATTGGCTAAAACTGCAGGAACCCCAGCCTTTTTTGCACCGGAACTTTGCCAAACAAACTTTTCCCATTCACCTGTTGTTTCAAGAAGGTCATCCAAGAACAGTGTTGATCACTCAACTGCACGTAAATCTTCTTCGACGTCATCTTTAGAAATTCTCAGAAATGAGCTTACTTTGACCAAGATTTTACCCAAAATTGACTACAAAATTGATATATGGGCTCTAGGAGTAACATTTTATTGCTTATTGTTTGGTAAATTACCATTCAATGCTGAATCGGAATATGACTTATTTCAAGTGATAGTAAATCAACCTTTAGAGTTTCCCAAAGACAAAGATGCTTTTAATTCTCCAACTATTGTATCAGAAACTGAATTTTGTTTGGCCAAAGACTTGTTATCTAAGTTATTAGATAAGAATTCCTCGACCAGAATAGAAATTAAGGATATTAAAGATCACCCTTTTGTTTTAATGGATTTAGAGAATGATTTAGACAGATTGAATGAGTTGTTATACTTGAATTTCCCAGGAAATGAGGACCTTCATCAGTCAAATAATTTTTTTCAAAACCTAGATTCGGGTAATATTGATTCAGTGACAAAGGAAGAGATCGATAATGCTGTTGTAGGAATTGGTACAAGAATTAAGAGAAGTATTGTAAAGGCTATCACTTCGGGAGCCAAAGATCATGATATAAGAAAGAAGTTTTTTACTCAAATGGAAACATCATCAAGTATGAACTCTTCAAGTGACGAATCAGCTTCCCCATTTAATTTGAAAGGATACGGTAATAATAACGCTGACCATTCAGTTATTTTCTCAGAAGCTTATATCAATAGTCCTTTGCATAGTCCCCAAACAATGTCTGAAAGTACTTCACATCAGTCAGAAATTCAATCAAGTGAGCTAAACAGTGGTGTTAATTTACAATTTGGCCTGCAATTGAGCTCATATACAACCTCACAATTACAAGGGCAACAGTCAAGGAATTCGTCCTATACCCTTGCTGGTATCAAGGAAGGAAGAATTTCGAATCCAATTTTACAAGAAGTAATCGAGTCTAACACAGCTTCTTCAAGTAGAAGGAGTAGTATTGCAGGAGCCAATGAAGTGGAAACCAAGAGAAATGTAGGTGGTGATTTGTATTTGAAAAATCAGTCAGTGGTGGAGACCTTCAAAGGAATTCAACAAATGGATGAAAAAAGAAGGAAGTCCAGTACATTTTCCGGATCAATACCTTCATCCAATCCACCAACTGCAAAGAATTCAATATCATCACAGCCTGGCCATCTCTTCAACGAGACTAGTCCTGTAGTCCAACCATTAAATATCCCCGGATCTAATGTTTCAAGACAGACAAATAATCAAATAATAGTTGGCCCTATTAGTGAAGGCAACGACGAAAGAAGACCATCTTCAGTAATGTCTTTGCCTTTAACTGAAAGTTTTGCTTCCCTAGATAGCATAAATGATGAGTATTTAACTTTGAAATACAAAGAATACAAAAAGAAGAAGCATCATCAAAAGAATCAAGATCATAATGACACTATAAGTTCAGACCCCAACATTCTCAAAGGTAATAACAACAATGTTCCTTCAATCAATGAGAAGTTTCAGAACTTCAGTTTAAACAATCTGATGAATTCAAATGGGATGTCATTCAATTTTGCAAGTAGAAAGAAGGATAATGACGATGATATTGCGCCAAATACCGTAATACCCCAGGTTGATGGTTTCAAAAAAGAGCCCATTATTAGACTAGGCTCAGGATCACTGTCTTCCAGTTTTTCAAGCTCATGTCAGAGTTTCGTCGGCAAGAGACAAAAAAATAACATTATCCAGGATAGTAGTAGTGGAAGCGAAAGCGACAGTGAATGTAGCAGTGAAGGGAGTGACAGTGACGAAGATGGAAATTTGACTCTTGCCTTTACTTCAAGGGTAAAGGCACAGAGACCTAAGTTTCTTACTCTAGACCAAAGAGCCAAGTCTCATGATTCAAGTTTACCCAATTTGAGCAGATCTAATCTTGCCCCAGTGATATTGAGCCAAGATGACGACGATCTTGAAGATGTTCCAGCAGGATTGATTTCTAATGTACCAAGGCCAAGTATTTCAGTTTTCAACCCTCAAAGACCACCAATCTTGACTAATAATTCAAGTTCTGTTCTTAAACCTGGATTTGAGTCGACTTCCTTGGTTATTAACCCATCTACTTCAAGCACAGACTCAAGTAGTACGATAGGTGCCTCCAAAATGTCCGAAAGTACGACCCTCAAATTTGATTTAGACCCAACCGATAATGCTTCTGGAAGCATTAGTGGAATTAGAAGACCTTCACCGTTGATTAAAAATGCTCCAGTTAGCCAATATTCTACAACAAACGCACATGTAATATCTCCTATTGTTGATAAAGATAGATCTCAAAGATTTAATAATCATTATAAAAAAGACCCACTTACTTTCCCATTCCCCAACGCAATACATAATGATACAGAGCTTGAGTCAAAAGATAAGTTATTTAACAAGAACAAGAGTTTCGAGAGGCCCAATTATTATAGATCGAATTCTGTAACAATTGGTTTATTGCAACACGAGAAAGATGACTAATACACATAGATAAATCGAAATTATACATTTCAAAGTATTTGTTTCTTTGTACACAATTTAAAATTGCCTCTATAACCAAGACATATTAACCCTACTCTAACAACGAGCAATTTAACCATTCAAATTTATTTAATCGCCTTAACCTAAATTATTAACCCAGTTCCCAATGCAAAGGAATCAAAATGATTCATTTTTTTTTGTTTTATGTTTTCTATTTTTTTATTGTCCTTTTTTATTTTCCATGATTTTTTTCGATTTATAATTTTCAACAAATACTTCAACCGATTTTTATTATTTTCTAATTAGGAGATAAATCAAGCTTCTTTTTCAAGACTGATAATCTGTTTCCGATACTAACGATAAACTTCTCAATCATTTGTTTATCTTCAATATCCAATTTTGTTGCGTTTTCTGGTTTTGATTCTTCATCCAAAATAGCCTCCAACATCCAAATCGCAGTGGAATAAGCTAATTCACATCCTTTCAAATCTTCTTTAACCAATTCATTAACCGCAGCATTTCTTGACATCTCCAACGCTCTATCAAAGATTAACTTTTCGGCTATGATCTTTGAGTTGAATGAGTCATTAGAAGTAGAATTGTTGATATTGGAATTTAAGTTTTCTTCACTAGTAACAATAGATTCCACTTCTTGCAATCTTAACTTGATGAATTCCGCCTTCTCTAAGCATTCATTAAACTTGTCTCTAATCCATTGAACCAATTCATTTATTTTTACAGATACACTCAAATTGTTGATGTTTGAATTAGTTCCAGCACTATCGGTTGATCCAAACTGACTACTAGAAACATCAGCCTGATTATACCACCACTCGCTTGCAATTGACATACCTTTGGCCAATAACGACAAAGTTTTAACATACAAAACAACACCCTCCTCACTGATAGTTTTGATAATCTTTGGAGGCAACATATCATTTTGATGTAATAAATCATCTTCTAAATCATCATTTGATGGGGGCGATGGGATCAATTGACTGAACTTGACATCAGCAAATAAGTTAATTGCATGTGCCTTGGTTGCAATAGATTCTAATTTTATCAAAACCAATTCGTCATTCGAAAAGCTCTTCAAATTTTGGGATTGTTGAACCAAATTATTGGAAAATCCTGTTGAATTTGGTAAGTTGATTTTTTGCAACAACAAATTGTTTGAAAATTTGGAATTTGCAAGGTTAGGTTCATTATTAGCAATATTCTCATCGATTATTAACTTTGAGTTAGTTTCATTGATCAATTGATTGTTTGCATTATAACCAAAAAGCCTATTAGAAGCTAAACCAATTGCTTTACTTAAAGCATTTGTTGGAGAGATTGAAATTGAGATTCTTTTCTCTCCAACACTTGGTCTCCTAGTATTTGTATTGGAATAACGTCTGAAATGGGGAGAAGTGTATTTGATTGAATTATTGGAATCAAGACTACCAGCACTCGATGTTGAAGAAGTTCTACGAGGATTAATAGCAACGGCCCCGCTTCCTGCCTTAGCCAATTCATCAGCAATAGCATTGACTTCTACTGCTCTTTTTTCAACCACCACGTAATCCTTTTCTAAAAACATGTCGTCATTCTTTTTGATTAAAGATTTATGTTGAGAAGTTTCAGCTTTGGATGATTCTTGATCATGTTTCGGTTGAATTGAATTTGACAAAGTTTCAGGTCCAGGACTATTTTTGTTGATTATTTTCTTAATTTCCTCATCTCTTTGACTCGAGTGATTAGGTGTCAAATGTTCAACTTTATTGTTGGCAGTTGAAGGTATAGGAGAAATATATTCACTAATGAACAAGTTTTCATCCATTTGGCTAGTTTCCAAAGGCTTATCATTGCTTTCCAATTCATTTACAATTAATGGATCACTGAAAAATTCATTAAAGCTAATTCTTTCGGTAGGATTATATTTTAATAAAGATCTGATTAATTTTTTTAAACTTTCTGGAACTTTTGCTGAAGAAGGAAACTTAATCTTGTCGTTTGATTTTTCAATATTTTTCAATAATTCTATATGATTAGCTGCTTTAAAAGGAGGTTTACCAACAGTCATTTCATATAAAACTGCACCTACCGACCATAAGTCAGCTTTTGCATTATACTTTTCATATCTCAAAATTTCAGGAGCCATATAAAGTGGACTACCACATAAGGTTTCTGCCATTGAAGTGGAAGGTAAAAATCTAGCAAAACCAAAGTCAGCAATTTTTAATATAGGCAATTCCCATAAACCAACAAAATTGTTTGCTTCAAAATCCTTTTTGGAATGAATTGGAGGGCATAACAACAAATTTTGAGGTTTGATATCTCTATGTACTAAAGATTTACTTCTTAAAAACTCTAAAGCAGAGCTTAATTGTTTTAAAAAATGAACCACCAAGACTTCATTCAAACCATGTGAACCTTCAGGACTTGGATATCTTTCCAACAAAGAACTAATAACAGGATGTGTTTTAATTAACTGATTTCTTTTTCTAATAAAGTATGATAAATCACCCATTGAACAATAATCCATAATTAAATGGAAATGAGAAGAAGTTTGATCATAATCCAACAAACCTACAATATGAGGATGTTTCATATTCTTTAAGATGGATATTTCAATTTCCAAGTTTTCAATCAACTTTTTTGACTTTAATTTTGATCTTACAACCGACTTGATAGCAACCGCTTGATTTGTGTTAACATTTATACATTTATATACTGTGGCGAAAGAACCTTTACCGATTTCTTTTCCCATTTCATAATTGCCTATTCTCTTAACCGAACCGACTCTGCTGTCAGTAGAAATTACCGAAGAAGACATGCTGTCCAACTATTTGATTGTATAAGTGTATAAGTTATAAGTTTTATGTATAAGTTTATGTATGTGGTGCGTGTAAATTTGGATGGTTTATTACGTGTAATCTCTAAAAAAAAACACCCTATGAAGATAAAACAATAACTCAAGTAACAACCGATTATTTGAAAGATATAAATATCAATAAAAGCTTCGACGTCGATTGATTAAGTTACTGTTTATGTCACTTTTTAAATATGAGGATACCTTTGAGGATAAGCGGGATTGATAATGTTATTTATATAAAAACAATGTCAAATGCAAACAGCCTCCTCCAAGTATAAATTTATATTAGCTAGAATATATACCACCGAGTTTAATAGATTCTAAGATTGAAATGTTACTTGCCTATGACTCTATGGATTAGTCATATAATGTGCTAAAAGGATCAATCCTTATTTTCTGTTCTCACTAAAGATATGCAGGAGATAACGATGTTATCTATTAGCAAGAAGTTTGGTGGAGACAAAAAGGGAGGAAATAAATTAACCAGCTTTAGCAAGAAACTACCAAACAATCAGGGACTATGAAACCGTTATATGTGTTTACTTAGACTGTGGTTTCGGAAAATAACAATTAGCCACAATATACCCACAACTATGGCAATGATAAGAAATGTAGTAAGACTACAAGATTAGATTACCAACACTGAATCAACTAGTACTACCACAAAGGGGGATTTATGATGTACAAAAAAGAATAGAATATATGTGTATATATATGGAATTTCAACACCCAGTTGAAGATTTGTAAGAAAATATTTGTAATGGTCATGAACTCACAGGACAGACGGTTGTTATAGTCACATGAGCTTAGATGAATGTGCAAACCAAGATACAGCGACACGCGACATACAGAGCTAAGTTGATGATTACTGATAACTATGGTAATCGAAGAGAACACAAGTCGAGGATTTGTTATGAAGACCCGAGATTTGTCGATTTGCACAACAGTTGTCTACGAACAAGCTTCTTTTAGATATCTACTATGCCGCTGCATTACTATTCATCTGACGATTTGGGTATTTGATTATTCGATTATTCTACTATTTTACCATCTTTCCAGTACTCTTTTAACTCTTTATCAAATATAACAGAACAGAATCAAAAACACACATCTATGGTATTTAAACAACACCCAACCATTCTTATCTACCCCTTTTCACTATTTTACTCATACACACGCTCTGTTCATAAAGCAAGCAATTAGTTGCAAAAGTGCGAAACATACACAGATCATGTTTGAGTCTCTTGTGGCTACATTATTGAATCGATTCTTGGGTTCCTATATCGAGAATTTCGATCCCAAGCAATTAAACATAGGGATATGGAGTGGAGATGTCAAATTGAAAAATTTAAGATTGAAAAAAGACTCGTTGGATAGATTGAAATTGCCTATAGATATTAAATTTGGTCATCTTGGTGAGTTAACTTTACAAATTCCTTGGGCTAATTTGAAGGGCCAACCAGTTAAGGTTATAATTGAAGATGTTTATTTATTGGTTTCGCCAACTATTCTAACCGACTTTGATTTAGACGAAGAAAAACAGAAAGAATTGAAAGTTAAAAGGGATAAGTTGAATCAATTATCTGTAATTGAGAATGCCTCTTTACAGAATAATGAACTTTCATCTCAAATTAACTCCAATGAGACCTTTACTGAATCGTTAGTAACAAAGATTATTGATAATTTACAAGTCACAATCAAAAATATTCATATTAGGTATGAAGATGACTTGATTTTGACTGAGGATCCTTACTCTATCGGAATCACTTTGAACGAATTGTCAGCCGTTTCAACTGATCAATCTTGGATTCCTTCTTTTATTTCCATTACTCAATCGTTAACAAGAAAACTATTGACTTTAAAAAATTTATCTTGTTATATGAATACTGATAATTTTTCAATTTATGATGATGATCCTGCTATAATGTTGGAGTCATTTAAAAATTCTATTTTGAACAATTCTTTGAATGATGAATTGCTCCAATATATCTTGAAACCAGTTAGTGGTGAAGGTAAACTTTCCTTGAACAAACTAGGAGCCTCAGAGTCGATCCCTCATATTAAAGCTGAAATGTTTTTTGATGAATTTGCAATCGACTTAGATTCCCAACAATATAAGGATATTTTATGGACTTTATCTAAATTCCACTGGTATATTAAAACTTACAAATTCAGAAAATTTAGGCCCAAAGTATCTGTTTCAGAGAATCCTAAATTATGGTTTCAGTATGCCGCTAACTCAATTTTGAATGAAATCCATGAAAAAAATTCTAAATGGAGTTGGTCTTATTTTGAGAAGAGAAGAGACCAAAGGAAGGCATATGTTAATTTATATAAGCTAAAAATGTTGAACAAACTAACTGATGCCAATGATTTAAAAGACCTTGACCAACTAGAGGATATTTTATCTTTTGAGGATATAAAATTCTACAGATCCATAGTTCGGAGTGAATTGAGGAAAGAAAATGCTTTGAATAAAGTTAAACAGGCTCAATTGGAAAAAAACAGTTCTCAACAACAACAAGGTTGGTTTTCTGGTTGGTGGGGTGGCAGTCAACCTTCCAATGGCGAGGATTCTGATACCATGAATGAAAAAGTAGATGAATCGGATCTTCAATTATCAGACGATCAAAGGAAAGCATTATATGATACCATTGATTATAACGAAAACGAAGTCGTAAATGCTATTGATCTACCTAGAGATACTATAAAGTTTGAGCTATTAACTACATTAAAGAAAGGTGCTCTTTCAATTAGAAAATCTAAGAATGCACCAAGCTTGGCTGAAATTGTTTTTGAAGGTTGTAGGACCCAAGTATATCAGAGACCTGATTCCTTGTTGACGAATTTCCAAATACAAGAGTTTAGAATAGAAGATGGAACCGAACAAACATTATACAAGCATATTGTGAGTGTTAAACAGTATAATGAACCACAAGGTAGCAACTCACCTGGATCAAACGATCCGTTCTTTAGGATTTCATTCGAGCAAAATCCTTTGGATGATTCTGCAGATTCAAAGCTTCTAGGAAAATTGAGGTCAATGACAATATTCTATAACCCGAAATTTATCGAAGAAGTATTTCAGTTTTTCAAACCCCCAAAGATTCATTTGGATACTGTGGGAGCCATTATGAATGCAGCTGAAGCTACTGTAGAGGGATTCACAACTCAAACAAGAATGGGTTTACAATACGCTTTAGACGAGCATAAAACAATCAATATTAAGTTGGATTTACAAGCACCTTTGATTATATTACCATTGGATCCAAATAATTGGAATTCACCAGTTGCTATCCTTGATGCCGGTCATATAAGTGTAATCAGTAAGTTGGTAGATAAGTCCAAAATAGAAGAAATGAAGGCAAAAACTAGCTATAGTGATGATGACTGGAATGAGTTAAATACTTTGATGTATGACACTTTCAATTTACACCTTCAGGATGCACAGTTTTTAGTGGGCTCAAATATCAGAGATACAATGGAGCAGTTACACTTTGAAGACACTAAAAGCAGGAAATCTTCAATTTTGGACAAGTTTAACATAAAATTACTATTGGGTATTTCAATATTACCGGATGTTTATAACTTGGCTAAGTTTAAAATAGGAGGTGAAGTCCCTAGCATTAAATTGAACTTGAATGATGCTCAATACAAGACTATAATGCAATTAATTGATGCCTCCATACCAAATTTTGATGATTTGGAAAGTGATGATGCTAGCATATTCAACATATATCAGACTGATCAAGAAGCATCTATTGAAGAATTGGAATCCAGTGCATATGACCTTAAAAAGTCAGATAATAACAAACCAATTTCAGAAGCAGCCTCTAGCCAGCATATGTTTGAGTTCGACTTGAAAGTTGGTTCCGTCAATCTTTCATTATCCAGGTGCATAGATGGAGTAACTTTAGAGGCAGAGCCTTTTATTGATTTGGTGGGTGACTCGCTAACACTTGATTTCTATAGAACTCTGAAAGGTGACATGTTTTTGAATTTAGTATTGGCTGACATCAATTTAATTGATCACATTGAAAGATCAGGTATTCCAGAGTTCGAAAGATTAATCTCCTCAAACAATTTTGTTGAAGATAATGTTGAAGCCTCCAAGGAGTTGTTCAAGTTAGATTATTCAAGAAAGCAGAGATTGGTAGATTTCAATAACAAGGAAATAGAAGTGTTTGATCAAGATATCCAGTTGGATATTGCTACTGTGAAGTTTGTTGTTACAAGAAAATCAATATTGAGTATCTTGAACTTTGTTTTGAATACCTTCACCGATCCCAACGCAGAAGCGTCTCCAGCAGATGAATTGAAACATAACGACTCAAAGGATGACAATGTGGCTCCCCAAAAGATAAACGTTAACATCAACCTAGATAGTATTATTTGTGTCTTGAACGAAGATAGTGTCAAACTAGCAACTTTGCAGTTGAGTACAGCCAATATCAAACTATTGTTACTTCCTGAGTCCATGGACATCCACGGGAAATTAGGAGCATTGACATTACATGATGATATCAATGAAGGTTCACCTAAAGACTCGATTCTCAGGAATTTGATCAGTATCGAAGGAGACCATTTGGCGGAATTCACTTATAAGACTTTCGATAAAGAAACCAATACCAACTTGTTCAACTCGTTGATAGAATTCAAGACCGGAGAGTCGAAGATTCATTTCATCGAGTCTTCTTTCAAAAGGATTTTGAATTATCTTAGTCAATTCCAAAGAATGAAGGAGGTCTACGACAGAACAAGAGACGCTGCCATTAACCAAGCAAACCAAATCAACGACGCCAACAAGATGAAGTTTGATATTTCAATTACAGCACCGACTGTGATGTTCCCAAAGATTAGCACCCATTCAGTTACTAAGTATGACATGTTAGCCATACAATTGGGTGAGTTATATGCATCCAATGATTTTTTCCATGATCAAAACATCGGATTTGTAAAGAATGTTATCAATACTGGATTAAGGAACATCAACATGACTTCGGAGTTTAATTTTGTTAATAATGTTACTCAGAAAGCTGAAATGGTTAAAGGATTCGATTTGTCCTTTGACATAGATTACTGGGAAGACTACGTCGAATCATTACCTTCAATACTAGTCAACGGAAGACTTCCAGAGGTCAATCTAAATGTAACAGAGCTACAACTAAGGTACTTGTTGAGCTTGTCGGATGCAGTTACCAATGTGTTGGATTTTTCAGATATAAACATGGAAGACATACAAGAAGATGCCACTAATGCAAACGCGGTAGTGAAACACAACCTCCAACAAGCAAATCCAGGAACTTTGAACGACAAAGACGAGGTATCAGAATTATCGACTCTTAGAGAACAACCATTAGCAGAAAATTCAACGGTTTCACCCAAACACCCTAAGTTGTCTTTCAAATTTGACATTCAAAAATTGGCTTTGACCATTTATGATCAAACGTCTGCCATGGAAGATTTTTCAGACAAAAAACTAGGCTCATTCTCTTTAAATAAGTTGGGATTGAGTTTTGATATGACAGAAGATACTCATTTTGATTCGAAATTGAGCGTTGAATCGTTTACTGTGGAAGATGTCAGATCTCATTGTGATAGCCATTTCAGAGAAATTATACCACTGATCAAAAGTGACAAAAACCAGTTCATTGCAGCAGCGTCATCAGAGGGCTCTCCTGATAACAAGAACATTACTGTAATGTTGAGTATTGATAACCCCAAGGTGGTTTTATCGCTCGATTATCTATTTGAGCTCCAGCATTTTGTTACTGCTGTATTTGAAAAGCCTGCCACTATTTCTGAGTTGGTTGATGATGAAGACGATAACTCAGAGAACAGCTCTATCAATGTGCCTAAAGGCCAGACTAATCTGAAATCAAAACCACAAGAACAAGAGACTCCCCAATCATCAGTTCATATAGGTTTCTCCGTCAATGTTATACTGCCATCCATTATATTACTAGCAGACCCTAGCAGAAAGAATACCGAAGCTGTTGTCTTCAAGATAGAGCAGGTTCTAATTACCAGCCAGAATGTGATTTCGTTAGCAGCTAACCGTATAGGTCTATTCTTGTGCACTGCTGATAATTTGTCAGATCAGAGATTGAGGATAATTGACGACTTTTCTGTATCTTTTGCTCATGATTCAAGAGGTTCCAATGCCACTAATTTCTTAACAAATATCCAGGCTTCGGTAGATCCATTATTGGTTAGGGTTTCTTTGAGAGACATTAGACTAGCATTGTCCATCTTTAACAGAGCCACCGAGCTTTATAAACAAGCACAAGGGGTCACAGGGGACGATACTGGTGATGATTACACGTTTTCTGATAAGTTCAAGAAAAGATTATCTCAATATGCTCCTTCATTCACTTCTAATCTTTCAGGTAGCAGACAAAAGTCTCAACAAGATACAAGCGAATCACAGGTGATTATCAAAGGAGAAGAATTGAATATAAGCATAGGGGGAATGAGGTTTGTATTGATCGGTGATGTTCATGAATTGCCTGTTCTTGATATGAATGTAAAGCCTTTCGATGTCAGAGCTATTAACTGGTCGACAGATCTTAGTGCTGAAACACATATCGAATCTTTCGTCAAGATCTATAATTACGCTAGATCAACATGGGAACCTTTGATAGAACCATGGCCGATTGCAGTATATGCTTCAAAGTCCACAGAGACCCACAACGGAATAATGATTGATATAGTATCAAGGCAATTGGCCGAGCTTACTGTATCTTCTCGTTCTATTGCTTTACTTTCACAGATTTCATCCTTGATTAGCGATGATGTGGAGCTAAAATCAAGAGAAGAGACAAGCCCTTATTTGATATTGAATGAAACCGGATATGATTTGGAGATATGGATAGATGAAAATAGCGATTCGAAAAAAAATATCACCACAGTTAAGAACAGAGAGAAAGTTCCATGGGCTTTTGAAGATTGGAGAGAAGTCAGAGCCAACTTGGATACAGATAACAGAAGGGGAGTATTGGGTGTCAGACTTGTTGATTCCCAATACGACGAGATTAAGCAGATATCTGCCACAGGCGAGGGTGAAGAGGTTATAATGATGACTCCGGCAGTGAATGGAGTACACTCAAGATTAATATGTGATATTACTTTAGGGGAAGACAACATAAAAACTATTTGGTTGAGATCTTCTATAAAGATCCAGAATGATGCTGATGTTGCTATATGCGTTCAGATCTTTGCCGATTCGTATGCAAAAGAGCTGATAGATGAAGTTGTAATCGAGTCAGGCAAAGTCAAGTCGCTACCAATTGATCATGTGTACAACGGCTCGTTTAAGTTTAAACCTCATATAGAAAGTGGATATGACTGGTCGGGTGAAACCCTTTATTGGAAAGATTTATTATATGGTGGTAGCACATTGACTTGTGCAGCATTAAAGGAGGGTGACAATTCTTTCTATTACTTCCAAGCCGAATCATCTTATGACAAAGACGAACCTTTAGGTAGAATTTACCCCCATATGAAAGTCATTATATCTGCGCCAGTTCAGATTATGAACTTGTTACCTTATGACGTTGATTACAGATTATATGATAAAGGAACCAGAAAAGATTGGAGTGGCACCATTAGCAAAGGTATTAGGAATTATATCCACGTATCAAGTTTAGATAGCCTTTTGCTACTCAGTGTTGAACCTAAAGACTGCGGTTTCGGCAAGTCAGAGTTTGCAATTATAAATTCTCCCAAAGGAAGTGAGTTTAAGAGAGAAAGTGTAATGACACTCAGACATGAAAATGGCCAGGTTTTGAAGTTGAAATTGTTTTACCCAAGAAAGAAAGAGGGAAAGTCTGGTTTAAGAATAGCCATTTACTCACCTTATGTCATTCTTAATAAATCAGGTCAAAATATTGTCATTAGTGACAGAAACAATAAATTGAAAGCAAAGGGTAGATTATCTTTAGAGAAGGTCACACCAAAAATGTTCTCTTTTGATAAGGATGATAATAAGAACAGAGCTTTCTTAAAAGTAGGTGATAGTCAGCAATCGCCTCCTATTAGTCTTGATGCAATTGGCCAGGCCAATTCTATCAACGTTCAATTGAACGGGAAACAGGCCGAGATGAATGTGGGTGTGTCAATTGTTGAAGGGGAAGGAGTTTATAATTTGACCAAAGTCGTGACTATCGCTCCAAGATATATTCTAAAGAATACCTTAGATGAAGCCTTGCAAATAGTAGAAAATGGATCCACCAATGTTATCAGCGTTGCACCTGGAGAACTTTTACCATTGTATGGGTTACGTCGTATTTCAAATAGAAGTTTAGCTATCAAGTTTGCTCATGGTTCCAAGTCTTGGTCGTCGCCATTTGCAATCGATGATATTGGGCAGATTTTTTTGAAAGTTTCTAAAGAAGAATTTGGTCAAATTCTACTCAAAGTGAATATTCTTACTGATAATGGGGTGCTTTTTATACAAGTTGAGAATGCAAACAATCATTGGCCATTTTCCATTCGTAACTTTAGTGACACAGAGTTCTTCATTTATCAGGCAGATCCAAATATTAACGATTCTGGAGAAGTGGTGAAGAAGGATGTCAATTACAAGCCAATATACTATAAGATTCCATCTAAGAGTGTCATGCCTTACGCATACGATTACCCCAATGCAATAATAAAAGAGTTGATTATAAGATCCCATGGACGTGAAAGAGCCATCAATTTATCAGAAATCGGTAACTTGAAGCCTTTCAGATTACCACCTACCCTGTCAGAAGATCAAAAGATCGTTGACTTGAATGTAGTTGCAGAAGGTCCCACACAATCTTTGATAATATCAGACTATGATCCTTCAATGAGTATGTACAAATTACAGAGAACTAAGACGGGATCAACCACGGTCAATTCGTCACAGCAGAATTTTGAAGCCACTGAAAACGATGAAAACTATCATACTAGAATAATAACCAGATTCGAAGGGTTTGGTATATCGCTTATCAATACTAGGAACCAGGAATTGTTGTACATGACATTGAGAGGTATAGAAGTCAGGTATAACGAGTCTGACTTATACCAAAACTTGAGTGTTAAATTAAAATGGATTCAAGTCGATAATCAGTTATATGGAGGCATTTTTCCTATTATTATTTATCCTACTGTAGTGCCAAAGTCAGGTAAAGAGATGAGTAACCATCCATCATTTTCAGCATCTATTTGCAAAGTCAAGGATGATTCACATGGTGTATTGTTTATCAAGTACGCCACTGTTTTATTACAAGAGATGACAATTGAAATCGACGAAGACTTTTTGTTTGCTCTATTGGACTTTGCTAAGATCCCTGGAGCAAGTTGGAATGCTCAAGTCATGGACAAACTTTGTGAAGATAATTTACATTTACCAGAGCCCAAAGTTTTGTCTGAAAGTAGTGACATATATTTTGAAGCCTTACATTTGCAACCTACCTTGACAAATTTGTCATTTGTTAGAACCGAAAGAGTAAATGCTGAAGATAAAGCAGCCAACGCTCAGAATACTTTGATGTTCTTTTTCAATGTGCTTACTATGGCCATAGGAAACGTCAATGATGCTCCTATCAAGTTGAATGCCTTGTTCATAGAAAATGTGAGAGTTCCTCTCCCTATTCTTGTTGAATCGATTCAAACTCACTATGGTCAATCGTTCTTCTACCAACTTCATAAGATATTAGGCTCAGCCGATTTGATCGGAAACCCCGTTGGATTGTTCAATAATATTTCTTCAGGGGTTCTTGACATATTTTATGAACCATATCAAGGATTCGTTATTAATGACCGTCCTCAAGAGTTGGGTATTGGAATCGCAAAAGGTGGTTTGAGCTTTTTAAAGAAGTCAATATTTGGATTTTCCGACTCGATCGCCAAGGTAACTGGTTCTTTGGCCAAAGGTCTCTCAGTTGTTACGTTGGACGAAAAGTTTCAAGAACGTCGTCGTCTTAATCAACGTCGTAACAAACCAAAACATGCACTTTATGGCTTTGCAAGTGGTGCAAATTCATTTTTTGAGTCAGTATCTTCAGGTGTGACAGGTTTTGCAACTGCACCGATTGAAGGTGCAAACACAGGAGGAGCTTCTGGATTTTTCAAAGGTTTCGGGAAAGGCCTTGTAGGTCTTCCCACGAAAACTGCCATTGGATTTTTCGACTTGGCGTCCAATGTAAGTGAAGGTATACGTAATACCACAACCGTATTTGACGCTGAAGCATTAGACAAAGTCAGATTGCCTAGATATATTTCTTATGATAATGTGATCAGACCATATTCACAAAGGGAGGCACAAGGTCAATTCTGGTTGAAATCTATTGAGGGTGGGACTTACTTCAACGAAGTATACTTGGCTCATTTAGTACTTGCAGGAGAGGAAAAAGGACTAATTGTGACGTTCAAAAACGTCATATTGTTCGACATCAACTCTTTGAGTGTGAAATGGTTGATTACTTTTGACCAAGTGAAGTCTATATCCATGGAATCAACAGGAATTAATATTGGCTTGAAGAAAAAAGAGGGTCCTTTCATTCCTATACCAGAGAAATCATCAAGGGCCTTCTTATACAACAAAATTGCTATAGCAGTGGAAGATTATAACAAACACTGTCAAGTAATACTTTAGAGATAAAAGAGTTGATTATACGGAAAAAAGTTTAGTGTATATATACATTAGTATAGATTAATTATTAATTCGTGAATTTCGTAAAGACTTTTTCAGCCTTATTTGTTCTCTTGTCAAGCCTCTTCATGAAAGTGGAGGCATCTTCTAGATTAAAAGTCTGGAATGTAAGATTTGAGACTTCGATTGCACCATCTATAGTTTTAATAATGATAGTATTGGAATCAGGAATTAGTTCGAAGGAACCAACTTTCCCATCCATTAAATAAGTATAATTTTCTTTAATATCATGCAATTTTACAGACCTGAATTGACCAGGTTTCTTTTTATGAGGCAAGCAATATATGAAAGTATTCAAGTTTCCCAAAGCATCATATAGTCTTTTAATTTGCCTAGTAGTTGAATTCCAGGATATTATATTATCTTTAGAATGAAGTTTGAATGCACTGGAGTATTCATATATAGGTTTGTAGGAAGGCTTATCAATAAAAGTTTTAGATTCTATCACCTTGGATAATAAAGTCCCACCAATTTCACCTAGTTTATGCTCCAATGAACCATAGTTATCATCATAGGATATAGGAACAGGATCAGATTGCATTAATATATCCCCTTTATCGAATTTGGTAGGGTGTAATGTTTGAACTGTGACTCCAGTTTCTTTATCATCATTAATCAAAGCATATTGTATAGGAGAAGCCCCAGAGTATCTAGGTAATAATGATGGATGAACGTTAATGCCCCCAAACGTCATTGAATTCAAAAATTCTCGAGGAATCAATGCTCCATAGGAAACTGCCACCGATAAATCGAAGGATTTCAGACTTAGAAGACCATTGATATCATTCTTGGTGTCTGCCCTTAAAATATTAATATTATTGGATGCTGCAAATTTTCCAATTGGTAAATCAACGTATTGGTTTAGTCTTTTTCCCGTCGGTTTTATTCTCCTAGTAATAACATCTATAGACGATATAGCCTGCTTGTTTCGACGCTGTATCTCTAATAGTGTTTTCAAAGAGGCTATACTGAACTTGTCGCTCCCAAAGAACGCTATTCGTAATGACATCTGAAGAAACAAACCATAACATTTCGCGACTGTATAAACATTTGATTCGGAGTGGAGATAAATCGAGACAAATAGATGAACAAAGTATGATTCTACTGCCAGCAGTCAAAAAAGCATTTGTGCTTCTTTCTTGCACATTTTTAGGACTAATATGTGGAACAATGTATTTATATTCATCGTATAGTCCACAACTAGCTACCAGATTAAGTTATACCGTAGCAGATTCATCTAAGATTGCTCAATTCGGTACTATTGGTGTAGCAGTATCGGGGCCAATTTCTGGTAAAGTAGTGGATAAAAGAGGTTATACCATGGCACTTATAGTCGGGGGCCTTTGTATATTATGTGGGTATTTGGGATTAAAAAAACAGTTTGATTATCAACATTCCAATTTGTATATTACCTATTTTATGTTATTTGTTATTGGAGCTGGGTCTACGTTTATCAACGCAGCCTGTTTGAAATGTTGTGCTATAGCCTTTCCAAGTCTCAGAGGAGTTGCTACCTCATTGCCCTTAGCATTATACGGATTAAGTGCTCTTTTCTATTCGGTAATTGGATCTATTTTTTTTCCAGGTGACACTTCTAATTTCTTGGGGTTTTTAGCATATTCTTCCTTAATAATCTTTATGATTTGTGCTCCAAGTATCATTGTTGCTGATAGAGAACACCAACTAAGAAAAGCAAACATACAAAAAATTGCAAGTCCTCAAATAGGTATAGAAATGTCGAATTTATCATCAAATATTTCAACACCTCCATTGAGTCCAAAGCCAGCTGGCCCTTCACCAAGAAATCAATATTTACAATCTATTTCTTTACCCATTGACGAGGAAATACACGGGGTTAAATTGTTGTCTTCATCTAAATTCTGGATTATATTCTTTTTGACGGGGTCATTAGCTGCAATGGGTCAAATGTATATCTATTCAGTAGGATATATTGTCAAGGCCCTAATTGGGAAAGGAATTACATATGATGAATCGTTTACAGGCGAAACAAAAGAACAAATCGAAGCATTAATTCAAAAAAACCAACAACTCCAAGTAGGGTTACTTTCTATCACAAATTGTGTTGGAAGATTATTATCGGGTATATTTGGGGATATAATCACACAATCGTTCAATAAGAGAAGATCCTGGCTTTTATTCGTCCCAGCAATTGGATTGACTATTACTCAATTTATGGGATACGAAATATCAGACTTCAACAATTTGGGTGCATTATCATTGTTGACTGGTTTCTTTTATGGTTTCACATTTTGCATAATGCCAATTATTGTTGGTGATATATTTGGTATGGAGAACTTTTCCTCTAATTGGGGAATTGTATGTTTAGCTCCAATCTTACCAAGCTTTTACTTTACCAACTTATTTGGTCAAATTTTTGACTCACACTCAATTGATATCCCCGATGGTAGTCATGTATGTACCTTAGGAAGGGAGTGTTACAATTCCATCTTCAAAATTGACTTGGTAGTTACTATACTGGCAATTGTTGCAACTGCTTTGTTGAATTTTGGATATAGATGGCTATCTAATAGGAATAGCTCTGTAGATTATAGGAAACTCAGCACGTAATAGAGATCAACTTTGTACTTTTCCATTTTCTCTATAATTTAGGTGCCATCTCTTTCTTTCTACGCACCAAATCTTATCTTTTTGTGGAGCATTCTAACAAATGGATCGGGAGAAGAGTAGCAATACAAACACCCCAGGGATCAAACGATGGGGCAAGAGAGCCAATTACAACAATAGAGGGCGCCAAAATAGTAATCCTAACAGCAACAAAACCTGGAAAAGCTACAAACATGAGGACCAAAGTACAATTGGTGCAGAAGAATCGATGGAAGAACAGAAAAAGCAACAAAGAGCAGCCAGATTCAATTCCAAGCCCGCCAACAGAGAAGAATATGGATTTGTTAGTAGAGGAGAAGATAGTAGACTACAACAGAGTAGTTCCGAAAGAGAAAAATACTTTGTAAAGATCATACAAAGATTTGTATTATACTGCGATTCAATAGATAGCACAACACTTAGCGAGGAACTTCAGACGTTTATGGAGGATTACGAAAAGGCAGAAAAAGAGAATACCCAAGTGACTATTGATTCTATATTGCTATCACTAAGGAAGTTGAGAGAATCAATGATCAGTATATCACCGGATAAGTTTACAGTCAAGGTATTTTTATTTTCTATAAGAATAGCTGCTAATATAGGCCATTATCAGACATATCTACCATCGATATATTTCTTACTAAAGAAAGACTTTGAAAGCTTGATTGAACCATCGGAAAAGAGAGAAATATGCACATTATTGATTCTTCACTTGTGCCATTTTAATAATTCTAATTTAAGAGCATTCAAGGAATATTTCAAATATTTTGATAAGAAAGATAGTAAATTGCTTGCAATATTGACCAGTTGGTCGACAAAAGATCATTGTAACTGGGTAAAACTCTACAATTCAGAAACAGATATAGCCAAGTCACGTATAATGAGATTTGGATTTAAAACCATTATAGAAACCATAATTAACAATATTGAAAAGTCGTACTTCCACTTGGATACAAAGTTCTTGAACAGTATATTACCTACGGGTATAGATTATAAAACCTTACAAGACAAGTATAGCATAAAATGGAAATTGGACAATGACATGGTAGTAATCAGGGAAAGAAAAGTCAAGTAGTCAATATTACATAATACCTATTTTTCACTATCTCTATTCTTAAGCTTTTTTTTTATGCGGCGTGACTTATTTTCTGAGACGAAAAAAGTTTGAAAACAGTTTTACATAGTTTACAACAATTTACATAGATAAGCTATGAGTGTGAATGGACCAGAGAGACCGGAAATCAACGAATTACCAGAAGTGATCAAGATAGACGATATAACATCGGGAAAAATCGAGCCTTCCTTATTATATAAAGAAATAGAGCGATTGAAAATGGAAATCAATGTTTTAAGGCATGACATGTCAGCGCTTGTCAAGTCATTAGCATCAATACCAGAAGGATCAAACCAAAGTGATTATTATAGAGTTGTGAGTGAAAAGTTAAAAGTAGTTCAGAATAGCATAAAGGAATATTGTGATCAATATAATAGATTGTTAACTATAATCAATTTAGCACAAATAAAACTTGGAAATGAAGTAGAAGTAATGCCTCAGAATATTAACGATAGACAGAATAAGAATAGTATTAGTGCCAAATCAAACAAGTTCGCTAAAAAGTAATGGCCCCCTTATTTTGCTATCAGATATCTTATCTGGAATTACGACCCTGAACAATTTCAATGTGAAATTTTTCATAAAAACGAATAATGACTATATAGAAATAAATGTATTTTATCCTTGCTATTCTAGAATCTCGACGAGTCTAATCAACCATTATCCTCTTCGAATTGTACTATTATTGGTTATTTATCAGCATTTTGTTACCCTGAATTACCCTGAACTGACTCATTGAAAATTTCTACTCGCATATAAAGTTGATTGAAAAATCTGGAGATTGAATAAGTTTAATATATACAAATATGTCTTCTGCTTTAAAAGAAACCTTTGAAAGGTGCAAAAAAGAAAACCGTAATGCTTTAGTTACTTTCATCACTGCCGGATTCCCAACTATCGATGATACAATTCCTATCTTACAAGGTTTACAAAAAGGTGGTGTAGATATCGTTGAATTGGGTGTGCCATTTTCAGATCCAATCGCCGATGGTCCAACTATTCAAGTTGCAAACACCACTGCATTAGAGAATGGTGTCACTGTTTCTTTATGTTTGGACTTAGTCAAGAAAGCAAGAGCTGCTGGTGTGACTATTCCAATTGTGTTGATGGGTTACTATAATCCAATCTTGAAATATGGCGAAGAAAAGATGATCAAGGATTCAGCTGAAGCTGGTGCCGATGCATATATTGTTGTTGATCTTCCTCCTCAAGATGCTATTAAGTTTAGATCTACTTGTGCCAATTATGGTATTACTTATGTTCCTTTAGTTGCTCCTGCTACTACTGATGCTCGTTTAGAAGTGTTAGGTGAAATTGCTGATTCTTTCATTTATGTTGTTTCAAGAATGGCTCCTACTGGTGCTTTAACCGAAATTTCTCAGGATATTCCAGAATTGTGTGCTAGAGTTAGAAAGTACGCTAAAGGTTCTCCATTAGCTGTTGGGTTTGGTGTTTCAACTAGAGAACACTTTTTACAAGTTGGTGAAGCGGCCGATGCCGTCGTTATTGGTTCCAAGTTTATTACTTATATCGGTGAAAGTGAGGCTGGTAAAAGAGGTGAAGCTGCTTTTAAATTTGCCAAAACTATTTTGGGTGAATCTTATGAAGCTGTTCCTCCAACCTCTTATCAACATAAAATTGGTACTTCTTCTGAAATCAAGCCTGTGTTGGAAGAAGAACACAAACATAACCCCAAATTCGGTGATTTTGGAGGTCAATTCGTGCCTGAAGCATTACATGCTTGTTTAGCTGAATTGGAAACTGCTTTTGAAGGCGCAATTGCTGACCCAGGGTTCTGGGAAGAATTTAAAAGCTTATATTCTTATATTGGAAGACCATCATCTCTTCATAAAGCTGATAGATTAACCGAACACGCAGGAGGTGCACAAATTTGGTTAAAAAGAGAAGATTTAAATCATACCGGTTCACATAAAATTAATAATGCTTTGGCCCAAGTTTTAATTGCCAAAAGATTAGGTAAGAAGAAGATCATTGCTGAAACTGGTGCTGGTCAACACGGTGTTGCTACTGCAACTGCTTGTGCTAAATTTGGTATGGAGTGTCTTGTTTTCATGGGTGCTGAAGATGTTAGACGTCAAGCTTTAAATGTTTTCAGAATGAGAATTTTGGGTGCTAAAGTTATGGCAGTTACTAATGGTACTCAAACTTTGAGAGATGCCACTTCTGAAGCTTTCAGATATTGGGTTTCACATCTTCAAAGTACCCACTACGTTGTTGGGTCAGCTATTGGTCCTCATCCTTACCCAACATTAGTTAGAACCTTCCAAAGTGTCATTGGTAATGAAACAAAGGAACAATTCAAAGAGTTAAACAACGGCAAACTTCCAAACGCTGTTGTAGCATGTGTTGGTGGTGGATCCAATTCAACTGGTATGTTTGCTCCATTTGAAAATGACCTTGAAGTTAAAATGCTTGGGGTTGAAGCTGGAGGAGATGGTTTAGATACCGAACGTCATTCAGCCACATTAACCGCTGGTATTCCAGGTGTTTTCCACGGTGTTAAAACCTATGTTTTACAAGATGACGATGGTCAAGTTCACGATACTCATTCCATCTCAGCCGGTCTTGATTATCCAGGGGTGGGACCTGAATTAGCTTTCTGGAAGAGCACTGGTAGAGCCGAATTCGTCGCTGCTACCGATGCTCAAGCCTTGGAAGGTTTCAAATTGTTATCTCAATTAGAAGGTATCATCCCAGCTTTAGAATCATCTCATGCCATCTATGGAGCTGTCCAACTTGCTAAAAAAATGCCAAAAGACCAACATTTGGTGGTTAACTTATCTGGTAGAGGTGACAAGGATGTCCAAAGTGTTGCAGAAGCTTTACCAAAGTTAGGAGAACAAATTGGCTGGGACTTAAGATTCGAAGCTGACCCAAGTAAATAATCTGTACGATAGACTTTCAATAATAAACGGTTATGTATTCTACACCCATAGTTACAAACACGCAAACATATCGCGAACATTTCGCGGACAAATCGCGAACTCTATAGATCAAATGAACTCACTACCAAAACAAGATGCCAATGGTTTGGTAGCTGAATTGGCTAAAATGCTTAACATTGATCAGATAGACGAATCAACATTACAGTTGTGTATAAAACTCTTGGACCAAGGAGTTGATCCCAAGTTGTTGGCCTCAAACATAGAGAAAATCAAAAACGAAACAGACTCGATAATGAATTAATGTAATTAAATATGGATACATAACTTTACAAGATAATATACAGGCAGATTTTCAAATGAATCCACGTTTTTTCTTTTTGGATTTTTGGCTACCTTTTGATTGAGACGATAATAGTCTTTTCAGCCGTTGTGACTTTTGAGACAGCTGTGAGTTCAGTTGACTCAAAGGTGGAGAGGTGGATGTCAAGGCTCGTACTGGCGACGATGGGATAGGTTGAGATTGTTGAGACAGTTGGGAATCTAACTGTGAACTGGATGGGACCTGAGATGGGGCCATTTTTAATGCTCTTCTTCTCAAATCGGGTCTCTTTTTGGCTTTGGTTTTCTGAGTTGAAGTATTTTGAGATGTGATATTGATGGAGGGCATAAATGGTTGTGAGCTTGGTAATTGACTTGAGAAATTGTCGACTTTCGTAGGTTCTTCTAAGTCTGCTTCCCAAAACTCCAATACTGCCCGTGTACTGGAAGATGCTTGGATTAAAGTTTCACGGGAAAGCTCTTGATAATATTCCTCCAAGTCTGTGACTTGTACTTTGATCAAGCATGCAATTAGTAACATTGCTAAGCTTTTCACAGATGTTGATCTGGTTTGTGCCTTGGTCTCTTTTGTGGAATAATACTCGCTTTCGATTAGATTGAATAGATCAATAACAGTAACTGGCGCCATGTCTAAGTTCTTGCCTGGGAATTTCGAGGTATAATGACGAACAAGATCAACGACTTGTATTCCGTTGGAGGTGAAATGTTCTATCAACTGCTCCAACATCGATTCAAACTCAGTCAAATCATTAATTATCTCAGGAACATTACTGGACAAGTCAAATAAAGAAGAACACCCACCTTTGAAGTCTTTGAATTTCCCGCTGTTCAGCTTAAACGCTTCTGAACCTTCACCAAGTTCTAAAGCAAACTCTTGGATCGAATTAATCTCATTGGAAGGCTTGGGTTCTTTGGCTGTAATAGTTTTAAGCAAAGGCAGTAATTTAGATTTGGAAAGTATTGAGAAGTACTTACCTACAAATGGCCTTACACTGATATCTTCGATAATCTTACTATAATTCTCGAAATCAATCGTATTGGGGTTTGGCTGTTTGTGGGCAAGCGGCTTTTCAACATAACCTATTGAAGTAATATTCAAGGACAAATCTACTCTTAAATCAAACAATGCATATACATGATCCTGATGACTGGTAGTTGGTACTGATACCCTCTTCTTTGAATAAAAATTCCTGTCTAATTCCTCTAATACAAGACTCTGAATTGGTATCTTACTACCAGAAATATGGATGGTTGAAGGCAGAGATAAACAATATGGTCTTTTGTCGACCATCCCAAAGGTAAAACATAAAACCAAAGGCGAAGACTGCGAATGTATCATACAAATATACTTTCCATTAGTTTCTTTGACCACTAATTGTAATGAGGGATCCTCTCCATCCAAAAAATGTTTCCAGGACAAAAGTCGTCTAAGTTTATCATCCTTTAAAACAACCCATATGATCTCTTTAGATGTCAATATGAACATGTACTTGCCATCTAAAGTAGGCATTTGTATATCTTGAATGAGGGACCAAGATTCAGAAGTTATAACCTTTTCAACAGTCTTGGAACTCAAATTCATCCTAACAAGGCTAGATCTGGTAGCAATATACACAATATTTGTCGTAGTCCAAAACAATTTTCTCCATTTAGATAATTCATAAAGACTTTTAAGAACTGATTCATAGTCAGGCGAAATATCCAAAGAGTGTATTGTGGGAGCCATTAGCTTACTCAAACCAATTTTGAAAAGGTTTCCTTTGATGTCAACAACCATAAAACAAGCCGATCTGGGGGGCCCAAAGCACATGTATGCAAATGCATTATTTTTGAATTGTGAACTATCAAGCTCACAAATCGATTGGAGCTTGACAGCTGTTTCATTATGAAAAGTATCTTTGAAACAAGTCAATACGAAGATTTTGAACTCTGTTCTGACTAGCAAAAGATCTCTAAATTGACTTTTAATAGCACCTTTTCTGTCATGGGTTAAGATTTGCCGTATGGGAAACTTTAGGTCTAACTTTATTGTTCCTTCTAGTAACGGGTATGCCGTGGTGATATGAGGAACCAGTTCACCTGGCACCACCGACGATATTTCGAGAAATTGGCCTCTATTTCCCGATGCAATGGCCAACATTTTATACTTATGCATGCTACGGACATCGTCCCTGGAATAAAAAAAGTTCATCAATGGCCCAAATGTGGGATCAAACGCTTTGACTGAGCTCACTATCCTTGAGGATGTATTATACGACTGCACTAGATCGTCAGATACAGGGATCTTGGGAATTTCAATATTACCATATTCATTCAGCCCAAATATATCGTTAGTATATATGTGACGGGAAGAAGTCTGTTGAGGTCTGATGTTTCTGGTTTCTTGTAGTATATTCTTTAACTTTGGAGCTGTTTTTTGAGCAAACTCAACCCTTGTTTCAGGACCGTCTTCACTGCTGGGTAGCAATATACCGTTCCCTTGAATACCATGGGTTAACTGTATTCCTAGACCTTCTTTATGGGCCCACATGTATACAGAAAACCTGTTTATAGTCTTTAGACAAGTGTGACAAAAAGCTCTTCCCGCGCGCCTATTGAAATAATTTGTACTTAGTTGGAAGATTCAGAATGAAATATTGGAATATCTTTTGGATTGTTGGGTTTTTACTTCTATCGGTTGTAGAAGCTTCTGACCAAGCAGAATTCAATGTCTATGTCCAAGAACCAGAAATAATTGATTCTTCATTGGCTGGTCAGTACAAGAATTTATCGGATTCTTCATTATTATGGGGTCCATATAGATCAGGACTTTATTTTGGGGTTAGACCAAGAATCCCCAAGTCACTCCTTTCAGGGCTTATGTGGTTTAATATGGATGATTTCCAAGGACTTCAAAAAATCAGACACTTTTATGAACAAGGAGATTTGATGAAAAAAGCAAACTGGATATACTATGATCCAAGAGTTGGTGGTAGACAGGTTATCAATGACAAAGAATGCCACATCAACTTGATAATCGACTTTATAAAGAGTGAAGATGGTAAATCCTGGGGTGTTAAAGTTAAAGCTAAACCACACAAGGGGTTCGAGCGTGTCAAGACTTCATTTATTTGGTATTCCGGACTTGAAAGCACTGTAGCAGAAATAGATATTCTTGGTCAAGAAAAAAGCTCTGGAATGCTTAATCTTGATATTGAAAGAGACCCTGATAGTGCATATTCCGGCCCCGTTAAGCTAGGTGGTATTTCAGAAGAGTTGGGAATCTTTTCTTTGACTATCAATGACGGACCAGCCTCTAACAGGCACCCTAAAATGGTTGTCAAAGAAAGAGTCATTGATCCACAACTAGCACATCACGTAAGTTTAAGAGTCCCAAATGACCAAATTTGGCAAGCGAAAGAAGTATTTATAACACTTTTACAAGATTCTATAAAAGTCTTGTCTGAGCACGAAGAAATGGATAAAATACCACCATATCAAGGGTATATACTTAGTGATATGAACCATTTCGAAGGTAACGCACATTTCATTCAAAAGGTATATGAAGGAGAATGTGAATTCGATGTTATATTTGACAATGCTTTGACTCCCCAGGACCAGAAGATAACCTCCGAAAACTTCAAAGATAAATTAGAAGTTGTTTTGAACAAATTCCATTCAAAATTTGCTGATAAATTCGATTTGCAACCACCATTTAACACAGACGATTATAAACCATTTGCAAAGGAAATATTATCAGGTTTACTCGGAGGTGTTTCGTATTTTCACGGTGATCACTTGGTTGATAGAGATACTGTCTTTGACGAAGAATCTTTCGAAGCATATCAATTAAATGGGAAATTAGAAGGCCCACATGAATTGTTCACGTTAGTTCCTTCGAGGCCCTTTTTCCCTAGAGGATTTTTATGGGACGAAGGCTTTCATTTGTTGCCTTTGCTTGATTATGATTCAGACCTTGTTCTAGAGATAACACAGTCGTGGTTCAACTTAATAGACGACTCAGGTTGGATTGCAAGGGAACAGATTCTTGGTCCCGAACTGAGATCCAGAGTTCCTCTAGAGTTTCAAGTGCAAAGTCCTGAGATCGTCAACCCCCCTACTTTAATGTTAGTGTTTACTTACCTTCTCCAAAACCTTGATAATGCAAAATTTGGTGATATCAACAGTCCTAATGTTGTTCTGGATTATGGGGAGTCGCAATTGTCGAAGGAAGATTTAGGAAACATAGTATTATCTAATCCTGAAGTCTTAACCAATTACACCCACGAGATCTACCCAAAATTGAAATCACATTACGAAATGTTCCGTAGAACCCAGAAAGGGTTTGTTGAAGACTTCAATAGAAATAAAGATTCAGAAGTCTATAGATGGAGAGGACGTACTTTGACGCATTGTTTAGCAAGTGGGTTGGATGATTATCCAAGAGCTTTACCTGCAGACATAGCAGAATTGAATGTTGATCTTCTTTCATGGATTGGAGTAATGACTCGATCAATTAAACTCATTGCAGGCACTTTAGGAAAGCAAGACGACTACGAATACTATGCAAATATCGAAAACAATATAGTGGATAGTCTTAACGATAACCATTGGTCGGAGAAAGAGGGTGTATATTGTGATGTAGCTGTTGACGAAGACGACGAAGAATACCATGCTTGTTTCAAAGGTTATATTTCATTATTTCCATTCATGACAAAAATGATGAAGGCTGATGATTTCGCAAGGTTAGAAAGAATTGTCGATGTTATTTCAGACCCTGAAGAACTATGGTCGGATTTTGGTATCAGATCAGTGTCTAAAATGGACCCAACCTATAGAACGGGCGAGAACTATTGGAAGTCACCAATTTGGATAAATATTAACTATTTGATCCTTGATAGTTTACAACATTATAAACAAGTTGGAACTGGAATGCCAAATGGTATCAAGGAGAAGATCACTAAAGCTTATCATGATTTACGTTTAAACTTGGTGAACAACGTTTTTAAGGAATGGAAAAGAACAGGTTTTGTTTGGGAACAATATGATGATATAACTGGAGAGTCTAAAGGAGCTAAGAATTTCCTTGGTTGGACTTCCAGCGTTTTATTAATGATGAAAATGCCTGAAAATATTTAGATACATAAAAATTGTCTATAGATAAATAAAAAACCACTACATCTATCGAAATATAAACACTTTAACGGCAAAAAAACCTAAAGACTAATTCCATAATTATTGCAGCAATGGTATATTTTGCAACAATAATATGTCGCGCGAGTAGACGTCTTTTTATCAGACGCACAAAAGTTATCACTGTAAATGACATATAAGAAGAAGATAGACAACTTGATCTTGAACTATTTCATTCAAGAAGGGTACAAAGAAGCGGCACACACGTTTGCCAATGAGACCGGTATAGACTTGGACAGCGATACGAGTAATAATGCAATTCTTGACGCACAATCACTTGAATTTTTGAAGAAATTAAGGTCTATAGATAGCATGGATGAACAAGGGTTCAACAAAATAATCAGCAATCATGAGTTTGAGAGAGGCACCGATAGGATCAAGGCCAATAAGGATTCTAGAATAATAAGAGGGTACTCCACCATTAACGAGAGAAGAGAAATCAAATATTTGATATTAAAAGGGGATATAACTACTGCAATACAAAAAATAAGTGAATATTTCCCAACAGTTTTAGATTCGAACAATCTTTTACATTTCAAATTATTAAGGTTGAATTTAATAGAAATGATAAGGAATCATAAACTTATGAATCAAGACAGCACGACTGAAGTCGAGAAAAAGTTTTTAGGGGATATATTAACATTTGTTAGACAAAATTTGATCAACAAAGTAACAAAATCATTTGTTTTATTAAGAGAATTAGAAATAACTATGAGCTTGTTATGTTTCAATTTCGATCCCGAGGTCAACTCAATTGAAGAACAACGGGACTTACCAGAAGAATTGAGATTATTATTCGATTTATCTTTAAGAACACAGTGCTATAAATTGGTGAACAGATCAATTTTGGACTTGAATAAAGGGGAAGCTAATAAAGACGAAGATGACCTAGAGAACATCGAAGAAGACCAGAGACATTTCGATAGACTAAAATATTCCCTTAAGAATGAAATCGAATTTGACATTAACAAGATTAACCCTGAAAATCTCAAAGAATATAATCAAGAATTGGCAATTGATCCTGAAATATCTGAAATGAACATTGATAAAATCACCAAGTTAGACAACATTTACTCAAAGGATAAAGAAGGTACAGATGAATCCATAGAAGACGATAACAATAAAGTACTGGAACTTCAATTGGAATCAAAACTCGAAAGGGTGATAAAGCTTTGGACAATTACAGAAGAAAGGTTATCTAATTTGAAATATTTGTCAAAAGATGAGAAAATGGGTAGTTAGCATTTATATAATGAACATATATCTACGAGGTTATTATAATACAATCTATCACGTCACCAGTTTCAATGGAGCACTTCACCAAATACTGGTGATCATTATCAGAGTCGATTATATCCGAATGTTTGTTAAAAATGACCACATCGTTCTTTGACTGACCCGATCTGAACTCTTGGAATAATTTTGAGGTCAGAAACAAGTCTAGTATTTTTTCTCTTAAATGGTCCACAGTAGAACCAAATTCAGGTTCCGGATTCATTTCAAAATCTTCAGGACTAAATTCAAAATGATACTCGACAAACTGTGGTTTGGAAAATAAGTTTGCTTTTGCCTCAGACAACGATTTCCAATTCAAAAAGTTGTACTTTGACTTTTGTTTCAACTCATAATAATGTTTCATTTTGTCTATGTTATCTCTATGAATCACATTCACTCTCGTGTATACATGTGCACAATGAACAGGGATTTCAGTGAATATGTCTTTAGCATGATACTCCCAAAGCTTGAAATAGATACCTAACCAATACACCGATTCATAAATAATTAGAATCACACAACTGACCAAGATACTTTCAGTGATATACTTACTTAAAGGGGTGGACAAAAGATTCGAGGTGAACTTACTTGACCCTATGAGCTCTGTAAGCTTTAAGTCAATTTCGTTCAAGTAATATAATCCTAATTGCACCACTTCTGAATTCATAGTAACCAGGCCTATAATCGCATTTTGCAATTATATGGTCCCATTTATACGAGTGCGGTGAGATGATTAGTTAGCAAAGTGTGTTTTGTTTGGTTTTGGATTTTAGAGTGGTGGGTTTTGGATTTTGGACTTATGTGTAGTGGATTATGGATTTGTGAATGATTATTCTGGACATTTTTCTATTTTCGTTTGGCGACTTGATACTCTTAATAAATTTAATTTAGGTGAGGCTACAAATCTCATTTTTTGCAACTTTTAAAGCGGTAATGTCAAAAGTCAATACGTTCAATATTAGAAAATTCTCGAAATTACTTCTTGAAAAGCCATCTACACAAGATGGGATCCCCAAAACAGTCCAATTGAACCTGTGGTATCATTTTCCTCAAAGAAGTTCTCTTCTTTTTACCTTCATTAAAACCGATGATTCAATAGGTATTTATATCTATTATAGAGGCGATAGACTTGTATGTAGCAGCCATTTTCAAGACTTTTGTCTACAAACTAACAACTTAGGAAAAAATCTTTCTTAATATGATTGAAGCTAACCGGATATCTTTCATGTTGAAATATCCTTCAATAGGCCTTAAATTGGTTGATTTTAAAGGGAAAACGGTTAAACGATTTCAAGTTGGGTTTGAAAAGTCAGAGGAATTTAATGCTTGTATAGGGTTTATTAAATCATTGAATTTCAAAACCATTGACCTTGGCCTTTCTCAGAATTCACAACCCTTGAATGATAGTACCATATTCAAGAAGAATAATACTATCCTCAATTCCCAAGCAATGTCCATGCCTAAATCGAACCAGAACGATACTACTGAATCCTCAATTACGGCTCCATCACAGCAGGATAGCTTGTTTTATTCACAATTGAATGATACGTCTGTTTCTTTGGATCATTTTTTACCCCAAGCAAGTGTTTTACCTTTTAGCCTGCATCCTACAGCTCCTTCCTATCCCAACCCACCACCAATAGACAGAGTCCGCCAGGAAACAAGAATGGGCGAGTACTTCCCTAAGAAGGCAGACAAGGGGTGCCAAACTTTGAAAAAGCGTGGTAACTCATTGGATTTTGGGAACATGGATAAACAAGAACTTAGAGGTTTTTTATTCTCTCTTTTGCAATCGAAAGAATTCAATAATAAAGTCAAAGAAATCGATGAAATATTTCAAGGGAAATAAATTAGTCTATAAAATATCGCTATAAATATGAATCAACAGCTAGCCAAAAAATCTTGTTGATACTTTGTTCCATTGTTTTACTTTTAAACCGTCTTCTAATTCGATTGTTTCGGGTACAAGCTCGTAGCAGTTCCTCCATGGAAGTACAATAAATATCACTAGCCAATATGCGACACAGAGTATCAACATTACAATAGAAATCAAAGGATATGGAAGCCATGTTTCACTACCTTTTGGATTTCCTCCATCTTTTGAAAAAAATGGAGCCACTAGTAAGTAAAAAGAAAATATTATTGTTATAACAATCCCCAAATATGTTGATCTGATGGGTGCCACTGTCTCTGGATATCTCCTTCTCAAAATAATCACTCCTATTGCTACAGCTAAAGTGTACATCTGGACCGGGTATCCTTCAACAGATACAAGATATCTATAAAAATTTCCACTGGGTACTGTTAATAACAAAAACCCAGTAATTGCCAACGAAAGAATAATAGCATTCATTGGTGTACCAAATGGCCTGTTAGATGCCATGAATTTCGAAAACGGCAAGTAGCCTTCTCTGAAAACTTCTTGACTCATTCTAGAAACCGAGTATATAACCACAAATATATTACCACCTGAACAGATTGCAATAGACAAAGTTAAAAACTTGGAGCCAATGTGTTTTCCAAATATTTTAGTGAATAACACCGAACCCACCAAGTTACCACTTTCAACCAATTCTTTGTCTGTCAACACCCACACATAACAAATATTGAAAGCTGTATAACCAAGCATGACTATCAATAAAGAAACTGGACCTGCAATTCTATATGTTCTTATTGGGTCTTTGACTTCATTTGAACTAGCATGGCTTAGATTCCAACCAGCTAATGTGAAAGATGCCATAATGACTGCATTTGACATCGAAGCTACCGTGACTTCACTTTTGGTCTGGAAAAACGTATCTTTAGTCAACTGATTCTCAACCCCTGTAACTGATGAAGGAAGACAAACCACGTAAAGCCCTGTAAACGTCATCACAAACAATAAGACAATTTTTAAGGCACCAATGAAGTTTTGGGCATTCAAACCATGTTTGAGACTGACACTATGAAAAATACTAGCAAGAAGGGTAAAAATAAACCCCACTAGTCTACTACCATTATCTGTTACCTCAATATCCAAGAATCGCAACACATATTCACCAAAAATCAAACTACCCAGGAGAGTGAAGCCAAATAAAACGGTGTATACCAGGAATATGACCGAAACAAGCATATATGGTTTATCATATATGACCTCCAAGAAGACCTTGGTGCCTCCACTTCTAGGAATTAGCGATCCCAATTCCAAATATATATAAAGTCCGCTTATAGCCAATATATAAGCCAAACCCCAGGCAAGAAAGTATAGGAAAGGCGACCTTCCACAGCTTTCATAGACTGCTGACGATGTAGCAAATATACCAGAGCCCAATATTCTTGATATGAACATAACCATGACAGAAAAGATACCCATATGTCTTCCTTGTGGTGCTTCTTCCAACTCTCCCAATACACCTACATCGTTTATCTGATCTAATAATCTTGATCTACTATTGTTCAATTCAAGGCCATCACCTAATCCATCCTCAATATCTTGATCCTTTAGTACTTGATAGTTAATATCATCGATTGCCATTCTAATTGTCTTGAAACAATTTCAAATTTGTGTGGTGTTTCTAGTGTGGATATCTGTGCGATTAGATATAATCGCGGGATGTCTTATCAATAGGCGGGAAAATGTCAACTGAGATGCGAACATTGACAACAGGGATTTATATGAAAAGGGTAATTGAATAGATTATATATTTCTATTTAACAACACATCTATGGCTGAGAATTTTTTTTGGTAACAAAAGCTTCTTTGGCTAATTTTATTAAAGTTTCTAATTCACCACTATTATCACACATACTGTGGAACAAACTGTCCTTATTGGCAATTAAAGTGTAAGGATCATCATACTCAACCACTTTACCTGCATCCATAACCAAGATTCTATCATAATCAATAATGGATCTTAATCTGTGGGCAATGGTTAAAATTGTGGAATCGGAGAATTCTTCTCTGATAGTCTGTTGAATCAAAGCATCAGATTCGTAATCAATGGAGGCAGTAGCTTCATCCAAAAGAATAACCTTTGGGTTTCTTAATAATGATCTGGCCAAACACATCAATTGTCTTTGTCCTTGTGATAAGTTGGATCCCCCTTCTGAGACTGATGCTCCAAGGTCCAAGAACTGGTTCTTATTTTCAGTTGATAATGATTGTGAAGCTGGAGATTGTTGTAATTCTTCTGTTGTGACTAAGTTAACTCTTCTCAATGCTTCAAACATTTGATTATCAGTAAATTCTCCAAATGGATCTAAATTGGATCTAATAGTACCAGTAAATAATGTTGGATCTTGTGGAATGATGGTAATAGCTTGTCTTAAATCTCTTAACCCAATTTTACAAATATCCACTCCATCAATTAAAATAGTACCAGTTTCTGGGTCTAAGAATCTGAAGAATGCGGTAATAATGGTGGATTTACCTGCACCAGTTCTACCAACGATACCTATCTTGTTCTTGGGTTTAACGTGGAAAGAAATGTTTTTGATAACTCTAGGTAATTCTGGAGCATATCTCAAGGAAACATCTTTAACATCGATCTCACCAGCTTCAGGCCAACTTGGTCTAGGAGCTGTTTCTGGAATCTCATGTGGAGGTTCTTGGTCAATATCGAAATATTCTTGTAATCTTTCAACCGAATTCATATTCATTTCAATATTAGAATAAAGACGAACAATCCATAAAGCACTTTCACTAAAGGCAATGGCATATGTTAATGATAAACCTGCTAAACCAGCATCCAAGTAATCAACCGATAAAATAACAAAAATACCTGCAAACAAAGTAACTAATGCACCGGCAGCATCAATACGAAGAGCCAACCATCTGTTAGCAACCCATAAATAGAAAAATGGTTTGTTATTGGTGTCGATTTTATTGATGTTTTGTCTCATAAATCTAGATTCAAGACCATAGGCCCTAATAGTGGCAATACCAGATAAAGATTCGGAGAAATGTTGATGAATTGGTGATTTGGTAACAGATTCGAATCTCTTTAATTCTCTGGTAAGGGAGATATACAAAACACCAATAACATAGTAAACAAATGCAATGAAAAATCCAAAGATTAAGAATCCTGGAGTAATGACAGTAATCAAAAATAAGGTAGAAGCACACTGGACAAGACACACGAAAGTATATTCGGCAAATGGAGTCAATTCTTGATCAACAGCCTCAATATCCTTGGAAAATCTATTCATAATACGACCAACGGGAGTTTGATCAAAGAATCTTAATCTGGCATTCAAGACGGAATTCAAAACCTTGATGAACATTTTATTGGAAGCTTTAATACCTGCTAAATAAGTCAAAAGAATCTTGGTGGAGGAGATACAAGTATAAGCAACACCAATGACACCATAAAGTATAATATAATATAAAGCACCATGTTCTGTTTTAAAAGTTTGAGCCAAATCATTAATATGTATGTAAGATTGAACAACAAAATTATTTTTGATACCATTAACAGCGGAAGTTACACCGAGAGAAACCACCATTGATTGAATACCATCAGCCTTTTCACTTTCTAATGCCCATTTTCTTAACCACCAGGATTGCAATATATAAACACCTTGAGAAATACAATAAATTGAAATAAGACCAGTCCAAGTGAAAATACCCCCAAAGAAACTCAAGTAGCCAGTGTAAACAGTAGAGGCAACGGCTCCATCAGATTTAGATTCTTCAGCAATCAATTTACCATCAGATTTGTTATTAGCGTCAGTTTCTTGAGCATTTTCATCACTGAAGGCTTTTAATTTTGCCTCAATTATAGCTGATTTAGCCTTTAAATCGGAGTTTTTGGATTCCTTGGAGTCCTTGATGGCAGTTAAATCAGAAGTTGATTGATTACGAGAATTCAAAACGGAGCTTTTTACCAAATCGTCAGTACCTAATTCGCCAGATGCTAACAATTTGTCAGGACTATTTTGTGTCTTGACTCTACCATTTTCCATCATAATAACCCAGTCAGCATTTTGCACAGTCAAGGCCACATTATGTGAAACTAAAATACAAGTTCTGTTGTCCATTAAAGGCCCAGAAATACAATTTTCATATATCCATAAAGCGGTGTGGGAATCAACAGCAGACAAACAATCATCTAATAAGATGGTCTTAGAGTTGGAGTATAAAGCTCTAGCCAATGAAACTCTTTGTTTTTGACCACCTGATAAAGTAATACCCTTTTCACCAATTTCAGTTTGATCTCCAGCAGACAAAATTTCCAAATCTCTAGTTAAACCACATGCGTCAATGACTTTATCATAACGATCTTGGTTAAATGGAGCATCAAAAAGAATGTTACCTCTGATTGTATCGTTCAACAACCAAGCAGATTGAGAACAGTATGCAACAGATTCAGTTAAGCCAGTCTCTTTGTCGATAGTCAACTCATTTCTTGGGATGATACCTGGCAAAAAGACTTTACCACTCATCAAATCCATTTCACCTAACAAAGCTAACAACAAAGAAGTTTTACCGGAACCAGTAGCTCCAAAGATGACATTTAATTTTCCTTCTTTGAAGGCAATATCGATGTCTCTTAACTTGAAAGCATTTGGTTCAGACTTATTCCAGGAGAAAGTGGCCTTTTCAAAACCAATAGCTGGAGAATCAGGACCCGGTTTGCAAGTTAATTGTTCATATTTGGAAGTTTCTGGTTCAGCTAAAAAGTCACCCACTCTATCTAAGGAAACTTTAGATTGAATAACCAAAGCAGTCATATCAGCCAATTGATCTAATGGAGCTCTTAACAAAGTGAACAATGACAACGCAGTAAAAGCAACTGGAGCAGTCAAGACATTTCCTTCAACTATACAGTAACAGTAAAATGACACCAAGGTAATCAAGGTAGGTGTAATGAACCAAATCATACCACCAATGGCCCATGAAATATATCTTAAAGTCAATTCATGCAATTCATCATTTCTTAATTTCATGATATCTTCATAGAAATTTTTCTCCCAGGCAAAAAACTTGATAATTCTAATACTTTGTAAAGTTTCATTCAATTTTTGGATTCTCTTATCGGTAATGGCCAACATTTTTTTTTGTAAGTTACCTAACCAGATAGCGATTTTATAATTCAAAGGTAAAAATGCAAAGATAACCAAGGCACCAGTCCAAGCACTCCAACCAATTAATCTATATAAGAAGAAAAGACAAAGGAAAATCATTAAAACGGCACCACTAAAGTAATGCAAGTAACCACAAACTTCAGAAACTTTGAAAGCATCAATGGCCATCAAATTGATAATAGCACCCAATTCAGCAGTGGATTTTGAATCCTTTTCGTCCTCAGCATCTTTTTTATCATCCTTTTTGTTGATATCTTCAGTTTCAGAACCGGATGATTCTTCACTATCTTTTGAATCATCGTAAGAAGAAACGGTGATCTTTCTTCTTAAAGCTTTGGCATAAACTTCACCAATAATAACAGCTTTCATTCTTACACATACTCTTCTACCCAAGAACAATGAACAACCAGAAGTAACGGAGTCAATGATTTTGAATAACGGCATTAAGAATACCAAAGTCCATGCCACATTTTTTGGCATTGAAGTTGGATCAGCAACATATTCTAAAATTTGCTTTAATAATAAAGTAGGAACAAATATAAGACACGATTCTAAGATAGCGTAAAGGGCTTGAAAAAAAAACAAGCCTTTGAAATGGGTGAAGACTTTAACAGTAAATTTTGATGTAGTTTTAGCCGCTTCGAACCCTTTCAAGACATTCAAAGCGTATTCATTTTCAGCCATACTCCAGACGTCGTCTTCTTTGACAGTGGTTTTATAACCTTTCCAAATAAGCTTGTCAATCCAAGAATATGTGATGTACGATAAAATACTTGAGGTATTTTCAGGTGATGGAGCACAACCATCACTAGTTACATAAATTGTTGGAGGTTTATCACCGAATTCGGCAGTTATATTCGAAGCGAATAAGATTAAACTTACAACGAAATTCAAAATGTAATAATTCTTAACAACTTTAGTAGGAACATGACCAATTAAAACAGATCTGAACAAAATCACAGAAGGGACAACATTCACAAAATACAAGAAAGTGGAATGTGCAAACAAACTTGGTAATTTAATGTGGATTTTATTAATATTTATAACTCTGATGGTACCAATTAAGAATAAATAACCCCAAAATACAAGTTTTATCAATTTATTTTCAAGGGTAAATTCCTCATTGAAGCCAGGAAGTAATAAGATAGCAATGGAAACCACAAATTGTAAAACCACCAATAAATATTCAATACATATTCTTAATCTTTCGTAAGTAGTTTTACCGATGACTATAACTTGACCGTGGGGTTTACCATCATCGGTTATGTTCTGCAATCTGGTCAAGTCAAAATGCTTAGCCTTCATGACCGGACCATTATATAAATCATTACCTTCAGTATCATCATCGCCATATTTCACCCCATTAGAATTGGCCAATAAAGGTCTATTTTCAGTTATTTCAATTTTCTTAGACTTCTTATACAAGCTTTCAATACTTTTTCCGCTCAAGATAATGGCAGAAATAGCTAATGCTACTACAGGAATCTTAGAATTCACCAACCCTTGCTTACTACATTGGGTGACATCGTCATACTCCCAAAAGTTACAAGATAGACTTTCTTTCATTCTTTACCTCTTCTGAAAAAAATTAAGGGCGAATTTACTTTTATATTTTCTTTTGGTGCGTATCCTTAAACGGCACTAATATAAGCTATGGCACAGCGATAAAGACAGAACATGATTAAACAGAGAAGGATTAAAAAGAGTGAAGCATGTTGAAATGATTGGCTACGATAGGTCGATATGGAGGGGATTTAGAAGCCAGAGTCGATTTCAGTCGTATTATAGTCGAAAAGAGGTCTTTGGTTAGTAACCAGTGCATAAATATTTCTGAAAAGGGTTTTAGTGTCAAAATGACTCATTATCAAGATAATTGAATTAGGATTTGATCCCCCAGTAGAAGATATCAATTGGAAGTAATGCTTATGTTGCAAATCCCGAGGCAAATATCTTTCAGAAACTCTAATAATTATAAGCTACTAAAGTTTCTCAAATAAGACCAGCTGCAAAAACGAATAGCATAGGAATTCGGAGAACTATTAAGAAGGTTAGTAAACACCAAGGAGAGAAAGATAGGAAACAAGAAACTGGAAATAAGGAATGAGTCAGCTACGGGAATGTTAGTAAATAGTGGCATTAACACCGATTTGAATCTCCTCGAATTGTGCCTTACGGAACATTTAGTGTCCCTTCAGATGGCAATAAACGGATGTAAGTTGATGTGGCTCATGTAAAATTACGGATATCTGTTTTTCGATTTAACATGTATGTGTTAGCTTAGGCGTATGTAACGGTCTAATATATTTTCCAGATATTGTATTCCATGTTATGCTAAATATTAGCTATATATAACCTTTAAGCTACCAAAGTCATCGCGTCTATATACACTCCCATTCCCGCTTGGAGGCCGCTTGTCGTTATCGTGAGACATCATTTTATGATAATTCTGAAGAAGGGATGAGTAACGACGGATAGAGTACCCGGAGAACGAAAGAATAGCTGAAGAACGGAAGATTCACTAAAGTCCTATAGGGTAAACGCAATAAGATTTGCTCTGAGAGAGTATAAGTCCACATCTTTTGATGTATATAATTTTATTCCGTGATGGCTCTTTTTGGAACGAGTTACGACTTAAATTCAATCAATGGTTGCATTCCTTCACACCAGCATAGTAGGGTTAACTTTCGTTGTGGCACAGTTTTCCAACTGATGCCCTTTTGTATCTTGGTCCGTATTCCCTATTTTAATGTCGCTATTAATCTGTAAGTTGCAATATGGTACCTTTCATAATGCTCATTTATGACCTACTGACTTACAAAAGGGATTGGCTGCCACTACAATTGTCTGAGGCCTCTAATATCTCCAGGAAGGTGTATTTGTATTTGCTTGTGTCCAAATGTGGAGAATGTGTGGAAATTGTGGAAAATACAACTCAGCGAGTTTGTCTCAGACTCAGCAAGTTTGTCTCAGATTTTACTAATATAGCATGTAGCCAAGCAATATTAGTAAGGTCCATTTGTACTGTATCAATTTGATCACTCGGTTCCTATTAAATGTGCTTCATGGTGTTTTTGGGCTCAGAATTGCATTACTTAGACTAATAAACGTTATGAACGCTCCAAATATAGTAGATATGAATATTACAGCCTTGTCAAACTAATGTATAAAATTATTTGGGACTCTTTAAATTCGAGAAGTCTTGCACTGGCCGATAACTGAAACTTGCATATGATATGCCGCACATGCTACAAACCACCACATCACATTCGAAAATAATCGGAAGATCATGTATTTTGCCGCTTATATTAAAACTGATTTATTTCATAAAATTTATTAATTTCAAGTCTATTAAACTTTAAATTCAACATTTGTGGTCCTCAGGCTGTTTTTAATATCATTATTTGCTGCAAATTTTCTCGCACGAAACTTTTGAATAACAATGAAATCAAGACGACCCAGGCCCATAAACGTCTGTACCTTTTGCAGAAGAAGGAAGGTCAAGTGTGACAAGAAGAGTCCATGTGGAACATGTGTGTGGTACAAGAATACTGAGTGTTTCTATCCCGATCTGGATATCGTCGAGGTGGGTGATACTCAGAGTATGAAAAGAAGGTTAAATCAGTTGAAGAACCAAATCAAAATCCTAGAGAAGATTCTGTCTAATGAAAGGGTACGTGAAAACCAAGGCTACAAGTATAAAAATGACGGGACTAAGCTTAGTGTTGCAAGAAAATACACCATTGAATCCAAGAGCAATCCTAAAGCAACCTATGACAACTTCAGAGAGGATCAGGATGAACCTCCATTTAAACAAAGCCGCAGTTCTAGGAGTAGCACCGACAATAGCCTGTCAAGTTATGAAGATATATGGAAGAATAACGACGCTCTTATTAGGCTCGACGACTTCAGTGAACTTAATGATATTCTACTAATGCTAGACAATGAAAGATTCGTTCTTGAGAAATTGTCGCTTATACTTCCAGAAACCATCAATATCTATAACTTTTACCCCAATATAACCATAAATTCCGGAGTTGACTCATCTATACGAAAATATTCATCCCCATTATCATGGCTGTCTTTTTTCAGTTGTGACATCCCCTTGAAAATAATTCAGGAAGTCACGTATAAAGATTTATCTTTAGAATCAAGACTAGCATTTTTCGACCAATTGTCTGACACTGACACTGGCTGTGACCCAATGCTCGAAAAGGCTTTTATAATCAAATATCATGAAGACGAAGGCTACGAAGACTTCAAACAGTTGAGCAATGTTTTACTGGATGATTTAGCAGTAGACGAACGAATCATTTCAATCAATTCCATAAATTTCAATCATAACGAGTCGTTTTATTTGACCAAGCGAAAGAACTTGTTAAGTAAAATCAAATACATCTTACCAGAACATAATGTTATTTTGATTTTGGTCAAGAGATTTTTCAAAATACTTTACCCATTCATGCCCCTTGTTGATGAATATGACTTCGATAAAAATATTAGTAGAATATTCAAAACTGGTACTCAGATCAAGATAACAGACAAAACTGATTTTACATACTTGGGAATTCTATTAGTGATTATGAGACTATCTTACTTGTCAATTTTCACTATCAATAAAGATGAAATAAATTATAGCATTGATGATTTAGAAAGAATTAATCTTATAAAATCAAATCCTATCAGTTTGAAATCCATAAATTTGGCACAGGAATGTCTAGATATCTTCAAGTTGATGGATACTAGAGATTTAAGGGTGTTTCAACTAAGTTTGTTTCTATGGCGTTATCAAAGCTACGGACCAGAATATATTTTAGGAGCCAAATCAAACGAATCATTTTTGATAGAGGTCGTCTTGATAAGTATAGCTAACAATCTAGGATTGTTCAATGAACAGAATTATAAATTAGACGATGTAAAGTTGGTGAATTTGAAACGGAAAATAGGAATCTATTTATACTGTATCAATACAGCTACCACAGGCTCCATAAACTGCGCTGAAAATTATTACCCACCTATTAACATCTGCTTGCCAGTTGAAACACCAGAAAATTCCAATAATAAATCTTTGGAAAGTGAACATATAACGAATAAATTTTTGAAAATCTTTTATGAAAGTAAACTTATTTTCTGGTCAACAAATATCGTGTTGACCAACTTCCAGTTTGATGATAGTATCGAAAAGCTTAACTCATATAGTGAAGTGATGTCAAGTCATTTAGTGAACGATAGACAAATATTGGATGATAAAGACAACAGGATAATGCTGAATACTTTTCTATTGCAGTCTAAACTCACCAAGTCACTCATACAAATATCTGTAATTTTTCACGTATTTAACGGCTACGACAATAAAGCAGTGAAAATAAGTTACTTCAACATATTGATCAATTTTATTTTCAGAATCGAATTACCCAATATTCATAAAATATTCAATAAGAACAAAGATTTTATAAATGTTAATGATTTGATTATAATCCCAATATTATTACATTTGATGCATAGGATTTTTTTAATAAAGATATCATTCATGACAAGATTAAGATTGCTAAATATCAAATTAAGAGAGATTAATCAGACCGGCGAGTTTTATAATAACTCTATAGTATTGATAAATTTATTAAACCAATCCTTGGGTAAACTATTCAAAATGTTGTACAATTTATCATCAAGGTATTACTACGCATGGAGGACATACAAGGTCCAAAACTATTTTTTAAGATGTATTAATTTGATAGAACTCCCAACAATATTCCAGAATAATATTGATGTGGAAGATAATTTTGGATTTGATAATGACTTTTTTGTTGACTGGATCGAGGTCATCAATGGATATTTGGTGGAAAACTAATATAGTTTATGATATGTATATTAGTATATGATAATGACATGTAATACTCTGTATTCGTTAAGTAGTGGATAGGACGAAAACAATAAAGCACAAAGAATTATGATACCAAGTATCAGAGATGTTATATTAACTTGTATATTAATGCACAGAAAAGGTGAAACACCTTTTTTATAATCGTTATTTATTGTGTTAAATTTAATCTTGAGTTTTTTGAGAACCACGTAATAAACCAGTTCTTCTAGCGGCGATTAAACCAGCTTTTTGACCTGGAACAGCACCTCTTGAAAT